>CM070025.1:10536903-10655931 GCA_036247105.1 Cirrhinus mrigala | reverse complement strand
TCATTAATATCATTACGTTTTCTGGGGAGTCGCAGCACATGGTATTTTAGAAACTGAACTAACCACGTAATGTTATGAAACTCAAATCATCATGTTGTTTAATTAAATATATTATAATTAAATGTGATTACATAAAGATGACCTTGACATACAATAAGTCTGTGATATCACTTCTTATTTTTTTAATACCTTCCTGTTGACCAAAATGATATTGACTGGCTAGACAAATGTTTTTGAATATTAATGGACAGTCATTTTTTCAGCCTTTTTTAATTAATTAATTTTCTTTTTAATGAGAAAAATATGCTTATCATAGAAGAGGTTTATTCAAGCCATCATATGTGCGTTACTGAACCCTATACACATGCAAATCTGTGTAACTTTTGTTGTTAAAAGTACTTTTCAAAAGGTCAAAACAAGTTCCCATGCAATGCTTACATTTCGTTATGCCATTTTTGGAGAATGATAAATTACTGAGAGGTGTGGATGATAATCTGATCACCTCTGACCCACAGCCATCTTACTTCCACAAAGACACAAAGGTCTTCAAAGAAGCAACTATAAGCAGATGTTTCTTGATCATTAGCTCGGAACATGAACGACCGGTTTGGCTTGCCGTAAGCTAAATGACTGCACCTTGACTGCAGGATTCAGATAAGCGTTCATTATATGCCACTGCATACATTAAGAAGCTGCATGTGGGAGGACTCATTCAACCTTTGTCTCTGTTCATTCAAGGAAACGTATCGGCACTCAGCCTAACCTTTAGTGAGATGTTTTGTGTAATGCATGATGGGAAATCAGAGAAATAGGAGCAAGGGACAAGGTCTTTATTTTTATGTGAGCACTGACCTTTTCAGGTTGTTGTTTTGTTTACTTGCTGATTCTTCTCCGACAGCGGCAGAGCATGCGGTTGGAGCTTTCCTTCTTTGGAAAACAAGACTGTAAGATTGGAGAGAGGTAGACAGTATGACTAATTCTCTCTTCAGGGGGACACGTAGATGAAGTCTCTGGCGGAGCTGCTCAGACTGTGTTGTCGAGCCAACCTTCAGAACTGCTGCTGTTTTTCCTGTAATTCACCAGTCTTCTGTCAGCCAACTTAGAGGTGTTTTCATAACGGTAGGAACATTGTGAATAGATGTCTGACATGGGCTTTTAGCAGAGATAAAACAAGCTTCTAACCTGCGGCCTTATCTCTTTTGCAGCCTTATCTCTTACTGCTTGTCATGAAGTTTAAAGCCCTCTGAATTCAGAATCAAAGTTTTGTGGCTTTTAGTCCATATCGATTGGCTTTCAAGTGGGCGTGGGCGATATGACCAAAAGCCATTTTATTTCACTGTAGGCTAAATATCACAATATAGTTCTTTTTTGCTTTAAATAAGGTTTTTATGATATCAAAATTTTTGATACCATAGAAATGTCATAATTCTAATACTAGCCGAAGGAAAAAACAAAAAACAAAAAAACAAGTAAACAGTTCGTTATAAGAAAATAATTACAAGCAATTGGACAAAAAAAATACAGTAGAACAAATGAATAAGAAATGCTACATGCATTATATAAAGTAATCAACTGAATAAAAACACTATTCTTCACTGTGTAAAATTAAATATAAATATACAAAAGTGATTTAGTCAAGAGCAGTGAGAGTTTTTCTCTCTTTTGTTGTTTGATTAACATTGCTTTCACAGTTGCAATCAAAATTATTCAACCCCCTTGACCTGCAAGACCTTTTTCTGCAGAGAACAAAATTTTGTGAAAACAGTCCAACAAAGGCATCAGTACGCTATTATAGAAAGTTTTTTTTTTTAAGTAATTCTGAGAACGTAAGTTGATGAATAATGAAAAAAAAATCAAATAGGCTTTAAACGTTCATGTTCAAAATTATTCAACCCCCAAAAGTCAAATTTGGTGCAGAATCTTTTATTCCTTAAAACCACCAATAAACTCTGCTTGAAAGTGCTTAGAAGCTTCTGTCACCTCTCGACTGCAATCTTGACCCATTCCTCGCCTGAAAAAGCTTTCGGATCACTGATAATCTTTGGTTTTCACTTTGCCACTGCTTTCTTGAAATTCAACCAACTATTCTCAATGACAATTAAATCTGGAGACTGAACAGGCCACTCAAGAACATCTTATGACTGATCCCTGAACCAAGCTTGGGTAGATTTGGATGTATAGTTTGGGATGATTGGTATTGTGGTGGTATTTGTGGTATTTGGCAAGATGCCTCAACATGAAGGCCATACTTGTCTTGTTTTCTTCTTATACACTGCATTGAAATGTTGTTCCTCCTTTCATCAGTTCATCTTGCAAGTCTTTGGCTGTACTTTGCAGGTTTTTTTCAGTTGCTCTGATCAAACATTTTATGATATTGTGCTTTTTTTGTTCAACACCCTCAAAGGTTTTCTGGTACAACACACTTTAAACTAAGGAATAAGGCTGCCAGCTGTGTCTCTAGAAACTTCTAATGTCTTGGAAATCTTCATGTAGCCTTAGACTTACTAATATAATAAAACTATTTCTTCTCTATAGCTTTTGTGAGAGCTCTGTTGACTTTATCATATTTGTTACTTCAGCACATGCATGGGCTAACTGTATATAAAAGTAACACCCCAAGCTAATTCTGTTTTTTAAATATTGTTTCTAAAGGCTTAAATGTGTTTTAAGACAATTTTGTTCCCTACTATAAAAACAAGTGACTTAAAAACAACAGTTTTGAATAGGGATTGAATAATTGTGACATGGCTGTATTATGAAAAAATCCTATAACTCAAAAACATTACAATATATATTGGCATTATCACTTTTAATATGCTGTTAACTGTTGTAGATGCAATTTTTATAAAGTCCTGGATCTTCAGAAAAGCTTGTATCTGTAAGTACTGCAGTCTCTGAGGGGTTGAATAATTTCAATTGCAACTGTAAATTACTGTGTTTGCAAAGATTGCATTTTGACACCTACAAGTGTGGTATTTAACTGTTCAAGGCCTATAAAGCGGCAAAAAAAAAAAAAAAAAAAAAAAAAAAAAAACACTTGGTTCAATACTGCTGTGCTCCATGAGCTCTGTCTTTATGCGCACCTCTCTGACAGTGCGTGCATATAGCAAAATGAGTTCTCTTTCACTGCTGATTGCATTTCATTGGCTTAAAATAATTTGTTTTTAAACCGCAATGCTTGAGACGATGACTGTGATAGAGACGATAGTCGAAAATCTCTACGGGTTGACAAATTTCTACTGGCTAATCATGTCTACGGGTATATCTCCCACCCCAATCATTTACATGAAGGGTTTCAAATGCAAATTACTTGAGATCCACTAGTCGGTAGGTGCACTAATGGGTTTAATCTGAATTCTATGTTATTACGGGATAGACAGAATATTTTTGAGTTGAACACCGCTTCTCAGACTTAAACCTGTGTACTCTGCATATTTAGTGGAGTAATGATACCAGAGATTATGGTCTTCTTAGAGAACTGCAGTTTTTTTTTGATGTAACAATAAGACAATTTAAATATATACAGGGGTTGGACAATGAAACTGAAACACTCGCCAATATAGTATTGGAGGTTTCATGGCTATATTTGCGCTGTCTGGTGCCCAATCTTCACTTATCGTACATTACACCAGTTAGAGCAGAGTGTAAAGTTTCATTATGTGCACCCAATGGTTCAAACATTGTACCTTGAAGGTAGTGCTCTGTATCAGGATAATAATGCACCAATACACACAGCAAGACTGGTGACAGACTGGTTTAATGAACATGAAAATTAAGTTGAACATCTCCCATGGCCTGCATAGTCACCAGATCTGAATATTATTGAGCCACTTTGGGGTGTTTTGGAGGAGCGAGTCAGGAAACGTTTTCCCACATCAGCATCACATAGTGACCTGGCCACTGTTCTGCAAGAGGAAAATGGCTCAAAATCCCTCTGGCTGCTTTGCAGGACTTGTATTTGTCACTCCCACGATGAAATGATGTTGTATTAGCTGCAAAAGGAGGCCCAATATCATACTAATTGTGATCTAAAACCAGGTGTTTCAGTTTCATTGTCCAACCCCTGTATTTTATTTTATTTTATTTTAGTTTAGTTTAGTTTATTATTTTAGTTTATTTTATTTATTTTTGATAGATGCAGCAAAAAAGTGACTGGAATAGCTGAAACGTGTCAACTTTTTTTTCAGATGCATAATAAATGCATAGTAAAAGTAATATTTATTGGAATACATAGTGTCATAGTGCTTTTTTGATAGGCCTTTGTTAGATCCTTTTGTTAGACCTTTTTCATTTTTGTTTAAGAGAAATTAAAACTTTTTTGAGCAAGATTGCATTAAATTGGTTAAAATTGACAGTACATTTTTTTATAATGTTCTTTTCTCTTAATTGAAAAATTCAACTTGAAAACATTTTTGAGCATCAAATCAGCATATTAGAATGATTTCTGAAGGATGATGTGATACTGAGGAATTATGATGCTGAAACATTTGCATTGCATCACAGGAATAAATTTCATTTAAAAATGCATTAAAACAGAAAATAGTTATTTTAAGTAATAAAATCATTTCACAATATTAATGTTTTTACTGTATTTTTTAATCAAACAAAAGCAGCCTTGGTGTATGGAAGCCCATTTCCACCACTGAATGAAAAAATAAAAAAGGGTAATTGTGACTTCTGTTTGTACGATTCTGACTTTTTTTCTTTTTTTTCACAGTTGCGACTTCACATCTGACTTTTTCTCAGAATTGCATTTTATAAACTTGCAGTTATAAGAAATAAAGTCAGAAAAACAGGATATAAACTCGCAATTGCGAGAAATAAAGTCAGGATTGTGAGATAAACAGTCTTTCAAAATTTTAATAGTTTAAATCTTTAAATGCAAGTTTAAATCTTATAATTCTGAGTTTTTGTCACACATTTGCGAGTTTATATCCTGCAATTTTGACTTTAGAACTCGCAACTGCGAGTTTATATCAAGCAATTCTAAGAAAAAAGTCAGAATTGCAAAATGAAACTTGCAATTGTGAGAAAAAAAGTCAGAATTGTGAGAAAAAAAGCCACAATTACCCTTTTTTATCATTTAGTGGTGGTGACGGGCTTCCATTTTGGTCCATGAGACTTCTTTCAAAAACATAAAAAAATCTTTTGAATGATAGTTTATACTTAAAATGGGTTGGATTTTCTTAAATTCACCATTTAAATGTTACATTTGTTTTCCACGAGAGAGAGAGAGAGAGAGAGGGATATGAGTTTGAAGTGACATACGTCTGACTAAATAGTGATTTGTCTTGACAATTCCTTTGAAATGCACAGTATTTCTCTTCCAGGAAAACCTAAATTACTGATGACTCATCTTGCAGGTTTGTGTTTTTTGTCTAATATATTGCCTTTGGAATAACAATGTCTCCTCCCTCTAAATCATAAACCACCTGCCTCCACCTAGCAATGGCAAGTAGTAAACAAAAGTTCTGCCAAGTTGCAATGCACACTAAAAAGCTACTGACTATTTAAACAGATCCTTTGGTACAGTGTGTCCCGCCCCAACAACTTGTTTCAGTGACACATTAAGCATCCTCTCTGCATCGCTCTTTTTGTCTTTTTCCTCGTCTATCCTCCTATCTCCCTGTCCACATCACAGCATCCAGAGCTAATGGGAGCGAGACCACTGCGGAGTGACAGTCATGTCGAACTGTGCGTGATGAAGACAGATTGGGAGCATCAATCACTATGTCACACCAGTTTCGCTTCACACCCTCCCTGAAGGGAGACCATGTCGGTCGACAGCTCCAGACTCGAGACCACCACAGCAGTGATTGATTATAAGATCACAGGACTCGTGAAAGTATTGTGTGTACAGGTACTTGTGTGTGTGTGTGTACTTTGTAAAGTGCTGTAATTGCGGTTACACAGAGAACTAGTACTGTCACAATAACAAAACACCAATAATCAATTAAAATGGCAGTGAAATTTTAATGGTTTTAGATGCCAACTTCAGTACTATCACAAAAACAAATGTCCTGGTGGATGAACTCGTTAATTAAAAAAAAAAAAAAGAAAAAAGAAAAAAGAATATAAATATTAAATTAAAACAGCTGCATGTGGTCATGGCTGTATGATCACATCCTACTGAGGTTTAGGATTAATGATGGAGCTTTAAATTTACTTTTTATACAAATTGTATGTTTTCATATAAATACAAACTTTATAGTTTGAAAATTTCTTTCTTCCTAGAAATGGTCACATGTGGCTGTGGATGGATGTGGCTCAGAGGAAGATTTTTTGCTCCATTGCCTTTGATAGATTCTGTCACTGACTAGAGGGAAGGATAATACTTAATGTAATTTTAAAGTGAAACTTTTTTATGACCAGAAAGCTAAAGTTTTAGAGTAGAGATGCACTGGGAATTTCATCTACCTAAAATTCTTTTATAACAAAATTGCCATGAAACACTACCTTTTTAGGTTTTGGACAATAAAAAAAGGCAAAAAATCTAAAAAAAAAAAAAAAGAAAAAAAAAAGAAAGAACATAAGCAAACAGACAGACATAAACAAAAGCTAGGATTTTAATACAACAACAGAAACTTTGACGTGCCAACATGCATGTGGTATTATTGTTAAATGTAATTTAATGTATTCAATTTTATTGTACGGATGACGAAAATGTCTTTTGTCTATGTCAGACATTTGTCTACGGATACAAAATTAAATCATAAGTACAATATAAGTAAGTGTCACACATTTTTGCATAATCTGGTATCCCGGAGAAGTACTGAGAGAAATGCATATTGACTAATAGGGTTTCTCATTCCTAAACAGAATGAACGTATTAACTTGTCTGTTAATACATCGATCAACACCAACTTTTTTTTTTTTTTGTATGTTGGTTTAGACCTTATTGTGTTATATCAACTCAGTTCACTTTTATTATCACTACACTGTTTACAAGCAAATGATGTGTGAAAAGTTTAGGTGCACGGTCCGTTGCAGCTGTATACACAATAAAATACACTTGACACTAAAATATACAGAGGGACAATATATAATAACTATACCATGTACACAAACAAGTACTGACGACAGAAACAATACCATATTATACAGTGCACAGCATAAATGAGTACACCCCCTCTAAAACTTAACAAATTCATCAATTACTCTTTACTTAGATTACATGTTGGGGTTCTTTGGAGATATAATATTCCAACAAGCCTGCTTGATCAATTACCAAAGAAGAATGTCAAAATTATTTAGCAAAATAAGATTTTCTTATTAAAAGTGATAAAATGTTGTGTCGCAAAAATGAGTACACTCTCCTGAAAGTTACTAAATTAAAAAAAATAAAAAATAAAAAAATGTGTGTAGGTTTAATGCTATTTTTGATCAACAGGTAAGTATATTGAACCAAAACTTTTAAAGACAAGTAATTTCCCGACAATTAGAAGTGACAATTAAAAGTGATATATAGCCCATTGAATCATACTCAGACTTAATGCTGGCAGCAATGGAACCACTTAGGAGAGAACTACCAGGTGACTTATTTCTTAGCATAAAAGAGGACAATGGTACAAGAGGAATACCAAATTATTGTTTTAAGTGTGAAAATATAGCAGAAGTAGCACTGACATTCAAAAACAATGGACTTGTGACAAGGTTCCTGAAATAATCAGGTCTTCACTTTAAGTTTTCATTTAGTGATGAGTGAATTTATGCTAGAAAAAGAGCAGGAGAAGTACCAAGCAAGTGTCTCTGAGCCGGCAAAAGCTATGAAAAAAGTGACACTTTATCTCACAGAGTACAACGCAGCCTGTAAAAGTGAGAATTACCTAGAATTACCTTCTGTAGTCAAAGCACAATAAATTAATTTTACCTCTTGCAAGGCCCATATTTACAAAATATAGACTTCTGGGAATCCATACTCTGGTCTCAAGAGACCAAGGTCAATCATTTTGGATCCAAAAGCATCCAAAATGTTCTGGTGTTGCTAGAGGAGGAGTACAGTGAGAAGTGCCTGATACCCACAGTGACGTTCAGTGGTAGTACAGCTCTTATATAGGGATGTATGAGTGCTGTAGGTGTTAGGGAGTTGTGCTTTATCAGTGCTGTCATGAATTCACACACCACTGTGTGATGTAATACAAAAACTTGAAACAGAAGGTGCTACCCTCACCTCATTCCCTGCATTATTAGGCATTTTTTCAGCATGACAATGAAAATATTCATTCTCCCAAGGTGAAAATCCTTCAGTGGACATGCTTTTCACTCAATCTTAACGTTCTTGAGCAGATGTGGGGGATTCTGTAGAGACGAGCTGAGCAAAACTCCCCATTAAAGCCCAGGGCATTTAAAGAGGTCTTAAAGGAGGTCTTTGTCATGAACTTGTACACTCAGTGCCAAGAAGGGTCAGAGCAGTATACTTAAAGTTCTGGAGGACATACTAAGTACTAAAATATTATACATTTGCTGAATTAAATCTAGGGTGTACTCATTTCTGCAATCCTTCATTTAAACAAAATTGACTAATTTACTTATCTTACAGAAAATATTGGCATATATTTTGTTGTTTTTATTAAGTATATGTTTAATACATTTAAATTTTGCCATCTTTCCTTGAATTATATCAGTGATCATTAAGAAAATACATCTTTTATATTTATTCATAGGGGGTGTACTTATTTGTGCTGTGCACTGTATATCAGGAATAATCAGTACAAAAATATATATATTATATATTAGGTTACTATACAAGACTGACACATAGTTATTTATTAAAAAGTGAACCACCACCATTTTGCATTCCTTGTCAAACTACAGTAACTACAGTAACCAAGACGTCATCGGATGCAAAATTCATTTTTACATGTTGTTGGAACATAAATGTAAGTGTACACAAAATACCCTATAATGATAAAAACCTACCTAGTGGTTTTTATTGAATCCCTAAAAATAATATCCCCTTTTTCAAATTAGGCCATTTTCAGGTTCTTGTCTGTGTGACGCTACACGGACCAAGGCCCGCTCCTATAATAGTTGATCGACACAGCCGTCTTACCTTAGACCCGCCCTGTGTGAGCTGTAACAGTCCGACCGCCATTGTTTCGATGCCAGAGCAGGGACGTAGACAAGAATGGCTCCTAAGCGATTGAGGTGTTTTGTTGTTGGATGTTATAATGAACATAGTAGTCGTCATTTACTCCCGGCATTGACACAGTGGGTTACTTTTGTTTTTGAAGGGAATGCGCCTCCTGATCTACCTAAATGCTTCTAGTTGACAGTTGAGAGTTGAGTATAAGGTTTTTTTTTTTATGAATCTTTGCAATCACCTTTCCTAATAATGTGTTAGTTAGCAAGTTTTGCAGCTAAATGTGGCTAAAGAAACAGTCTCTTAGAGCAAGGCTCATCAAGCAACATGCAACAAAACAGGTTGGTTTCCGCAGAGATGTATTTGACAATGTAAAAAGGGTGTTGTTTTAGACTACCATTGAGAAATTTTAACCAAAATATGTTATAGACTAGTCATAAAGACCCTAAAGAATCATAACAACTAGTGGAAAATGGGCATCCGAATGACCACTGTCAACAATTTTATTGGACTGTAGTATTTTTTAATGAAATAAAAAAATGAAATTTTAATGAAATTTAATGAAATTTTATCTAGAGATGTGTTTAACTGACATATTTTAAAAAGTATCACTTGAATGTATTTTAGATTTTTTTTTGTCTAGTATTAAGCTTAAATGTCTTGTATAGTGTCTTGTTAATTGTATTATGTTTGTTATTTATTAATTTCACCATGAAGATAGCCTTTTTGCTGATATTGTGTAAGTAAATAAATAAATAACTAAATAAATAAATAGGGCTACTATTAAATAAAAACATAATAATAATAATAATAATAATAATAATAATAATAAAACTGTAAAATTACAGTACTAGTATACTGAGTTAAGAAAAGTTACTTTTAAAAATAATGAGTTACTCTCTAAAAAACTAATTGGATTACTTTGTTACTTTTTATAGAAAGTAATGTGTTTGTTACTTTTTCTCATTTACGCTGGGCTTGCTTGTTTTTTTTTTTTTTTATATAGAAATTTCTAGTTTTGGCAAATGTAAAAGCTTTCAGAGGCCAAACAAACCTTTCAGCTGTGTTGCCATTCTGGGTTGCAGATTTAGAATTCCTTTCAGATTCAGAATTCCAAAATTGCCATTCTGGATTTCTTTTCCTTTCAGAAGAATAGAAAGTAAGTAGAATACATTTCAACACTCTTCAGTAATGAAACACAGATGTTATGTTTAACTAAAGTCATTTTTGCTTATTAGTGTGATTGAATTAGATCATTAAAGGTCAGCATCAAAAGCACTGGTTAAGAAAATGTGATAAAATACATAAAGGATATTTGTGTTACTTTACATATTTAATTATTGTAGGTTTGTGTCATATTCTGAGTTTGCTTTTCACTGTTTTTATTCATTTTTAGGAATCCTGAGTCTGTTTTTCTGCCAGTAAGGTGAGTAAATGTTGACATTTAGTCTAGAGCAACAGTAACATAATGTTCACACCGCATACACAACGCCTCTGTGCTTAATCTTGATTTCTTTTAATATGGAGAAAGGAGAGCTGTCAGTCAATAAAAGGAAAAACAAAGTAACTGGTGTTACTTATTTGAAAAAGTTACTCAGATATTTTATTGTAAATTAAAAAGTAATGCATTACTTCACTAGGTACTTGAAAAAGTAATCTGATTACATAACTTACGTTACTTATAATGCGTAACCCCCAACACTGCTAGTATATACAGTGGTATGCGAAAGTTTGGGAACCCCTTGCAGAATCTGTGAAAATGTGAATAATTTAAAAATAAGAGAGTTCATACTTCAGAGATCAAAACTTTTTGAATTTGCAGATCAAGGTAAATTGTACTTAATTTGTCTTACGGTAAACATGCAAGTATCTTCTGTTGTTTCCAAAGGGAAAAAGAAAAGGGAAGGGAATAAGAAAAATTTTGACATCTTCATCCTGTTCAAAAGTTTTCACCCCCTGGCTCTTAACGCTTATGGAGCATCAGTGGATGTTTGAACCTTTTTTCAATAGTTGTGTCTGAGTCCCTCAGTTGTCCTCAGTGTCAAAAAGATCTCAAAATCATAGAATCACTGCTGGAAAGGGTTCAAATAAGCAAAAGATGCTGGAAAACCAGTGAATCTGCAGGACATGGAGGATTTTTCTTAGAAAAAGTGCTTAGTATAACTGTTCAGAACAAATAAGGGACTCATTATTTCAACCATCACAAAACAAACAAACAAACAAAAAAAAGGGGGTTATTTGAATAATTTCAGCTATCTTTTTTTTGTCTTGTGGACGATACGTAAACATCTTTTATGTAAAATATCTTAGGACAGTACTAAATAAAAAATAACATGCATTTTGTATGATCTCTCTTATTTTGTTAAAATTGTTTACATTTTCACAGATTCTGCAAGGGGTTCCCAAAGTTTCGCATGCCACTGTATACAGTATGTTGTAATTTCTTAATTTTCCAAATTTTATACCCTCAAAGTTTTATTTTATTAAAAAAACCACAGGGGGAACCTATAGCTTCTCCTTTGTTGTCAACAGGTTTATAAGCACATTTCATTACCAGTCTGGTAAATGGGTGGCGCATGTTGCGTTCCTAAATGCACACTGCAAGCAACCAAAACTCAGAGCAGATGCAGATGAGTTTATGTGGAGTAGCATTTACTATGAACTGAACCTCTCTGAGACACTGTTATTACTGTTATTGTGAGCTTGATCATTTGTGCAGTATTTCTCATTTTGAGTTAATCTGAATAAATCATGCGGGTATGGCGCAACACGAGGACGACATCAAAAGAGAGGACTTGTGAACACTTTATAGCATGGTGTCAGTCGACTCCACTCGGGCTTTCCACGCGTGTGGCTTTTGAGAGCAGAAGTCACAGTTTTAGATATCAAAGAAGTGCAGAAAGTGAAGTGGAGCTAAAAGGGAGCGGCTGCACTGAGGGGCTGGCTGAGATCCCACTCAATTATGCAGTCGAGTGAGCCCATCCTCACTCACACATAACCACAATACACGTCTGAGCTGTTTCATCATCCCCACAGGCCATATTAACTCACATACACACACGCCTGCGTCGGCCTCTGTGCTCTTACACATCTCGACATCCCCGCTTGCTACGGCTCCAGTTGAGTCGCTGCCTCGCATTGAATACACTCTCTATCACTCGTGCCACATGACTCACTCTTACGCTTATAATATCACCCCTTCAGCTCCCCGTCCTCTGCTGGAACGGGTGACTGTTTGTGACACTAACAGCCCGTGGTCTGGTTTCTGTTCGGCATGCTAGTGAGAGAAAGACGAAATGAGAAGACCTGAATTTATCGTTCAGGACTCGCCGGTCAATGACAATTTAACACACCCTTTGTGATGTAGTCATGCAGTCAACTGTGGTCACTGTGCCTAATCGTGATCAATCTTGTAGGGATAGACTGGGACTAAAGAACCTGGCCCAACATAACCTACAGTATATAATTATCCACTAAATATATGCATATAATACAAACTTTCACATAGTGTAATATCTATTCAGTATATACTGATTTTCACTGTACTTCGATATGTCTTAAATAGTTATTTTTATACTAAAAGGCAGCACACTTACATTTTAGTTTTGAAATCAAATTTTGATGCTTGTTATCTCATAATTAGATTTTGAGACTTTAGCCTGGATTTCACAGACAGAGTCACAATTTATATGTAAAATACAGTAAAAACTGATATTGTGAACTATTTTTACAATGTAATTTTTTTTTTTTGTTTAGTTTTTTTTTTTTTTAAAGATCTAGTTCTAAGCATTTTTCCCTTTATTATGATAGGACAGATCAGAATTGACAGGAAGCGAAGTGGGAGAGAGAGAGAGAGAGATGGGGGCGGGATCAGGAAAGGTCCTCAAGTCGGGATTCGAACACGGGACGCCCAGAGCGCAACTGCTAATGCTGAATTAAAATTTTTCAGCATTATTATTCCATTATTCCAGAAATCATTCAATATACTGACTGGCTGCTCAAGCAAAAAAAAAAAAAAAAAAAAATATATATATATATATATATATATATACATTATATAAATGATTATTATCTTATTATTAATTAAAACAGTTATGCTGTCTAATATTTTTTTGTGGAAACCATGATACATTTTCTTTTCAGGATTCTTTGCTGAATAGAAAGTTCAACAAAAACTACAACAACAACAAAAGACAAAATAAATATCTAATATTCTAACATTAAAAATGTATAAAACACTTGTTTTTCTAAAGAAACATTGTCTAACAGTGACACCAGCAGGTAAAGTTACAGCAGGAGTCCCCGTCTCTTTCGCCTCCCCTGAGCCCATTGAGTTTTAACAGACCCCCTAAAGCATGCTAGAAAGTCACATGAGGGGAAGCAATCCTTCCATCGCAATAAAGCTGCATTCACGCCATTTTGTAATTCCGAGATGAAAACATGTGACATTCTACTCTGAATTCTGTGTTTCTGTGGCAACACTATCAAAGCCAAAGCCCTCAAGTGCTCCTCAACTTGTAATTACAGCTTGTAAACTGGGAATGTTCTGAGAGTTACGACTTGGGTCAGTGACAGACGTACCACGTGATCGCCGACAGGCTCATTTTGGCGCTACTTAGGCACCACCTCTGAGTCCTACAACATGGAAAGCTAGGAGTAAAATGTCACGTGTTGTTATGTCGGAATTACGGTAATTACGACATGGCGTGAAGCCAGCATAAGATTAGATACAACTGGTTATGTTCAACAGTAATTGGTTCATGTGATAAATCCTGCCTCTTGTGTTTGTTTGCGTTCCACGTTTGCAAATCAGTCTGAATGAACTGAATTAAAAAAGTAAGTAAACAATTCACATACTTAGATATAACCACTTTTTTATTGTCAAAATAAGACATAAAATGACATGAAAACATGATCTGTGGGAGTTTTTAGTGAGAAATTTGCTTGGTGAAATTTAAAGTAAATCTCTGTGTCTGTGAACAATATTTACCATGCTTTGATGACTGATGATCTGAAAAATTAAAAAACAGTTAAAAGTTAAAGCTGCAGTCCGTGAGTTTTGCCTCTTTGTCGCCATCTCTGTTTGAAAACCTGCAATTGCAGCTATTTGCGGAATTATCTTCCTTGCGTGGTTGTCCACCGGCAAGACTCGAGCACGGATGAATCCAATGTTTTGAGGAATTACAGATTGTAGCCTACGTCTTGAAATATATGACCCAAATAAGAATTTTCACTGGATATGTTCATCTGAAGTAAGTAAGAAGTCTAACCAACTGTTGTTCTGACCAACTAAGGGGAAAAAGCATATAAATAAATTGCGTGGTTAGCTAATATCAAATCAAACATTTCACATGAAATTCTGTCAGTGAGGGGGGAGTTGTAGGACGGAAGAAAAATAGGCTACAACCGCATCTCTGGTCATTTTAATATGTAATCTGTAATGTTAGTAATACCAGTGGGATGTTTTTGCACATAAATCTGACGATAAATGTGGCACACCCAGTTTTTCTGATGCACACCCAGAGTCTCTTTTCTGGCTACGCTACTGCATCAAACCATGCAAATTATTATTACTGTTATACCATGTTCTCAAATTGTTGATGTTAACAACATCAGCATTGCGTGTCTATGTGTATGTCGTGTCCTGTGTATTAGCGTTATGTAGATTTAAATTTCTGTACAGTCTAATCCCTAATTGTCATACAATTCGAATTTCATGTAAAGAAGTTCTTTTAGCCCCAAAAGCTAATTATTCTTCCTTTACAATACTTTACAATACAAAACTTGTGTAATCCAACATAGGCTATCTGTAATCAAATGCACATTTAAAACTGGAATATAATATCTAATTTCAGTCACTTGTGTTTCATAAACAAATAAACCTTTTTGGATCACAAACCGCTATCAAAATAAATTAAATTATTGCAGCTGCTGTGAGAAAACGAGAAAACAATCCGACACCTGCAGCATTCTCATATGCTATATAGCCTGCTAGCCAGGGCCTTCTTTATGTTTACAGAGGTGACATAATGAAGCAGTATGGGGTTATTTTTGTGTCTTTATTATTCAAACAAAAATACTGTGTTTGAGAGTAAAAAAAGTATTTTGTAATTAAAAAATAAAAGTTTGCAAAAAAAGTCTTCTTAAATCTCAAAAATAAAGAAATTGATAACAAAAGTATTTGCAGTGCATGTACTTTTCTTTACAATCTTTATTTTTCTTTGCGCACTTCAAACACTTTTCATCGCGAAACCACAAGTTTTGCTCTCCTTTCTGCTTTCTTTTTTTGCGAGTCTAAAATTTTTGTTTGCGAGTTAAAAAGTTTTGCTTGCGAGTAAGCTGTATCTCAGTGGGCGGTCTCTACCTACCAGGATGAAAGGCCTTTTTCTATTGGTCACTCTCGATTGAAGTGACCACGCCCACTACGTTGTGCCGCCAGGCGCCAGTCTGACTGAGGAGCGAGCGAGGTTCAGCCATGGCGAACAACAGCAACAACAGGTCGTTTACTGGGTGAGATAACCAAGTTAACGTCTTAAACTCAGTGACAAGTGAACTTATGTAGTCTATCTTCTCATGCTCACATATTTAAATACGTAACGTTAGATAAGCCCGCCTGTAGTTCGGCGATACCGTTAAATAGAGGGGCACGAGATGACTCGGATGACGATTGTAATCAAGGTAAAGACCATTATGACATGCAAGAGTCATACAGTAGCGGTATTAACATTAAGTGACATGGCATTTGACACGCGGAAGGTGCAGGAGCAGTGACACTTTCAGCAGTGACACAGTCCATCGGCATATGTCAAAGAAAACCGTATGTGTCACTGGCACTGAGCAGTGGCATGCACCAGTGGCTTCCGTGCGTCAGATGCCATGTCACTTAATGTTAATACTGCAACTGTACGACTCTTGCATGTCATAATGGTCTTTACCTTGATTACAATCGTCATCCGAGTCATCTCGTGCCCCTCTATTTAACGGTATCGCCGAACTACAGGCGGGCTTATCTAACGTTACGTATTTAAATATGTGAGCATGAGAAGATAGACTACATAAGTTCACTTGTCACTGAGTTTAAGACGTTAACTTGGTTATCTCACCCAGTAAACGACCTGTTGTTGCTGTTGTTCGCCATGGCTGAACCTCGCTCGCTCCTCAGTCAGACTGGCGCCTGGCGGCACAACGTAGTGGGCGTGGTCACTTCAATCGAGAGTGACCAATAGAAAAAGGCCTTTCATCCTGGTAGGTAGAGACCGCCCACTGAGATACAGCTTACTCGCAAGCAAAACTTTTTAACTCGCAAACAAAAATTTTAGACTCGCAAAAAAAGAAAGCAGAAAGGAGAGCAAAACTTGTGGTTTCGCGATGAAAAGTGTTTGAAGTGCGCAAAGAAAAATAAAGATTGTAAAGAAAAGTACATGCACTGCAAATACTTTTGTTATCAATTTCTTTATTTTTGAGATTTAAGAAGACTTTTTTTGCAAACTTTTATTTTTTAATTACAAAATACTTAGTTTTACTCTCAAACACAGTATTTTTGTTTGAATAATAAAGACACAAAAATAACCCCATAAAGCAGCGGCATGCTTGAATTTCATGCGAAAACCTACCAGTGCCAATCAAATTAGAAAAATCTATTATAACCTAACCGTTGTGAATCCGGCATTTGTTTTGAACGCTGGCTGGTTATGTACTTGCTCAAAAATGGATTTTGTATCATTTTCAACTAAAAAAGTTACGGACTGCAGCTTTAACTATTAAAAAGAATAGCTGAACGTAAGTTCAGTATATATTTATTTACTGTGTAAATGTCTTTACTGCCACTCTTTATCAGTTTGTTGAATTAAAATATGAATTAAATAGTGTTGGACAGTTTGGATAGTTATGTACTTTTTATTTGCACTTTTTCAGAGTATTTTTTATAGGGGAACTTTTACTTCACTATTGTTCTAAAGAATGATATCTGATTTTACTGCATTACATTTCATAAAAATATATCAGTTATTTATAACTGAAGAAATTGTTACACTATGGCAGTGTCTGGATTGTGAATGAATCATTTTTTCTTTGGGCCTTTTTGATAAATCTGTTGTGTATTCACAAACTGCACTAAATTACACAACATAAAATGATTTATTTACAAATTGGACTGATCCGTTTGCTGTTTTTGACTTGACAAATCACTGCTTCAGTGATCCGGTCAGAGCGAGCCTCCAGTCAACACCTCTCAAAATTGGATATTTTAAAATAACTTCAAATCAAAAATCAGAGGTAATGTTATTAAAGCTCAAATTTGTGGAGGATTTGACTGGTGAGGCGACAAGTGAATTATGCTGGATTTTAGTATTGTTTGTGAATGAATCTTATTCATGTTATACGAGACTGTAAGTTTTCAGTAATCTAAATCTGCTGTTAAAAGCAAGCTGTTGAGAACTGTGTATTGTGTGAAATGCTTGAATATGTATCCACCTTATTTTTCCCGAAAGAGCGGGTGCAGTCATTTGTAAATTTTATGGGTCTGGCTTTGATCTCATCTGCGTCCAGCTATTTTAGCTGTACAAAACAACTTGTTTTGGTGTTTGATATTGCAAACTGGTGTGTGACCATATTATTGTAATGTATTATCTTAATTAAGAGCACACTGGTTTGTAGTGCAAACAGTTTTACTGTTTACTGCACGTTGTTATTCTTATCTTTATTTTCTTATAGCGGCTAATGAACTGGAATTCTCACTCATAAGCTTACTTCCTCATTGAAGAATAAGGTGGATAGGTTAAGGAGTGGAATTGATTCTTTATCAACCCAGACCACCTTAGGTTCGTGTGTTTGCGTTGCCTAAATCACACAGTCATGCTTAAGCCACCTAGGTTCACTTTCGCACTTTGTGTTTTTTTTTTTCTACTAGTGCTATGCAAAGTTAATGTAATGAAATAAGAATATAGCTTAATTGTAATCAGTACAGTCATCATAATTGAATGCAGCCTACGATATAAACTAAGCTGCGGGACCTTTCTGTTCACATGTGTTCAGCCTCCGCATACTCTACATGCTGTGCTCTCATTAACAATCTCATTAATTATCATTTGAAATGCTTTATTTTGGAAACCTAGCACAACTTTAGGAGTAGAAAAAATTGTCCAAACAAACAAACAAAAGCGTGAATTTGAAGTTTACAGCGACAAACAATCAAAAACAGATCGGAAAATGAGATAGTGTGAACAACGGGGACGGGATTCAGTTTTACTCTACTTTCTGGTTTCACTGCAGTTCTTTCAAATGTTACATTTAAAAACACATGACATGACATTTATTTTTCACATTTTGACATTTTATTATTATTATTATTTTTTTTTTTTTTTTTTTTTTTTCACGTATACAGGAGTTATTTTATTTGTTGAAATTAAACAAATTAAAATATCTGGTAATATTCACCATTTCAGTTACCATGTTTAATAGATGACATGGGTTTCACAACATGTTTTCATTGATTATAATTGTTGCATAACAGTTTCTATGTATGTATGTATGTATGCATGCATTTATTTATTTATTTTAATTCATGTATAGGTTAGTTGTGGGCCATTTTCCATCAATTTCCTATTGACAGTGTGAATTTAAAGCTTACAGAGACCCACAGTCCAAAAGAGAAGGGACAGTGTGAATAAGAAAATAAATGGATTGATTGATTGATTGATTGATTAATTAATTAATTTAAATGTATTCAACTCAATGTATTTTGATTAAATAAATAAATCAATAAATAAATAAATGTACAGTTATGCACATTTGTCAGGTATTTCATTTAGGCTTAATCCAATTTGTATGCATTCCCATTCAGAAAGGGCAAGGTCTGTCTCTTTAGTCATCCTTGATTTCTATAAACATTTCACTGTGACATGGTTTTAATTTCTATCGAGCAGCACAATTTGTGTATTTGTAGATGTGGTTTGGAGTGGCTTCGCTGGGTGGATTTTTTTTCCGTGTGGAGAGATGATGAAGGATATTATATTCACCCTTAGAGGTTGTAGTCTCTCAATCCAGTCTTCAAAAATCAATGTGGGTGTGATCTGTGAAACTATCCAAATCACATCTCCCAGAGACCATCAGAGCACGGGCAGAAAGGAGAGTGAGCGTTTCTGGCTGGGTCTCCTGTGTTTGGCCCCGGGCCAGACCGTCTTTTTGCCGCTGTGTGAAAACTAAACCTTAACTGCAGGAATATGCTTACTCAGATTTGTTCATTACTGGTTATCTCTCTCTCCCTCTCTTTTTCTTTTCCTATCTTTTCTTCTCCTCTGTGTATTCTGGGTAAGATATGGACAAGCAACTCCATTGATTTCTGTCAGTAAGTCCCACCTGTGGGGACAGAGCTTCAATCCCCTTGCAGGCGTTGTGCATTTTGCGCACATTAATATGTGACAGATATATGCAGGCGGGCTATGAATCTTTAATGTGCGCCCCTCCTCTGAGCTTGCCCTTTGCTACAGCTCAGGGTTGACTGAACCACTGAGGGTCACTGGGTAAAGAAGACAGAGCGAGAGAGAGAGAGTATATTTTGGAGGAAAGGAAAGAAGAATGAGACTTGTTTTTTTTCCCCGTGTTCTTGAAAATAATGACACCCAGAGCAATTTAAACGTGTCCTCAGGTCCCGAAACGCTGTCTCTCTGGTTGAAAGTGAAAATATATTATTGGTCTGAACTCAGTCAAGGGCAGTTCAGCAGCTCTGCTGTTGTGTTTGGTGCAGTCAGACTTTGTATTAAAATACAACTGACTGTCAATACACTTTGATTTAATTCACTGCATCATATTAAACTATTATGTTAAACTGACTTGCAATTTAAAGAAATTAAGCTGGTGTTTACACAAAACCTTTTTCAACTGCAAACTGAGAACTTTTTATGCATTTGGCCATTGATTTTCATGACAACACCATTTTGGGGACCTGAAAACAAACATTTGAAAAGGCTTTTTCAAGTGCAAAATTTTGAAAATTATACAGTCTCTGTAAAAAATTCATACCAAGTTCTGTCATGAAACTCTAGATGGCGCAAGCTGATGTGTCATTAAAGCAAACTGATGATATTCACAGCGTTAAACTACTTGGCACAAGCTGATTGGTTCATGTTGCATACGTAGCCAATGGGCTTGCCGCTTTACATTTAAATGGCTGGTTAACATTCACTAGAGCATTTCGCAGCACGCTTTCAGAGTTCCTTTGAAACCCTCCACCTCCCCAGCTCCACCTGTATAGATCTGCTACGGGTTAATATATATATTACTGTGCGGCAGCAGTAATTCTTAAATACTCACAGCACCATATCAGTGTATGTATTGACAATAGCAATTTCCTGCACTTGCTTTGCAGCAGCAGCAGCAGCAATAATCTACAACAACAGCAGCAGCAATTCAGCAGCGTAGCAGATCAATTCCGCCAAGACCAAATACATTAACATCTTGATAGAACTACAAAAATGCAAATTTGAAAAAACTGTGACGTTATGTACATGCTTATTACGTGTTCAGTCTTTAGGTACGTTTCTTTACAAAGTGACATCGCCAACTACTGGCCTGGCATGCATAGTACACCATTTTTAATTGTTTTCGTGGATCCATGTGAACAGGGATCATTTTGACAGCATTGTCATCTGTTTCCATTTTTAGTGCATGATCTAAATATACACTTAGAAATTAAGTGTTCTTCCACCTTGATTTGTATAAAACCTTTAAGCAAACATTTTTGGCAGTGGCTATTTGCATATTTTCTTAGCGATAGGTGCTATTTACACTAAGTGAAAATAGTGATAGATTCTATGTACACTGTGTAAAATTAGCAGTATTTTCTTTGCAATGATATTAGTTAAATGCTATTTGTACTACTTAGTGTAAGTGGCAGATAATTGCTCGTCAGTACTGTAGTACATTGTAAAACACTATGCAATAATAACATATTGAGTGTAAATGATTGTTTTTATTAAAGGGGTCATCGGATGCAAAATTCACTTTTACATGTTAAATGAACATAAATGTGACTTGGCAGTGTGTGTACACAACCACCCTATTATGATTAAACCCCCCCCCTAGTGATTTTTTTAAATCCTTATAAATAATAACCCTTTTCTCAAACTAAGCCATTCTCAGATTCTTGGCTGTGTGATGTCACACAGACCAAGGCCGCTCCCACAATTGTTGATTGACACGCCCGTCTTACCTTAGACCCACCCTGAACTGTAAACTGTCCGCCATCGTTTTAACGCCGGAGCTGGAGTAGACAAGAATGTCTCCTTAGCAATTGCGATGTTTTATTGTTGGTTGTAATAATGAACATAGCAGTTGTCATTTACATGCGTCTGTTCGCACAAATCATTCGTGATCCAGCTTCACCTACATAAGTGAGCATAAGGTGGGCGGAGTTAGTGTAAATAGCCTCTGCCAACAAGACGGGCTATTTGCACTTACTTTAAATAGACACTCCGGGCATTTTATAAACTTTCAAAAAAGCAGCTTTGTAATGTCAACATTCAAGTTTGTCTTTTTATTATTAAAATTCAATTAAAATAAATTGGAATTTAAGTCACTCCAAAATCCCAATTTAAAGCCTGTAGTGTTTAAAGTCAGCATAAAAAGTCATTTACAGACCCATTTTACTTCAATGGGATCTCTCTTAAGTATTTCTTCTTGCTGAAGGATATTCACTGATTACAAATTAAAGAATTTTCTCTTGAATATCATGCGTATCAGTGTGTATTAAGAAAGTAAAGAGGTCCATTTCTTTCTGTGCTGTTGCTTTTTAACTCTGGAATCATCTTCCTTTCTTATATCTTCAGTCAAAATGAAGTCTATGTTCTTTTCTGTCCTGCTGACTATTGAAACTTAATTTTTTTGACAGCTACTTAGTACCATTTTACACCTTAAACAACCCCAAAGTCTCACATTTTGGTATTTGGTTTCATGCACACAGCTTTCAAAGAGGACTTTGGGAGGAGGATGAGATTCGTTTTCAGTTGGACAGGCATTTGGGCGGAATCAAAAAATTCCCATCTGACAAATCAAGATGGTCTTCAACATATTTCTCCTGTTTGTATTAGATCCATTCCAGCAAGCTCATAAAACACCATCTGAGGTCTCACTCTCTTTCATATGAAGCCCCAAAAGACTTCATATAGTTTTGCAAAGCCGTAAATTGTATATCGAGTTTTTTTTTCTCTCCCTTATTCACTTTCATTAGTCTGAGAGTCGACGTCTCTTTGCTGTTCCCCCATCACCACATAACTTTTTAATGTCCCCCGTCTTCTCTTAATGAGCGTGTATATTTACACTAGAAGGAGTGAGTGTGTGCAATTTGTGTTTTCACAAACACCAGAAAAAGGCAGTCTCCAGCACAGAGTTGGGAATATTTTTCCCCCGCCATTTTAATTCCTTCCTTTGCTTGAGTGAGTTGTGGGAGAGGAACTTTTGCACAGAGAATCAACCCACCAGAGAGCAAGTACAGCAGCAGCTCTTTGCTTTTTGATAAACTTAATGATGAGGGAGCTGCTTTTCTTTTTGTCAGATCTTGTGCCATGATTTGGATGTGCGGAGGAAGAGAGAGAGAGTGAGAGCAGGGAAGTTTGAGGTTGAACAGACAGAGCAAGTGTGAAGGAAAACAATTAATGAAAGAGGTTGATGGAGGTGTGACTGCAAAATAGGACGTGAAGATATTTAGAAAATTTTCCAAACAAAAAGTTTTCAAAAGTTTTTTTTTTTTTTTAAATGTTTAGTGAAATAAGATGCTTGTTGATCACTGAACTTAATATTACATAGGATCGTTTATTTTCTATTAATTTTATGTGGTCTGTTAAGTTTGTCTAAATGTATCTTTAGCTAAGGTTAAATTATCAACCCTGTTACCCATTTTATATATAATGGGTAACAGGGTTGAAAATGTAACCTAAAATAAACTTCATGTAGTTTAGACTACATGCTGGCTTGTATTTACTGATAAATGTATATTTCTTTGGAGTTTAATAAAAAAATTTGTAACAGGGTTGAATTATTGAGCATTATTCCCTGTGTATTTTTTTGTAATAATAATAATAAAATAAAAACATTACAATTATTAATTTAGCAAATGATGAATGCAACAAAATGATAAATCCTAACATGGAATAACAAGGTCTAGTATGAAACGGCTAAATATTATGTTCTTGGTAATCAAACTGGGTTAATAAATAAAACATTATTATTATTATTATTATTATTATTATTATTATTATTATTAAGTAATTTATTTTTAATTAAAAAATGTTTTTGGTATTACATATCAATTATTAGACTGAATAAGCATATATATATAATAGTTTATAGAAGACATAATGTGAATTGTGCCTCTAATTCTGTCGACATAGACATTGGGTACTAAAGTGTATTTGTGAAATGCGTTAGGTATATAAATGCGGATGATGGAAAGTTAGGTTAAAAAAGGCAAAGATGATTGCAAAACACTCAGCTCTTGTTTTTCTTGTAGCTGTAGAAAGTGCTCTTTGGTGCTTTTCTCAGATTTGTGTGTAATTTCTTAAGCGTCTAGTTGAAAACATTAGCACAAATTGCATAAGCAGAGGTTTTTGCGCAGGCTTCCAGATGCAACTCAAAGTTAAATAGATTAATGTTGTTTTAAAGACAGAAACATTTTAGCAGCATTAAAGCAATCTGTCTGCTTTTATTTAGGCTAGAGTACAACACAGAAGCCATTAAAAGAAAGATTGCAGGGTTAAGTTTCTTACCACAATGTGCAAGATGATTTTGCAGGTCTTATTACATGTAAGGACAGTCATTTTTATAGTTTTAATTTTCATAATTTCAAGAACAGATTTTGTGGCATTTAATTTAGAATTTGCTTTAAAGGGATAGCTTACTCAAAAATGAAATTTCTGTCATTAATTCTATGTAGTGAATTTTGCTTCCGCCAACCAAGGGAGGTGAAATAGTGTAGTGATGAGTACTCGCGTCACAGATGATGTTGTAATTCTTGGATCACGTGTCACTTAATGTGTGGTTATGAGTACATCACATAAGAAAGATTGGTGGGATCTCTAACTTGTAGAACCTCAATACAAGGAAGACACAAGTGTAATAAAATAAATGTTATTAACATAAGATAGACAAGAGTAATCAACAACTAATGAATACCATGAATGAAAAATGAATAAAGTGCATAAGATGCATAAAAAGCAAGTGATTCAGTTGGGAGTTGCTATGTCAGAGCTATGTTATCTTATGGAAAGATAAACTGTTGCTACTTTGAAATAAATAAGGTGAAGAACCTTAGTATGCATTAAACAAATAAATTAGCTATTATTTCTTATCAGCTGCAATCTAATGTAAAATCATACACCAATAACATACAACAATGCCAAGGTCTCTGGAAGAGGTTTGGAAATGATATTTACGTTCTCTGTGGTTGAGTGAGCAGTCCGGTGGTAGCGACTTCTTCCACTGGTTGTGCTGGTAGCCGTACAGTGGGGGAAGGAGCAGGAATCCGTTTCGACAGCCTTGAACATGAAGCACTGTAGGATGCTGATCTCCTGAAGCACCAAAGGGTCCTAAGATCTGGAACACGCAGATGTGGCCCTGGAGTAGGTGCTGAAGGCCCTTAGCTTGGAACATGCAAGCAAAAGTACCTGAAGTGAAGGTTTACTCAGCGGAGCTCAACCTTGTTCCAAATGTCTGTGTGTCTTCTGCCTCTCTGGGCTAGAGACTCACAACTTGGTCAATCCGCTTTGTCTCTCTAGGATGGAGACTCAGGACATGCTGCATCTGTTGTTGTCTCGCTGGACGAAGACTCTGACGTAGAGTATCTCTTTCCTCGCAGACTGGAGGCTCAGAACATGGTTGTATCTGTTGCTGCCTCAAAAGCTGGAGACTTAGAGTGTGGAATGTGGAGTTCTGTCTTTCTGGACAGTAGACTCAGAACGAGTGTAGCTGCTATTGCCTCTTCCCTTATGGGACTCAGACTCTGTACATTGATGATCTGTTAGTGTTCCCTGAATGTGTCGAATACTCAGAATGAGGTTTTTTCTGTTGTTGACTTCCTGGTAACAGGATTCAGACTCAGAACTAGTTTATCTGCTGTTGTCTCACAGGATGTGAGACTCAGAAGGGTTGTGTCTGATACTATCTCTTACAATGCAGGCCGGAGGCTCAGAACGAGTTGATCTGTTAGTGTCTCTTCCCTTACGGGACTCAGAACTTTGTTGCTCTTTTAATGTCCCTTCCTTCGCAGGATTCAGACTAAGAACAAGGAGTGTCTTTGGGAATGGTAACTTTATCTCTTTCCGATGAGGACAAGATTGCAATTTGGCACTTTTCCATTTCCGTGCTGTGATTGGCTGTTTCCATCAGAGTGGGGGAACATGTGGTGGCCCACCCTTCTCTCCTCCTGTGGAATTTATTTGCATAGTCCAAACACAAATTCAGAAAAGTGTCACTTAAGATTTACCAGTGCATCTCACTTTCCAAACCACAACCAGGATACTTGGCAATGCCACAAACACATCAAGTCCAAACATGATGGGAAACGATTGAACTGTCATGCATGCATTCAGATGTCCATCAACAGCTGAGTTTGTGTAACAGGTTGCACTACATTGCTGTCACTAAAAATACTTATTTCTCTGAATAGGTGTAAGATGTGTGTGTTGTAGTGTGCATCAGTTAAAGGTTAAAAAAAATAGTTATGAATGGATTTGGATGGATCTCTGTCATCTCTCTTTGTTTCACTCACTGCTGCTGCGTCTGGAGATCCTAAGGAATTTTTATGGTTGTCTTGCAGGATAAACCTTAGTAATCAGTCTTTAGGTGGGTGAAGGACAGAACCTGCATAACCAGAGGTCTTTTTTTTTTGCCCTCTAAGAGGTGTCTGGCTGTTGTCCTAACATCTTTATCTGATGGCACTGGACAGTTTGCTTATGTTAGTTTACCAAGATACAATCAAAATGTAGCAAACCTTTGCCTACTATTGTGGTCAGAGAGGGGCCCTGCCATAAACTGGGCCTTGGAATGTGCTGTCCACTACACTGTAAAACACAATTTGTTGAGTCAACTTAAAATAATTTGTAACCTGGCTGCCTTAAAATTTTAAGTTCAGTCAACTCAAAACTTGAAATGTTAAATTATACTAAGGGACAACTTAGATATTTGAGTTGAATCAACCTAAAATTTTAAGGCAGCTAGGTTACTTACCCATCTGTTAAGTTTAGCAAACACAAATATATAAGTTGTTACTTAGTACAACTTAACATTTCAAGTTGACTAAACTTATTTTAGTTGACTGAACTTAAAATTTTAAGGCAGCAGGGTAACAAATTATTTTAAGCTGACTCAACAAATTGTGTTTTTTATTTTTTACAGTGTACATCGGTCATTAAAAGACTGACACAGAAGAGAAAAAAGTGTTGAATAAAGTTATTTTTGTTTTCTTTGCGCAAAAAAAGTATTCTCATAGCTTCATAACATTCTGGTTAAACCACTGCTGTCACATGGACTATTTTATTGATGTCCTTACTACCTTTCTGGGCCTTGAACGTGTCAGTTGCGTTGCTGTCTATGCAGGGTCAGAAAGCTCTCAGATTTCATCAAAAATATCTTAATTTGTGTTCTGAAGATGAACAAAGGTCTTACAGCTTTGGAACTACACAAGGGTGAGTAATTAATTACAGAATTTTCATTTTTGGGTGAACTATTCCTTTAATATTTAACAATTTTAAATGTGTAAATGCTGTGGTGTGACCATCATGATCGTAAACTATGAAGAACAGTGTGAACAGAAATACTATTTAATTATTCTGCATTAAATAATTTACATTACCATTTCTGTCAGAAGTACTGGTCATGAATTTAGTATACATGGGAAGAAAAAAAATTGTTACCAATTATTACAATCTCTCGAGAATCCTTAAATTGCTGCTAATCAGGATCCCAACAGACTTTTTTGAAGAACAGTTTTACCTCCTAGCATTAATTCATATTTTTGTGGAACTACTTCCAAGTGCATTCATTAGGTTCTGCAGCGTGACACATTTCACATAATAGAGCACTTTTTTTTAGTTAATAAGCATAAAGTTTACTTATTTGTGTGGATGTTAGCATATGAGAGTCTTTACTGCTGTAAACAAGCTGTTAAAATGGCTTAATAGTGTTTCAACTCAGCATTTTGTTGACAGATTTTGTATTATAATGATTATAACTGCAGTTTTATGAGCTTATAATAATTAAGAGACTGTACTTGTACCTTTAAAAATACATTTGTCATGCCACAGGACCATTTGGTGCTGGTTTCAGGCACCCCAAAATTAGCGGCAGGCTTGTTTTCGATGTCCAAAACAAGAAGACGTTTCCAACACTGAAGAAGTTTCTCCTGTGTGGTGCCAGGGCCATTACTGCCCTCTCAATCATGCGTTTTCATTTGTCCAGGAACACATGCCTCATTTACCATGTTCTCTAGTCCTGAGCCTTTCTTGTTAAATTATGCAGATAATGGCGGTCCGTTGGTGTCCAGGCCTGCTGTGGGGGCATATGGCTTCCTCTGAGAGCTACAGACAGGAACTATGACACCCTTCACCATATGTGCAGCGTCTCCAGCTCTCGACTTCACTCGCACAGAAACTCTCCTCTGTCACTCTCTTTTGGACCTCTTCCCCATGCCTGACTGTCAAAGCCAGTCACTGTCAGCGTCTGTACACCTTTCTGAGCCGCTCTCTATTCTCTGAACTCTGGGTGGCTGACCTTCTGCCTGCAAGCTGTTCACGTCCCCTTATACTCTCCCTGCACTGCTCCGGCTGCCATTTTGGAGTTGTTTTCTTTCAGCCCCCCCTTTCTATCCGGTGGCATGAAGTATTCGGGGCCACTCAGACGGCTTGGATCCGTGCCCAATATCGCTGGGACATCTGGGCACTTTTGGCTGCCAAGTCTATGTCGAGTCTCCCTGGTCCTTGGTATTGGGGTCACATTTCTAAAGACTGATGGGCAACCTAGGGTGTGGAGCAGCTATTTCGAGATGTTGAGTGAACGTGGAGAACTCTTTTTCTGACTGCAAAAATAGTCTTCTGAGGCTGGGTTGTGCTCCTTGGCACAGCTGAACAAAAAGGGATGAAGGATCTCAAGCATTTGTTTTTTTTTTTGGCAAGCGCAAAGCTCAGTTGAGTGTTTCTTTTGTTTGCAGACGATATTCTCAGTGTAACTCAGCTCACCTCGACTGCTTGTCATCCTGGCCTGTTGAAGCAAATGATGAAAATAGATGATGTAATTGTGTGTAAGTCAGCAGTGCACGATCATTTCAATAGTGCATTTTCGCATTATAATATTAGAACCATCGACCTCTTCTCTGATCAAATCACAATTCATCTGGCCAAAATTAATGACCTGGGAGAGATACGCTTTGATATTTAGATTTCACTAAAAAAATTCTGTTTAAAAACCATTCTCCTTTTTGAGCTTAAAGTCAGCATCAAACAGAGGTTCATCCATTTTCTAAAAACATCTTATGAATGATTTGTCCATTCATACATCAATTTTTTTTTTTCAAAAATTGCTAGTAAGTTTTACAATTAATTACAAAGAAATGGCAAGTAACACAATGAATTAAACATGAAAAAGTATTTTTCTGTGTAATATTCTACAATAATCTTTACAACAATGGAATGTGATCAATTTACAACATTGAAAAAACGTTTTTTGTTTTTTTTTCTTTAATCTATGTTATCTTTTAAAAATAAAAAAGCTTGTAGTTTTTAATTGTAGCACTTTATTTTAAGGACCAATTCTCACTATTAACTAGTTGCTTATTAGCATGCATATTACTAGCACATTGGCTGTTTATTAGTACTTATAAAGCACATATTAATGTCTTATTCTGCATGACCATATTTTAGATCCCTTAAAGGGATAGTACACCCAAAAATGAAAATTACCCCGTGATTTGCTCACCCTAAAACCATCTTAGGCGTATATGTCTTTCTTCTTTCAGGTAAATACAATCTGAGTTTTAATAAAAGATGTCCTGCCTCTTCCAAGCTTTATAATGGCAGTGGGTGTTGAGATTTTGAAGCAAAATAAAGTGCATCCATACATCATAAAATGTGCTCCACATAGCTCAGGGGGGTTAATAAAGGCCTTCTGAAGTGAAGCAATGCATTTGTGTAAGAAAAATATCCATATTTAAATATCTAAATATAAGGAAAGTTGTATTTTTATGACATTATGACATTAAGCATAAACATTCTCACACCGACAATTGTTTTGCTCATCACAGAAGATATGCATTCATTTCACTGTACTCTATGAATTTGCATTTGTTTCTCAAAACAAACACACACACACACACACACACACATATATATGGTAGAATCAGAAGACTAATGTGTTTGTTCACATGGTCATGGTCAACATTTCTGTGTGTACGATGTAAAGAGACTGTCAGAGACAGTCAAGAATAAATCAGAGTGAGCGATATGCATTGAATGAATGAGTGTATGGAGAAAGACACTCGATGGATGCAGATTTAATGTTCCAGCGTTAAATTGAGCTGCTCCCAGCAGTAAGGCGAGCGATTTGGTATTCTTATCATGAGAGTGTTTTTCTGTGGCCTGGTATTATAATGACAGATCAGAGCAAAGGGGCTGAAAAGGTCAGAGTCAGTACAAGCTCAATCTGGAGTACTGTCTTCATTCTACTCCTAATTAAATGTCAGCATCACGGCCAGGAGGAGACAAAGCAGAGGAGAAAACCTGGATCTAAATGTCACTCTTGCACAGTCCTGTTTTCTCCACTGACGGCCTGAGCAACTGTGGCGACAGAGTAATCCTGAACACTGAGGTGACAGCGTCTGTCTGTCTGTCTGAGAGATTAGCCACAGAGCAAAAAGTCTTACTGCAGCCTTTCCTGCCCTCCTTATTTAGCCTAATGAGGCAAGTTGCTTATTTTGGGCTTGTTTTGTTGGATCAGGTTGCTTGTTTTTCTGAAGAGGTTTTGCCAGCTCTAATTCTGCCACATCTGCATTCTTTCTTTGAATGTGAATTGAATGTGATAAAATTTACAACATATATATATCAAAGCGGCCTTAAACTTTGGCCGATGACGTTCAGCATGTGCCATTTTAAAATTTGTATTTTGGCAATACGTAACTTTTTTTCAGTTTTGGAGAACTGATGGCTAAATAATATGAATTTGTATAATCTAACTGTCTAAAATGTTTAGTATGTTTAGTATGTTTATGTATGAATCATATTGTATGAATTAAAATGAAATTGTCCTTTCTTAAAATGTTTTCTTAGAAAATCAGGTTGGTCATTTTCTGTAAATTTTCAACTTTCGAGTGTCTGATTCATCATTTCTAATGATTGTTTTTGTGTTTACATGCCACTTTGGAATGTAAACATTTATTTACAGTTAAAGTCAAAAGCTTATACATGTCAGGGTTCCAGAGAGAGAGAGAGAGAGTTGTGGGTTAACTGAATTAAGTATTTATTGATAAACGGAAGAAGAGAAACCAAAGAAGGTTCAGTTCAAACATAACATCATGACCAAAACAAACAAACAAAAACAAAACCGATTAAACTTAGCTTCAGGAATCAAGTACTGCTGGAAGTGGTGGTAATCAAGGTTTTCAGGTTTAGAAAACAGGCTGATGAAGATTAGCAAGAGCAAGGAGCATAGAGTCCGGTATCTAACGAGTAGATCTGACAACTGACAGAGAAAGTCCTGGGTATTTATAGAGGTGAGCAGTGATTGAGTGCAGGTGCCGGTGATCAGAAGGCTGGTGATTGAGAACGAGTGGGTGTGGTGAAGGAATCTGACGGTCCGGGTGTGGTACTGACAGTACCCCCTCCTCCACGGGCAGCTCCCGATGCCCGAAAGTGATGGCGAGGGCGGCCCCTAGGTCTGGGTGCAGGTCTTTCTGGGTGTTGTTGATGGAATTCGGAGAGTAGCGTAGGATCTAAGATGTCCTTGCGTGGAATCCAAGACCTCTCCTCAGGACCATAGCCTTCCCAGTCTATGAGGTATTCGATCTGGCCCCCTCGCCGTCGGGAATCTAATATCTCCTTTACCCGATAGATGGATGGGTCTTCCAGGATTTCCGGAGGAGGAGGTACCTCGGTGCCGTCAGATTCTGTGGAGGGAGGAAGAGGAGGATTAGTGGCAGGTTTAAGGAGGGAAACATGGAATGCAGGGTGTATGCGGTAGTGAGAAGGGAGCTGGAGCTGGTAAGTGACGGGGTTAAGTTGCCTCTGGATGGGAAACGGCCCAATGTACCGCGGACTGAGTTTCTTGCAGGGCAGCCGGAGGCGGATGTCCTTGGTGGAGAGCCATACTAACTCTCCAGGTTGAAAGGTGGGAGCTGGACGACGTCGGACATCCGCAAAGATCTTGTGACTCCGGACTGCGTGCTGGAGGTGTACATGGGCCGAGTCCCAGACCCTCTCACTCTCCCGGAACCAGTGGTCGACGGCTGGGACGTTACTGGGCTCTCCTGACCAGGGGAACAGAGCGGGTTGATAGCCCAGAACACATTGAAACGGAGTGAGGCCGGTGGTGGATTGTCTCAATGAGTTCTGGGCGTATTCAGCCCAAGGAAGGTAACGGCTCCAGTCGTGCTGATTGGAAGAGCAATAGGCCCGGAGGTATCGTCCGAGTTCTTGAATCTTCCGCTCAGTCTGGCCGTTAGTTTGAGGGTGGTAACCGGATGACAGGCTGACGGATATCTGGAGATTTCTGAAGAAGGCGTGCCAGACACGAGAGATGAACTGTGGCCCCCTGTCAGACACAATATCTTCAGGTAGGCCGTAGTACCGGAAAATGGAATGAAGGAGGGCTTCAGCCGTTTCCATGGCCGTTGGTAAGCAACTCAGGGGTATGAATTTGCAGGACTTGGAAAACCTGTCTACAATGACTAGGATGCAGGTATAGTTGTTAGATGAAGGTAAGTCTGTGACAAAATCAATGCCTATATGGGACCAAGGACGAGTAGGTATGGGTAATGGCACGAGTTTTCCACATGGTAACTGGCGAGGTGTGTTGGTCATGGCACAGACTGAGCAGGCATGGACATGTTGGGATACCTCGCGGGCCATTTGTGGCCACCAGAACCGAGAACGAAGGAGTGAGAGGGTCCTCTTGCTGCCTGGATGTCCAGAGCCCGGAGAGGAGTGAACGGAGTCCAAAAGGGCTGAGCGCATGGATGATGGAACGTACACTTTGTCTTCTGGACCTCCCGGCGGAACTGGCTCCAGGGAAGTAGCTTCCTGGAGCTGGCGATCGAGGTCCCAGATGATGGGGCAAAGGAAGTGCTCTGGAGGAAGGATGGGATCGGAGGTGGTCGGCAGGTCTGGCTGATGGAGGCGTGATAAGGCGTCGGCCTTAACATTCTTGTGACCAGGACGATAGGTGATGGTAAAACGAAATCTAGAGAAGAGGGCCCACCGAGCCTGGCGAGGGTTCAGCCGCTTTGCCTCTCTGATGTACTCCAAGTTACGGTGATCAGTGATTACGGAGAACGGATGTCTAGCGCCCTCGAGCCAATGTCTCCATTCCTCCAGAGCCAGTTTGATCGCTAGCAGTTCCCGGTTGCCGATGTCGTAGTTTTGTTCCGCCGGGGAGAACTTCCGAGAAAAGAAGGCGCATGGATGAAGTTTAGGAGGCTCTCCGGAGTATTGTGAGAGTACGGCTCCCGCTCCGATGGTGGAGGCATCCACCTCCACGATGAAGGGCTCTTGTGGATCGGGGAGGACTAGAGCAGGAGCCGTACAGAAGGCGGATTTTAAGGAGGCAAAGGCTTGTGAGGCGGAAGGAGTCCAGGTAAGGGTCTTCGGTTTATCCTTCAGAAGGTTGGTGAGGGTGGCAGAAAGAAGGCTGAACTGGTTGATGAAGCGGCGGTAGAAATTGGCGAAGCCCAGGAAACGCTGTAGCTCTTTAACAGAGGTAGGTTGGGAATGGGAAGGTTTTGAAGGCAGGATTTATGGCACTCGGGACTCCAGCGGAGGATATCGCATCTAGTCCAGTCCACTATCGGGGAGTGTTTGACGAGCCATGGGCGTCCCAGGACGATATCCACTGTGGCACCCTCCAACACCAGAAAGGAGATTTCCTCTGAGTGGAAGTTGCCGATTCGGAGTTGACAGACTGGAGATCGATGTTTTATGCGGCCGGGTCCCAGGGGCTCACCTCTGATGGTGTTAATACGGTATTGTGGTTCTTGAGGAAGAGCAGGGAGGTTCAAATCCTTTAAGGTGTTGAACGAGATGAAGTTCCCCGAGGCACCAGAGTCGACGAGGGCTTTGACTGTGAAGATAGAATTTTTTATCAATAGCCGGACTGATAACTGAGACATGCTGATCACATCGGGAAAGACTTGCATGATACTCACAAAAGGTCTAGGAGGGCGAACTGGACAGGAGTTCAGGGCATGACCATTTTCCCCACAGTACAAGCAGAGCCCTTGGGAAACACGGCGGATTCTTTCGGTTGCAGAGAGATGATATGAATCAGTTTGCATGGGCTCTGGTGTTGGAAGGATTTTGTCAGGGTTGGGCGAGGCGGCAAGTTGACCGTGAGATTCAGGGACACATGCTGACAGACGTTGAGCAATTTGAACGGTCTTTTGCATGAGGGCTTCCAGACCAATTGCATCGTCGAAAATCACCAGCTGCTGTCTAATGCCGATGTTCAGGCCCTGGCGATACGCTGAGCAGAGCGCTGGCTCGTTCCATCCACTAAGGGTCGCCACAGTGCGAAAACGGAGGGTATAATCACTCACCGAAGAAGAACCTTGGCGGAGACGGTACAATTCATCCGAAGGAGACAGTTTTCCGGTGGCTTTTCCAAATACTTCTTTGAAATGTTTGACGAAGGAGGTGAGACTACCAATAATGGGATTTTCCGCTTGCCACAGTGCGTCCGCCCAATCCAGCGCTCTGCCCGACAGCAGACTGGTGATGAACGCAGTTTTAGATCGCTCCGTCGGGAAACGCTGAGGTTGCATCTCAAAATACAAGGTGCACTGAAGCAGGAAGCCGTTACATTTAGCCGCCTCGCCCGAATAACAAGCAGGTAAGGCCATGGGACTTCCAGAGGCAAGCGTGGTAGAGCTCGGTTGACACTGGTGAAGTGACAGGAAAGGATCCGAAGAGGGGCGAACAGACATGATGAGGGAATCTGTTTTCTTCGGTCAGATCTTCTGTCAGGGTTCCAGAGAGAGAGAGAGAGAGTTGTGGGTTAACTGAATTAAGTATTTATTGATAAACGGAAGAAGAGAAACCAAAGAAGGTTCAGTTCAAACATAACATCATGACCAAAACAAACAAACAAAAACAAAACCGATTAAACTTAGCTTCAGGAATCAAGTACTGCTGGAAGTGGTGGTAATCAAGGTTTTCAGGTTTAGAAAACAGGCTGATGAAGATTAGCAAGAGCAAGGAGCATAGAGTCCGGTATCTAACGAGTAGATCTGACAACTGACAGAGAAAGTCCTGGGTATTTATAGAGGTGAGCAGTGATTGAGTGCAGGTGCCGGTGATCAGAAGGCTGGTGATTGAGAACGAGTGGGTGTGGTGAAGGAATCTGACGGTCCGGGTGTGGTACTGACAATACACACGTTGCAGAATCTGCAAACTCTGAAAAAAACAGCATATGCTGGTAGGTATGTTTTGATGCTGGTTTAAGCTGGTCCTTTGCTGGTTTATGCTGGTCCTTAGCTGGTTTATGCTGGTCCTTAGCTGGTTTATGCTGGTCCTTAGCTGGTAATGGTAATTATTTTACCCAAATAAAAAGCATCACACAAAATGCATGTTGTTTTTTATTTAGTACTGACCTGAATAAGATATTTCACATAAAAAGATGTTTACATATACTCTACAAGAGAAAATAATAGTTGAATTTATAAAAATGACCCTGTTCAAAAGTTTACATGCACTTGATTCTTAATACTGTGTTGTTACCTGAATGATCCACAGCTTTTTTTTTTGTTTGTTTGTTTGTTTAGTGATAGTTGTTCATGAGTCCCTTGTTTGTCCTAAACAATTAAACTGCCGCTGTTCTTCAGAAAAAATTCTTCAGGTCCCACAAATTCTTTGGCTTTTCAGCATTTTTGTGTATTTGAACCCTTTCCAACAATGACTATATGATTTTGAGATTTATCTTCTCACACTGAGGTCAACTGAGGGACTCATATGCAACTATTACAGAAGGTTCAAACGCTCACTGAAGCTCCAGAAGGAAAAATGATGCATTAAGAGCCGGGGGTGTAAACTTTTGAACAGAATGAAGATGTGTACATTTTTCTTATTTTGCCTTATTTGCATTTACAAAACACAGCTGTGGATCATTCAGGTAACAACACAGTATTAAGAATCAAGTGTATGTAAACTTTTGAACGGGGTAATTTTTTTTTTTTTTATAAATTCAACTATTATTTTCTCTTATGGACTTTATATAAACGTCTTTTATGTGAGATGTCTTATTCGGGTCAGTACTAAATAAAAAAAAAAAATGCATTTTGTATGATCCCTCTTATTTTGGTAAAATAATTAACATTTTGCAGATTCTGCAAGGTGTATGTAAACTTTTGACTTTTTTTTACTTTTGAACTGTATTTATTTATTTTACAAGATTTCAAAAAGATAGTTACAAGTTAGAGATGATTTTGCAAAGTTGCTGTGATACATATAGGCAATAACCTTTTTTTTTTTTTTTTTGGGTCCAATACTGTATAATGTAAATTAATTTTGATATTAGGCTGCTGTTTTGTTTTCAGAATACTCAAATTATCTTAAAATAAAACAGGTCACTGAGGGTTGTGAATGCAATAAAAAAATGTTTTCCAATCATTACCATTAATTCTTCAAAATTTCTGAAAGATTTGTTAAGAAACCAGAAACATTAAACAGAATTGCAAACAGATTCAGGATCTGTACATTTGTTATGATTTCTATGGCTAGTTTATTTTGATCAATCATTTAGGGAATGTTTGGCGATCAGGGAATTGCTCAAAGATTCTCTCTCATTATCATAAGAGGCAATTTATAAATGTCTCAGATGTCTTACAAATAGCTATAATATTATAGAAACTTACAGTATATAGCATACTTTAGATATTGGAAGAATTTAATAGAAAATGATAAATATTTTGATGGCAGATTTTAGATTTTGGCAAATCTGAACACAGTTTTATACATACATGCAGTAGTTCTCTAGCTAGCATTAGCATCACTGTTCTTTGTGTATTTAAAGTACCAATACCACAATGTTGTTAGATGCTGCACTGCCATCTATCGATGTGGATCAGAATGATCACGTCTTGAGTTTTAAGTTTCACTGATACCAGCAAATTTTACAAAGCGGTCTACACAACATGTTCACACTCAGCAATAAAGATAAAAAAACTGTCACTTGGGGTGGTACCTTTTCAAAAGGTACGCCTTTGTACCTAAAGGGTCCATATTGGTATCCTAAAGGTATATATTTGTATCTACAGTATACATATTAGTACCTAAAAGGTACAAAAGTGTATTTTTGAAAAGGTACCACCCCAGTGACAGCTTTTGTACCTTTATTTCAGTCCTAACGCTTACGCTTGCTTCTTTTCTTTGTTTATCTTGTTGTCTCAGCTGGAAAAGTACAATAATATGTGTGTTTCATAGTCTAATTTTCACTCTATGCATCACCAGACAACTGGCGGCAGCCCATGAGCATGAGGATTCTCATTCTGAGTCACGTCATTTCAACATAGCAGACTAAATGGAGGGGGTGACCTTCACCATGTATAATTAAAACACTTTTTATAGAAAACTATTATGAGCACAGTCTTCATCCTATGTGAGTGTACACTATTCAGATGATTCTCAAAATCGCATTGCATTTCTTAATGGTACATTCAGTAGTTCGGTGCTAATTTGAAAAGTTTTACACATTAAGACATTGTTCAGGTCCCTTCTGAAATGACTGTGGTGGAGAAGCTTAAAACTTGAGCCAAAAGTCTCCAGTGCTCTCCATTTAATCTCATAACTGTCTTTAGGCCATATTGCATATTAAAGAATTTCCTTCCTGTGGGTCGTAACTGAATCGAGCGAATTTTAGTTATTGAGTAGCCAGTATTTCTTATTAATCCACCCCCATTCTGTTGCATAAAAATCTTTTCGTGAAAAAGGATGTGCGAATACGAACACTGAATAAACATGCCTTGCAATGCGAAATGGTTATCGCTTTGTAGTTTAGTCTCGTCTTCTGTCTAACTTTGAACGCCGTTAGCTTATCGATCACGGGTAGCCTCAGTTGTAGTAGCAGGTTGAACTAATGACTCGTGTGATTTATAATTCAGATATCTGTCTTATCCACCATGTTGTTTGAGACTTTTTCTATTTTTCTCCGAGACATACACAAAGTGTCTGCTTTTAAATGGAGGAGCCTCATGAATAATTCATGTTGACCCACTTTTCCCCCCATTAGCTTGATATAGTGCTAGAGCTCAATAGCAGACAGTGCTTGACAGGTCCTCCAGGTGTGGGAGTTTGCTTTTGAAATAGACTTCACCTCTTTATTTCTTCTTTTTATTTTAAGGGAATGTGCCGGTTTAAAATAACACAGTACTGGTAAGGGAGTGTGGGAGTGTCTCTCTCACACTGTGCTCTATCTCTATCCGTGTGTGTGTGTGCTAGTGCGGTGTGTTTTGGGAATTATCATCACACCTCTGTCTCAGGGGTCATATGGATGGATGTGTTTGCTGTCCACAGCCGGGCCATTACTGCAGCACAGCAGTCAGGAAAGAAGGAGTCAGGTGGACCTGCAGTAAGAAGTAGGTTACATTTACATGAATTACAGACATGTTCCCACCTCTCGCACTGCCCCTCAACCCCCCAGAGACCTGAGGAGAGACTCTAGAAACAGAGTCAAAATTACAAAGAATGTTTGTGTGGTTATGAGTATGGTTTCTTAATGACATGGCTTAAAGGGGCCTTGCATCTGCAGCATTTTATAATCTTACATAAATAAACAGACAATAATTTAGTCTAATGGTTTGCGTGACTATTTTATTTTGCTCCCTCTGACCCTCAGAATTGAACAGGCTTTTTTCTATTCTTGTCAGAAGGAACTCAATTTTTCTTGTTGTTTTAAGATAAGTGAGTTCATTGCGCTATTAAAACTAAACAGGAACCTATAATATAATATGGTATAATATAATATAATATAATATAATCAGAGATGGCAAAAGTACACACATCCTTCACTCAAGTAGAAGTACAGATACTCATGTTTAAAAATACTCTGGTAAAAGTAGAAGTACTGACTACACTTTTTTACTTAAGTTAAAGTAAAGAAGTATTAGCTCTGACATGTACTTAAGTAAAAAGTACTCATTGCTACTACCTGTTTTAGTGTCACGCTGGTAACTGGACCTCATATCATATTGACACATTAATACAAAATAACTTAAATTTAAAATTTGTTAGCTAATAAATGTATTAAGGCTAAACAACCACCATGTATAACAGGGCCGGACTAGGACAAAATTTCAGGACGGGAAATCTTACTCTCATCCAGGCCATCCCATATACCCACAACAAATTCTTAAACCATTGACAACCCTATTGTTTTTGTATGGCCACCACATTTAAATAAATGGTTAAAACCTTAGGCTGGGGCTGTGCAAAATAAGAAAAAGGCTCTCTCTTGAACTGCACCTTCACTTCCATTGTCCTTTTCAGTCTCTTCATTTCCCATGATATCTCTCTGCATCTCACTTTGTGTGTGTTTGCTTTTTTCACTAATTTTCTAGTACCTGTCACTTTTCCAATCAGCCACTTACTGTTATGAGCAGAACTGTCTCCACCTTGTTGCATAACAACCACCTCATTATATTCTATTTGCAGTAACAATTTTATTTACGTTCAATTTAAAGTATCACATTATGACCAGGTGTTGGTGTTTAGTCTTAAAATGGCTTAAATACTATAGATTTAACAAAACTATATTTTCTAAATTGCCTAAATATCAAAATTAGTACAATAATGATTAAATCATGACAATATCTTTACAGAAAAATCCTAATACTGAACATGTTATTGCGTTATCATGAGTCATATTACATGGTTTAGTAAAACCATGTGTTTTTTTTTTTTTTTTGGTGGATTAATTACAATATGTTTTAATTTGACTACAACCGTAGTTTTACTACACATCTCATAGTTAGACTATGGTTAGTGTAGAAAAACCATGGTTCATTTGTGGTTACCATGATTTAACTATAGTAACCATGGATTTTGGTTTTAATTTTCGTAAGGGTTGTGTTGTTATCTGCCCTAGCTCCCTCTGAACGTATTACAAAACTAAGTTTTATAACATTTGTTTGCTAAATTACTACTGTAAGTTTACAGTGGATAATAATGATGTCCTTTAGCATAGAGTATTTTGAGTGATGATAGTAATTTAGTTTAGTTTCAGTTATAGTAATACTGCTGTAGTTTTGTCTTTGTTTACTTAATTAAGCATTAAACTGCTAGCAACTCTTAGCATCCTGTTTACAGATGAGACTGACCTGCACTTGAAGTCCTGAACAGGTCAGTAGTTTTGCCTCTACGACCCACCCGGGCGCTTCCACTCCATTCTCACTTGCAATGATTACTCTGATAGAAACTGTTTTGTGCGCAAGACGAATTGCGATGCCAGATTTGTTATCGAATGGTGATTCATCAAATGCTGATTAAAACTAAAGTAACGGCCTGGTTTGAAAATGTAAGAAGTAGAAAGTACAGATATTTGTGTAATACAGCCACAACACATTCTAATTCCCAACTCGTCACATATTAATGCTTGGTCAGGACTCTTTAGCGTCATTTTTCGACATGCAGTGTCCTTCATTGCTTTAAATAGGAAACCCCTGGTGCATAATGCTGACGCAAAAGGCACTAGGAATTTTATCGTCATGATTAAATTATATATTAGGTAATAATATTGCCATTATTGCATATATGTTGTGGTGTGATTTTTTCAATGTAAAATGTCTGCCGTAAAAGTTCAGTCTGTTTGTGCATAAATTAAAAAATTGCTGCCAGTAGAAGCTTATGTCAGCCTTGGTTGTGAAAAGCCATTGGCTCTTGTGTGTCTCGTGACCAATTGCATCACGCTAATGTTTGGGAGTATCTTTTTGAATGAGATGTGAGCGCGTTAACAGAGCTGGATCATTTTCAGCAATTAAAATCTTATGTTTTACTCTTTTCTTCACATAAATATATCGTGTGGCTTCAGAAGACTCGGAATGCAACACGACTTGTTTGTAATACTTTTATGGTGCTTGTTTATGGTTGGTTTCTGCAATAAATACCTGTGACTGTACTTATATTTGCCTGTTACGTGTTTTATATTGTTCAGAAGTGGGTAAGTTTAACATAGCGGTGGGGTGCTCCAATGAAAGTATAAATTAATACAAAATTATTTATATTTTTTACAAATGCATGCAAACCATGCTGAAAACTGAAAACAGTGTAGGACTCTGCACATCGAAAACTTGCACTGAAGGGATAACTTCAGCGTCAAAAAGGGACGCCAAAGGGTCCAAGCGTCATTATGTGACGAGTTGGGAATGAGAACGTGTTGACAGTCATATTGCACGGCTGCAAGTGTTATATTGTGCTTCATTGAAAGCTTGTTGTATTATATGGAGTAGTAACATACAATGTATCTAATCATAATTACGAATACACACAGCATGTTTCCCAATACTAAATGCTATTATTGAATACTACTATGTATATAAAATATTATTTATTGAATAATATTTAATAAACAACAACAGGCACTAGTTGGGTTTATATCCTAACTATTAGTCCATTACCACTTTGTGGAAATAAAGATTTGTTCAACACATTGTATGATGTGCCACAAGGCTCGGTATTGGGTCCCTTGTTATTCTTCTTGGACATGAAAGTTTCATCAAAGTTGTCCAAAACAACCAAAACAATACCCATTCTTGTCTTAGGACAACTTTGATGAACTTTTTTGATCCACTTTAAATGTTGACTCCTGTAGAGCATTAAAGTTATATAAAATATGAGACTTTGCCCTCAGCCAAAACTATTTGCGACGGAACAAATAATAGATTAATAAGACCAAAGACTGCCCTAAAGTGAATTATATCTCATGTTTAACCGCTATAGAAACTAGTTCAGAGCTAGTGGCAAATTTCAGAGGAACTCACTGAGTTGTGGCTGTTCTCGTCAGATTCATGAGTGCTGAATGGCCGCTGATGCCCTGGAGCAAAAACGTTGAAGCAACTTTTTAAATAGATGTTATCTTTATTAACATACAGCGTATTTAAAGTCTAAACACCTACATTCTAACCTAAAAACTCTTAAAACTACATTCCATGACAAAAACAGTATTATTTATAAAATTATAGTGGACTTGAGCATCCACCATGACATTAGCTGTAAGAAATACTGCAAGTGGAGTGAAAAAAAATGGTGAAATGGTTGGTGTACTGTTATAACTAGATTGTTGCACGCCTGGAAAAGGCTCTCAGTCAATCAGATTTGAGAACAAGAAAGAAATGTTGTATAATAGGCTATAATATAATAAAATATAATATAATATAATATCAATCCACTTCTCAATCTGCTTGTCCTATGTAGGGATATTATATAATATAATATTATATTATATTACAGTCATGACATTTGTACATATCCTTCCGAGCAGTTCCAGTGTTAGAAATGAGTAACTAAAATGAATTTTTAAGAAGGTCTATCATTGTTTCACTCCAAACTCATTGGTTTGAGCATCACATTTCAGTGCAGATTGTGATTGTGTTTTAATCTATTTTGGTGACATTCTAAGTGGATAAAATTCTAGGTGAAAAATTAACTAATAAAATTCTCTTTAAGATTTTTTTTTTAAACCTGCACTATATGATGCTTCTTTGAATGTGAAATGAGTAACAGCAACCCTTACAGCAACTTCAGTTTTAATAAATGGACTGAGGAGTAAACTGCATTGTGGACGTCACTCTCTTATTTCAGAGGAGCAAGAAAATCCTGTTTTCTGTGATCTGACCCCTCTATAATGAACAGCACCCAGCTATTCAGGAAATGACACATTGTTAAAGATATTACAGAAAACGGAAGGATGCCTGGATTAGTTTCGCTCTTGAACTTTAGCAGAATTGAGTGCATCTAAATGTGACAGACTCAGGAAACTAACTGTTGATCACTGGCATGCAGCTTACATTTGCATAATGGTTTGAATGTTTTATTATTATGGCTTTCGGTTTTGTGCTGTTTCAGTCACCCTTTGGAATGAATATTTTCTTTCATTGTTCTGTTCGGTGTAAACTATGAACAGTGCGGGTGTTGCGCTAAAAATATGTGACCAAACATTCAGACTAATTCATCGCCTGTGTCATTTAAATTATTAAAACTCATGTTAAATATTCACACACATAGTGTGCGATGTAATCTCAGAGATTCGTGCCATATCTAAGTTTCCCCCATGAATATTTCAGCTGTGGAGAACAGCGGAAATTAATCTCGGATCTATTATTAGAGTAACCAGACTGCTTTGGTATGCGATAGAATCAATCAAATTGCTAAGATTTTAAAATCCTTGAATACCACAGTCTATTATACACCTTAATAACTGCGAAAGATGAACTTTGCTCAAAATATCACAGGTCTTTATCTTAAGCACTGTTCGGATGAGATATGTTTTCTAAAGACCATTTAAGTTGAAGTTATTAACATAGGACTATGTACTGATTTAAAATGTATTGGTGTTATTTATTTATTTAGCAACACAGTGGTGCTGGTGGCAGGGGCGGATCTTAATTTGTAGGGCGGCAAAGGGGTGGCATAGGGTCTATGAGGGGTGGCAACACCAAAGCAAGCCCCCATGCGTAGTTTTTGGGGATTTATAGTCTGAAATACACAGTTGTGTTCACAAATATTGCATCACCATTAAGTAGCCTAATCATCCATACTGTTTAAAATGAAAAATAAATATCAATATCAATATTGAATATAAACAAGCAACACCTCAGCAACTGCATAGCAAGAGCCTAGCAACCACCCAGAATATCCTAGCAACCAACTAGCAACACTTTAGCAAACATCTAGAACGTGTAACTGACCAAACTATTTATGTTTTTAAACAAGACTTTAAGACAAGCCAGCAGAAATTTGTCTTTCGAATGTTTCAATCTAGTTATTACAGGTATTCTTACACACAATTCCAATACAACGATGACTTTCCTGCCCAGTGAACGCTCCTGAGATCAATAACACTAACAAAAAAAAAAAAACTCTTATTAGGAATTATTTTGCAACTCAGTGTCTATTACAGTATACAACATAAATTAAATTACAGATTGCTAATTCAGCAATGAACTTGCGGAAAAAATATTTTCATTTTACTTCTCTAAAGGACTCTTGCAGCAGATGAAAAGCACAAAAAAAGTTCAAATATCAAAGAACTGTATATGAACTTGGTATGCACCACAAAAAAATAAATTAAAAAAGTAAATTCAGCATCCTCTGCACATTTGGCTAAATTTCATTACGCTATACAGTACTATAGCAGTTTCTTGGTCTCCTGACAAAAGACTATATCTCTAGGTAGTCATTTCTCAGTTCTGCAAAAATGCACTAGGCTACACATAAAAAAAATAGGTACAAATAAATTTTGACAAAAAATTTTAAGATTCAATTCAAAATTTTAAGTTCAGTCAACTAAAATAAGTTTAGTCAACTTGAAATGTTAAGTTGTACTAAGTAACAACTTAGATATTTGTGTTTGCTAAACTTAACAGATGGGTAAGTAACCCAGCTGCCTTAAAATTTTAAGTTGATTCAACTCAAATATCTAAGTTGTTACTTAGTACAACTTAACATTTCAAGTTGACTAAACTTATTTTAGTTGACTGAACTTAAAATTTTAAGGCAGCCAGGTTACAAATTATTTTAAGTTGACTCAACAAATAGTTTTTTACAGTGTAGATTGTTACGGATCTGGTCGGTGAGCTGCGGACCGCTCACCACCAGATGTCACTCTCACCTTCCTTACACACATTGACTGTTGCACAACACCCCAGACTCCACTCCCCATCAGCCATTGCACTTCACCCCCGTCCAATCACAGACTGTATAAAAGCCCCGGTCTTCCAGTCACTCACCGCCGAGTATTGATTAGTATCTACTGTCATACAAAGCGTTTCTCCAAGGTTCCCTGTGTCTAGTTTTCTTGTTTTGCCTCGTTGTTTCGTTTAGTCTATCTTGCTGCCTGCCTATCGGATCTATCGCCTGTCTGACCATTCTCCTGCCTGGCCCTCGTTTGGATTACGTACGCCGCTGATTGACCCTCGCTCGTTTAAGGATTACTCTTTGTTTGCTGTCCATACACCTGTTCGCCGTTGTTCGACCCTGCCCACCTGACCATGTCTATGTCTCGTCCATTCAATAAAAGTTTGCACATGGATCCGCTCGTCTCCCGACCCTCTGTTACAGAATACTCGGCCGCACCAGGATCCAGCAACTTCTCAACCGGACATTACGCAGGTATGGACACCACAAAACTGTTGTTAGCCCTCGAGCAGGGCACACGAACGCTCGAGGGCTACATCCAAGAATTTCTGGACATTGCCCCCTATTCGAACCTCCCGGACTGCGTGCTGATTGACCTTTTCGTTGAGGGAGTCAATCAGCCGCTACAAACTAAACTCAGACGCGAGGGTCCGCGCTCTTCACTTGCTCTGTTTATGGATTTTGCTTTAACGTGTGTGGGCTCGTCGTTCACTGTGGGGGTCGCGGAGGAGGAACGCGACAGCGCGGTAATGGCGGCCGCGCACCCCACTCACAAAATGGCGGCCGCGCCAGAGCGCGATGCTACGGACACGTTTGCCGCCTGGCTCGTTCGTGAAATGGCGGCCACGCTGGAGCGTGCTCAAACTATGGCAGCCGCGTCGGAGCGCGTGCACAAAATGGCGGCGACGGAGGAGCCCGTTCACAAGATGGCCGCGATGACAGGACTCCATCACGTCACAGCTGCCATATCAGAGCCAAGTCACGCTGCAGCTGTGTTTCCTGAGTTCAGTCAAGTTGAGGCGGTGTTTCCTGAGTCAAGTCAAGCTTCTGAGTCAAGTCAAGTTACAGCTGTGTTTCCTGAGTCAAGTCAAGTTTCTGAGTCAAGCAAGATTTCAGCCACTGTTCCGATGGCAAGTCAAGTTAAAGCTGTGTTTCCAGTGTCAAGTCATGCTATTACTGTGGTTCCTGTGTCGAGTCAAATTACAGCTGTCGCTTCTGTTTCAAGTCAAGCTACAGCCATCATTCCTGAGCCCGAGTCTTCACGCAAGATGGCTGCCGCCACGCCCGAGTCTGCACGCAAGATGGCTGCCGCCACGCCCGAGTCTTCACGCAAGATGGCTGCCGCCACGCCAGAGCCACTGCACAAGATGGCTGCCACGCCAGAGCCACTCCACAAGATGGCCACCATCTCCAAGCCACTCCACAATAGGGCTGCCAGTCCAGAACCTGTGGTCAGTATCCGGACGCCACCTGTGGTTATGATGGCCCATGTGCTGGACACACCCCTAACGACCGTATGGGCAGCTAAAGTGGCGCTCCATGTCGCGGCGGCTACCCCTGAGTCAAGTCAAGATGCAGAGTCAAGCCAAGTCACAGTTGTTCCCCACGAGTCAGGTCACGCTACAGCTGTTGTTCCTGAGCCAAACCATGTTGTTCATGAGTCAAGTCCTGGTACAGCGGATCTCCATGAGCCAAGCCAGGTTATAGCAGTTTCTCATAAGCCAAGTCAAGCTGCTGCTGTTATTCCAGAGCCAAGTCAAGCTTCAGCCGCTGCTCCAGAGTCAAGTCAGGCTACAGCTGTAGCTTCCAAGTCCGGTCAAGCTTCCAAGTCCAGTCAAGCTTCCAAGTCCAGTCACGTCAAGGCCGTGGTTCTTGAGTCAAGCAAAGTTACAGTCGTGGTCCCTGAGTCAAGTCAAACCAAAGCTGCTGTTCTTCATGAGTCAAGCCAAGATACAGCTGTTGCTCTTCATGAGTCAGGCCAAGACACAGCTGTTGTTCTCCATGAGTCAAGCCAAGACACAGCTGTTGTTCTTCATGAGTCAAGCCAAGATACAGCTGTTGTTCTCCATGAGTCAAGCCGAGACACAGCTGTTGTTCTCCACGAGTCAAGCCAAACCACAGCTGTGCCCCGCGAGTCAAGCCAAGTCACAACTGTTCCTCACGAGTCAAGTCACGTTACCGCTGTTGTTCCAAAGTCAAGTCATGTTACTACTGGTCACCACAAATCAAGTCAACTCACTACTGGACTTCACAAACCAAGTCACGTCTCGTCTGTCCGTTCAGAGCCTAGTCACGTCTCGTTGGTCCGTCCTGAGCAACGTCATGTCTCGTCTGAAGTCCCGGAGCCTTGTCACGTCATGTCTGCCAGTGTGATGGCAATCACCATCCTCAGTATGTGGGCTACACACTGTGCCCCTGAGGTCACGTCTGTTCACAAATCAACCCCTGAGGCTACGCCTGTTCACCAGTCTGCTCCAGAGCTCCCGTCTGATCTCAAACCTGCTTCAGCGTCCCTCTCTGATCTCAAGCCTGCTGCAGAGCTCTCGTCTGGTCTCCAGCCTGCTCCAGAGCTCCCCTCTGATCTCAAGCCTGCTCCAGAGTCCCTCTCTGATCTCAAGCCTGCTGCAGAGCTCTCGTCTGGTCTCCAGCCTGCTCCAGAGCTCCCCTCTGATCACAAGCCTGCTGCAGAGGTCCCGTCTGGTCTCAAGTCTGCTCCAGAGGCCTTACCAGTCGGAGAAGCCGCGCCAATGCCTCCTGAGGTGTCAGCTTCGGCTGTAGATCCTCCTAGGGAGGCGGCGTTCTGCCTCAAACTCTCTGCTTCTCCTCTCATTCTGTCTGCCTCCTCTGTCACTGTTCTCCCCAGGTCCCAGTCCATGACGCAGCCTCCTGTTCTGCCCCGGAGGGCTGCGGCACCTCCTGTTCCGCCCCCGAGGGCTGCGGTACCTCCTGCTCCGCCTCCTGTTCCGCCCCGGAGGGCTGCTGCGTCTTCTCCCCCTATTCTGTCTGCCTCCTCTGTCTCTGCTTTCCTTAGATCCCAGACCGTGATGCAGATTTCTGTTCCGCCCCGGAGGGCTGCTCCACCTCCTGCTCTGCCTCCGGCTCCGCCCCGGAGGGCTCTAGCGTCACCTACTCTGCCTCTGGCTCCGCCCTGGAGGGCTCCTGGGTCTCCCGCTCTGCCTCCAGCTCCGCCCTGGAGGGCTCCTGGGTCTCCCGCTCTGCCTCCAGCTCCGCCCTGGAGGGCTCCTGCTCCGCCTCCGGCTCCGCCCTGGAGGGCTCCTGCACCTCCTCCTCCGGCACCGCCCTGGAGGGCTCCTGTGCCTCCTGCTCCGCCTCCAGCTCCACCCTGGTGGGCCCCTGCTCTGCCGGTCCTGCCTCAGTCACCTGGTCCTCCGCACGGACCTGGCCCTCCAGCCCTTGCCCTGTCTCGCCCCCGCCCCACCGCTCCCCTGGACTGTGGTTCGTTTGTAGCGTCTGGAAGCCGCTCTTTGGGGGGCGGCTATGTTACGGATCTGGTCGGTGAGCTGCGGACCGCTCACCACCAGATGTCACTCTCACCTTCCTTACACACATTGACTGTTGCACAACACCCCAGACTCCACTCCCCATCAGCCATTGCACTTCACCCCCGTCCAATCACAGACTGTATAAAAGCCCCGGTCTTCCAGTCACTCACCGCCGAGTATTGATTAGTATCTACTGTCATACAAAGCATTTCTCCAAGGTTCCCTGTGTCTAGTTTTCTTGTTTTGCCTCGTTGTTTCGTTTAGTCTATCTTGCTGCCTGCCTATCGGATCTATCGCCTGTCTGACCATTCTCCTGCCTGGCCCTCGTTTGGATTACGTACGCCGCTGATTGACCCTCGCTCGTTTAAGGATTACTCTTTGTTTGCTGTCCATACACCTGTTCGCCGTTGTTCGACCCTGCCCACCTGACCATGTCTATGTCTCGTCCATTCAATAAAAGTTTGCACATGGATCCGCTCGTCTCCCGACCCTCTGTTACATAGATGATGTGTTCATTTCTCTCCTCTCTCCATTGTTGGATGCCGAGATTCTGATTGGTGTGTCATCAGTTTTGCTACTTGATTTTTAACTTACTCATTGTTAAAATTTTTTAGAAATGTGTCTTTGTTTTGAGAACTGAATGAATGGTTTGGGAATATGAGCCAACTAAAATCAGTTACATTTTGTTAACAATCGAGAAAACTGCAATATGACCAGATGCTTACCTAACTCTGCAATTAGTTTCCGTGATCGTCATCTTCTTATTGATTTCATGCTATTGTTTTGTCACATGCGGCATAAAAGGCCTATATCCACGATTAAAGTGGAGTGAGCGGTCGGAGAATCGGATCACCAAACAATTACATGATGAATCTTCGACATACCTGGACGGGATTAGATTTCTCAGAGGACTTCTGAGTTAGCTGAGAAGCAGTAATTAAAAATAGCACATGAAACACTGCTTACATTTACATTTTATTCTGTGATAATTCTGGGGTGGCAGGTGGGGTGGCACAGCTTTTTCTTAGAGTGGCAGTTGCCACCCTGTGCCACTCCGGTAGATCCGCCCCTGGCTGGTGGCATACTCCCAGGCACGTCCTGATTTTGCTGAGTTAGGTGTGTTCCTGGGTCTACATATTTTGTTGACCCTGGAACAACATTTTAATCCAAAAATTTAATCTTGACCACATCCCTACACCTAAACCTAACCTTACCCATGAGTAATCCCTAAAATCAGAGGGAATGATAGATGACAAACACTGATGTACAAGCACCAAACACTGATTGTAAGCCTAAACTTCACAAAAACTATAAACAGTTTTTTTAAATCTGATTGGTTAATCACCATGTTGTTCCAGGGTCAACAAAGATGTTGATCCAGGAACATGTCATACTTGGTAAAATCAGGTTCTGCTACCCCCAGCATTGGGATGTTATGTTACAGGGCTGAAAAAAGTGAGTCGCTTTAGTTACATTGTTCAGTGAAGGTTAAAATAAACGAGGGAAATCATTGTGAAAAGAAAATAATATACTGCAATCACATTCCTATCTGGATGAGATTACATTTCTCAGAGGACCCTCGAGTTAGCTGAAAAACAGTAGGTAATTTGCTCTGTAATTCCAAGTTGTGCGAGGGAAAAACACAAATTTACCAGACCTCCTCAGGGAAAACTAGTCCCATCCAAATAGGGCTATGGATTTACATCATGCATCTTTTGCTTGTCCTTGAAAAATACCAGCTCCATGAGGTGTTGTTTATTGGATCCTGTCTCTCATGTTGTAATGAGAACTGCGGTAGCTGTATGTTACCATGAAGTTGGGCACCAATGTCACTCGTCTGCTGCATAACGCCGCTTTGCTTGACTGTCTCGGTCGTGAGTCATACGCTCTCCGCGGTGGATGAATGTGGAGACGTGTTCACTGCTTAAATCACAGGATTTCTCACCATTCTGCTGGTGAGATAATTGTGCTTTTCCCCCTTTTCTTTGCATTTCACAGTCTCCGTTCAGACCAGTGACATTTGCTCCCAGCTACCCCCGCTATTCTCCTTTTCTCTAATGATGGGCCGTGTAAATGTGTGTTTGTGTGGGTATGGTAAGAGATGCGCTGTCAAAGAGAGCTGTCCACCCACTAGCCAGTTGTTACAGGAAATGTGATAAAGAAATGCTTTACACGTTGTCCTTCTCCTTCGCGCTCTCTCGCCATCACTCTGCCAAATCGACGCACAGACACACAAGCACAATCCACACGCTCTCTGGAACAACTGTTTCTGCCGAGGCATTGCTGTTGGTATGTTTGTCTGTGATTTCTTAAGAGGAAGTTGGACTGTCCTCTCTCGCGGTCCAGCCGAACGCACACACTTTGTGACTAATGAGCACGCTGGCCAATATGGCTGTGACAGTGCTTCCCGACATTGAGTGGCAGTCTTGTGAGCTCTTTCGGAAACCAAGGAGCACCTTATTAAGCTGATTGATTACCAAGAACTTTCTCTGGGTTATTGTGGCCTCTCTTGAGGTTGAGCTTATATATGTAATTGTCTGGACCTCATGTCTAGGGCTGACCTTGACTAAAGATTTTTCCGGTCGACTAGTAGTAGATTAGTCGACTAATTACACATTTATTAATAAACCACTCAATAATAATAATGTGCCTTTAATTGCATACATAGCCTAATAAATCCTCAAGCACATGCATGAAGCTTGCCACAGCACACTGGCAGAAGTAACAGTTATAAATGTGTCAGGGAAAAAACAGTAAGGACGCTGCATTAACTTAATAATAATGTATTGATAAACTAGTGCTTTCTTCGTTTTCGGCTTATGAGATAAAGTCGGCGACACTGTCTCGTCATCTCCGTAGTAGTGGATGCGCCTGTATGCATGTTTCATGTGGATTACGTAATCTGAGAATATATGTTTTTCATTTGAATTGGTTCATTTGAAAGTAGACATTTTGCTCTCTATAGATATATTTTTCATGTCTGTAAGGAAAGTATACACAGAGTTTTATTATTTTTTTTTTTTGACACGCTTAAGTTCTGAGACCGAGACGGCAGAAAGCGCATCCTGTTTGCTTTCATTATTTTACAAAAGTGCAATGTTTTGTTGTCATTGTGAGCAGGGGCACCATAACGGGGGTGACGGGGGACGTTAGAACGATTCCAAGGGGGCTTGGAACGTGACTTTTACCAGAATGTGAGTCAATGTGATGTTCAGGGGGCCCGGAAAACATTAGCGGCACCCCTGATTGTAAGTGCACGCAAATAAACATAGAATCTTTACAGATTGTAAAGATGTATTACTCTTGTCTGTATGACCAAAAATGACAGAGTATTTTAAGCACGACTGCACCATGACCACACCGGTACCTCCATCTGTCATGCAGTAACCGTGCTACTGTTCAACCTGGTCTTATGACGAAAATGTACCTGTGGGAACTTTTTTGTGAGATGCGTAATATGTACCAGTAAGTACATATCACTGCAGTTTCCAACAGAAATGTCCACTAAGCTAAAAAGAGTGTTTAGCATATTAGCATACATATGGTATGTTTTATGGTGAAGGCTAAATGGTATACAGATGCGACTACTGGGCATGCGCACATCAATATAGCATACCTTTTGTCACACTGTACAACAATAATTACTGTTCTTGCATTATTACAATTAGGGGTGGGACGATACAGGTAACTCACGATTCAATTCTGTGGCGATATGTGGCCCACGATAATGATAATATCACGATTTGCGATATCTACGATATTCAATATATTGGAAGAAATTTCATCAACGATATATCACGATATATGTGACTGAAAAAGAAAAATAAGGAATAAGGAAATAATAAGGAAATCTGATGCATTTATTAATGCCAACATTTCCAACATTGTGCAAAGAAATATGCATTTGCATAATAACTCACTGCCTCCTGGTCTTAAATGTAAACACTGTACAGCTAGACAGATAAAAGTGCATGAACATTAAAAAACAACATGAACATTAATTAACATGTGTAAACCATGATACTGAAACGTCAGTAGTAAGTTACTGTAAAGTGCTTTATGTTAACCTGGACAGTGGACACATCAAGGCATATTCTTCTTGAGGAACACTAACTGATCAGCGATGGACTTAGTGATACTCTCTGCCCTTGGCGACCCAAAGGGGAGCTTTGCTTTGAACGCAGTAGTGATAGTCAGCTGACTTGGTTTGCCCCCATTATCACCTGAGAGTAGTTCACCGTGATAGCGAACGAGGTGCATTTGCAGATTCGTAGTGTTGCTGTTATATTTTATCTTTGCAAAGCAGTTCTTGCAGATTGCATAGTCTTTATCCAGTGCCTTTCCATCGACTGTCTCGTAAAACCCGAAGTGTCTCCACACTTTAGAGTGGAAACTAGCGGGTGGGTCTTTGATTTGTTTTTTATTATTTTCTGCCATTCTCTGCGCTTCTTCTCTGTTGTTGTTAGTTAACTTGTGTTCTTCACCGGCCGCTGTTTGCGCCACTTTACCCCTATTTACTCGAACAGCGCCCCCCGCAAACAGAATGGTAGATATTGGGTGGTGACAGTGACACTGACAACGGGTAAATTAATCATTTTTTGTTGTAATAAAATATCGATATTGGCTGTTAGTGTATCGATTATTTATCGCGACAGAGCACACAACAATATATTGCAATATCGATTTTTTTTTCCCACCCCTAATTACAATGGGTAGGGGTAGGTGTAGACATCAATAAAACACAATCTAATAGGTAGAAAATTAAATTTATTGTTAGTTTCTGGCCACAGTTATTTCAACCACGATTTATGTGACGGTGGTTTTGTCACTGCAGTTCTGACTTGAAATGTTCATTCAGTGGCACTTTAACTGTAATGCTCTGTGACGTTTAAAAATAACGTACCATCTGCACTACACCTAAACCTACCCGATAGTATGAACAAAAGTGAATGTGATGTAAAAATGCAATCGCAAGCATGCCGTTTGCTCATCTTTCAGCACTTTCACCATGAGTCATGTTTTTCCCGGCATTCGTACCTAAAGATTCCACATCCTAAGTCTTAATTCCGTGCCGCATGGGCTACCCAGTCAGCTTGTTTCATCCAGAAAGCAACACATATGGAGCTGTAATCATAACTGTGTACAAAAATGATTACAAGTGCTTTCTGTTTACCACCTCTAGTGTTTATTTCTGTTCACACAGATACGTTTTCGCCATGAGATCAGGTTAGCTACTATACAATTGAGAAGCCATGTAAAGTTACTACTACTTACATATTTTAGATGAAAAGCCATATTTGAGGTTGATGAATGATAAGGGAAATGTTTGGATGTCCTGTCTCATGTACTGTATTACTAGATAGACCAAGATCTGTCCATCACGGACTGTGTGACATCACCGCTTCCTGTGGATTTTTTTTTTTTTTAGCAGTTAGTCGACTATTGGGGGAAGTCCTACCCATGTCAGTGAGGAAGTTTCGGGTTTAGTGTAATTAATTGTTAGCTGCATGTGCATCATTAATATAAATATTAATGAAAAACTGGTATCAGTATTTCAGTTTGATCAGAATTCAGCAGAAGGAAATTACTCTGCATCCACTCTGTCATTAATGCAATCCACCAACTTGGAAAAATGTGAAATTTAATTTGGTCTTGAGGGGATATATAGGGCTGTGTCTGATCAGCATATCAATGGAAGCTAATGCTGTGCCACACATGTTATCACCTACAGAAAGCATGTCAAAGAAGAATAATATTGGACCCAAGACAGAGCCTTGTGGCACATCATACTTTGTCAGTGTTGGACAGATCTTTATTTTCACAAATAAAGTGGTAATGGACTAATAGATAGGAAATAAACCAGACTAGTGCCTGTTGCCCACACTAAATGCAGAAAAAATTGTAAATAGCTATACTTTGCAGAAACGGCATGAATGGGATAAAATGCGAATGCATCTCCTAGAGCACTGACCTACAGCCAACATATATTATTCATACATACATGAAATAAGTAAATGCTGGTTCCTGGTCTGTGGCTTGAAATGTATTTGAGAGATATTTATGACACAGAACATTGCAGTTGTAACATGATGAAAAAGAGAAGCCATACAGTTCTTCATGCAAAGACCCTCATTTTCACTAATCCAATCATTTGCACATGCATTCACACTAATCAAAGAGCCGCGCTGCCAACAGTGGCCTACATACAGAAGCCAGTTTCCTCTACTTATTTATTTAAATGCTATCTTCATAATACAAATAATCTCATAACAACACGCCAACAGTGTGAGGATGTTGCCAGCCTTCATCCTCATTAGGAGAAATGTGGTGAAACAGAAGATGAGAAGCACTTTTCGGCTCCTAACGAGGCCTCAGGAAAAGAGACCTGAGCTCCGTTGCATGAAACCTGACTCTCCGCCCTGCTCCCCATCATTGTTTGCTAATAAGCACAGAACTTTGTCTCAGCCGACTGTTTTCGTTCACGATCCGCAACATCATTATTACGGCTGTTTGAAGTTTTGCTCTCCTTTCGCGCACATCTGCTCGCCTGGCAAGCTCGGGGAACACAGACACCGGGAAGGAGGCAGGGATGAGCCGTGGAATGGAGAGAATGAGGGAGAGAGAGAATGCAGAGGCAAAATTTGCATATCACATAAGGAGAGAGGTTGGAGAAAGAGTCCTGGAGCAGATGTCGATTTGCATATTCAACAGTGGGCCGGCTGAGAGGGGGTTAGGAGATGTTAGCTGGACACTGGCCTATTGTGTTGCTAACCTCTCTGAATGTGTGGAGAGCCCATGCACTCGGGAGGGGGGCGCAGGTAATGAGGACAATAGCCAACCTGTTTGGTTCTCGTGTTTTAGTGTTGGTTCTCCTGACAGACTGCTGTGGAGAGCAGTGGCCTACTTATAACAGGTGTAATAGGACTGAGCCTCCCTACAAAATGGAGAAATGTTTATCTATTTCGGCTTGATACAAAAATGGATGGCTCAGTGGCCCAGAACATTACCTATAGAGAAGAAACACTGGGTTTATGTTGCTGCCTGCTTTTGCTCTGTCTTTCTTTGGTCAGCACTGGGGCAAGTATGCTATATCTGAAAATAAACTGAATTTGAGAATGACTGAAGAAAAGATGGGGGAAAAACGAGACAAAGAGAGAGAAAGAAGAGCTTTTTAGTTCATTGTGAGGTAGTGGTGAGTCACACACTGAGAGAGTTGCGTTTGGACTTGGAAAAGGAGCTCAAATGGTAAAGATGGAAATTGAAATGATTGGAACTATTTCAGTTCTTTCTCCAAACCCATAGCTTTATGTAACCTCTCAACTTAAAGGGTTCAACCACTTCTTGTTTTCATCTATTCCTGAGGGAAGGGATCTTCCCCGGGTATTTGAAGTTTTCCGAGCTCGGAGCCAAGCTCTCGTTAGAGTTGGAGCGGATGATTGACAGGTGTTGTTTGCAAGCGTATTTTTGGCTCTTTAATATCATCAAACTGCATGCACTCATCTGACCTGACAGATGTAGTTAATTAGAATACACTATATAGATCTAGTTATCTAAAAACATGCACCATATAAATCAAGCCTGCCTTCATTATGTTTCATTTTAAGTTCCCCCTCCCTTCACTCTGTTTTTCTCCTTTTCTCTTACTTCATACATATCTCTACGGACTCATATTAAGATTCAGTCTTGCATCTACAGTTTAAAAGTTGGACTCCCACACAAAGACGTTCCGCTAAGAAATACTGTACATATGAATCATAACCCTCAGAGCCTGAACAGAATGAGAGAGGAAGGCAGAGTTATGTGTGGAAAGTGCAAAGAAAATGGGCCTGACCCGTAACCCAATGAACTGTGAATCCCTGAGCCCTGCTGATACACGAGCACGCCAAGAAGAAAGACGCCGAGCCAAATGAACACGCACACATGCTGTGTATATCTCTATCACACGACCCATTCCCATAGCAAATTTCACACCAAAGGCAGCACAGCGTTATCCAGATTGCTGAGACTGGAGGCCAGATGCGGATGCGCACAGCACATAAACAGATGTTTATGCGCAAACGTCGGTATGGTGGGTCATGTTGTGGAGACAAACAGCCACAGTGGAAAAACAACACACTCGCAGTATCAAACTGCTGTGACACTCCACTGAACATCCCATAATGCATTTCATGCTAATGCATTGCATACATACGCATATGCTTTGTGTTATCTCGTTTATTGTGTCTCTGGTTTCTTTACATCCCACTAATCTTTCCTTTAGGGCTACAACAACTAATCCATAATTGAATTAATCAGAACATAATCATATTTCATTATCAGTTAACTTGGTAATCTCAATTAATGATGCCACTTTACAATAAACATGCATTTCTATAGAAAAAGTGTAATGGAAAAATGTCGCTGGTCACAGAGAGCTGCAGCAGATGAAGTGCATGATCCAATTTGTCCAAAGCAATATCTAATAAATGCTTTAAAGAATCCCATAAGCAACAGTTTTATGCTGTTTAATGTGGTTGACAGAGTTTTTTTCTTTCAGAGCTTTCATTTAAAAAATCTATATAGTATCTATAAAAGAAGGTGCTCCTCTGTTATAAAGTCAAACCTCCATTTCCATTCCATATTACTTGTCCTAAAAGGAAAGGAAAGGACGTGACGTGTGGCCAGGAATTTGTGCTCTGCATTTAACCCATCCAAGTGCACACACACAGTAGTAAGTAGTGAACAAACACGTACACACACTGTGAACACACACACTTAGAGCAGTGGGCAGCCATATTGCTATCGCTATCATATTGCTATCCCAGGGAGCATTTGGGGGTTCGGTGGCTTGCTCAAGGAACTCACCTCAGTCATGGTATTGAGGGTGAAGAGAGCACTGGTTATGCACTCCCCACTTTCAGTCCCTGCTAGACCTGGGATTTGAACCCACAACTTTTCGGTTACAAGCCCGACTCCCTAACCATTAGGCCACGGCTGCCCGATAATGTAGTTAAATGGGTTCTAAACGATCTCAGTCGAGGAAGTAGGGTCTTAAAAAATCTGTCATTTTTTTCGAAAAATAAAAAATTGTATACTTTTTAAGCACAAAAGCTTGTTTAGCACAGGCTCTGGGATGCACGTCCACAATGCTACGAATTAGTGATGGGTTGTTCTTGGAGAAGAATCCTGAAATGCTTTCCTCAAAAACCACAATTTCTTTAAAATAAAGTTGCTGTTAAATCTGAGATATTGTAACGGGGGAAGTGAGACGAGAGGCGAGCGGATCCATATGCAAGCTTTTTATTGGGCGAGACAAAGACATGGTCGTACAGGCAAGGTCGAGACGGGAGCAAACAGGAATAACACAGGCAGTAGGAAAGAATAGTCCAGGAAACGAGAGCGATAATCCACAAGGCAGGCGGCTAGACAGACGTAAACGATAATGCAGGCGAGAAGTCAAAAACCACGGGAACTAGGAACTTGGAAACAGGAAAACGCTAACAAACAACAATACAACAATCCGTGGTTAGCACGGCGAAATACAGGGGCTTTTATAGCGCCGCTGATTGGTCGTGGGTCAAGTGTAATGGCTGATGGGAAATGTAGTCCGGGGTGTGGTGCAACAGTCTGTGTGTGAAAGGGCGAGAGTGACATCTGGTGGTGAGCGGACAGCGGGACACCGACCAGATTCGTGACATAGCCCCCCCCCAAGGAGCGGCTTCCAGACGCTCCAACAGAGTAACAGTCCAGGGGAGCGGTGGGGCGGGAGTGAGACAGGGCGAGGGCTGGAGGACCAGGTCCCTGCGGAGGACCCGGTGATTGAGGCAGAACCGACAGAGCAGGTACCCTCCAGGGAGGGGCTGGAGGCGGAGCAGGAAGCGCAGGAGCCCTCCAGGGCGGAGCAGGAGGCGCAGGAGCCCTCCAGGGCGGAGCCGGAGGCAGAGCAGGAGGCGCAGGAGCCCTCCAGGGCGGAGCCGGAGGCAGAGCAGGAGGCGCAGGAGCCCTCCAGGGTGGAGCCGGAGGCAGAGCAGGAAGCAGAGCAGAAGGCGCAGGAGCCCTCCAGGGCGGAGCCGGAGGCAGAGCAGGGGGTGCAGGAGCCCTCCAGGGCGGAGCCGGAGGCGCAGGAGCCCTCCAGGGCGGAGCCGGAGGGAGAGCAGGAGGCGCAGGAGCCCTCCAGGGCGGAACCGGAGGCGGGACAGGCGACGCCCGAGCCCTCCGAGGCGGAACAGGAGGCGGGGCGATCCTCCAGGGCGGAACAGGAGGCAGAGCAGCCCTCCGGGGCGGAACAGGAGGGAGAGCAGGAGGCGCAGGAGCCCTCCAGGGCGGAACCGGAGGCGGGACAGGCGACGCCCGAGCCCTCCGAGGCGGAACAGGAGGCGGGGCGATCCTCCAGGGCGGAACAGGAGGCGGAGCGGCCCTCCGGGGCGGAACAGGAGGCGGAGCGGCCCTCCGGGGCGGAACAGGAGGCGGAGCGGCCCTCCGGGGCGGAACAGGAGGCGCAGCGGCCCTCCGGGGCGGAACAGGAGGCGCAGCGGCCCTCCGGGGCGGAACAGGAGGCGCAGCGGCCCTCCGGGGCGGAACAGGAGGCGCAGCGGCCCTCCGGGGCGGAACAGGACCCCGCTTTACGATCTGGGACCTGGGGAAAGCAGAGACAGAGGAGACAAACAGAGAAGGGAGAGAAGCAGAGAGCTTGTAGGGGGACGCCACCTCCAAGGGAGGATCCACAGCCATGGCTGACACCTCTGGAGGTATTGGCGCAGCTTCTCCGACCAAGTGGCACTCTGGAACAGGCTTGTGACCAGGCGAAAACTCTGGAGCTGGCTTGTGACCCAGCGGGAGCTCTGGAGCAGGCTTGTGACCGGACGGGAGCTCTGGAGCAGGCTTGTGACCGGACGGGAGCTCTGGAGCAGGCTTGTGACCGGACGGGAGCTCTGGAACAGGCTTGTGACCGGACGGGAGCTCTGGAACAGGCTTGTGACCGGACGGGAGCTCTGGAACAGGCTTGTGACCGGACGGGAGCTCTGGAACAGGCTTGTGACCGGACGGGAGCTCTGGAACAGGCTTGTGACCGGACGGGAGCTCTGGAACAGGCTTGTGACCAGACGGGAGCTGGGGCGGAGCAGGAAACCGCGTTATGGCCTGGGACCTGGAAACAGCAGAGACAGAGGAGGTAGAGAGAATATGGGGAGAGGCAGAGAGTCTGTAGGGGGACGCCGCCTCCACGGGAGGATCCACAGCCGAAGCTGACACCTCAGGAGGCATTGGCGCGGCCTCTCCAACTGGCGGGGGCTCTGGAGTAGGCTTGTGCTTGGACAGGAGTTCTGGAGCAGGCTTGGGAGCAGACGTGACCCCAGAAGCACAATGTGCAGCCCACACACACCAGATGGCAATAGCCATTAAGGGTAGAGCAGCAGCGGGAGGTTGTGGTGGGTCCAGGGCGCTGGCTATCCCGATAGGCTGTGGTCTTGGGATGTCAGACGAGATGTGACTTGACTTGGGGTCTGGTGAGACTTGACTTGGGGACTGGGCATGACCTGACTCTGGGCCGTCAGACGGGTCATGGTAAGGCTCTGGGTGGCCAGACAGGGCGTGGCTTGAGTCTGGGCCGTCAGGCGGGGCGTGGCCTGAGTCCGGGCCGTCAGGCGGGGCGTGGCTTGACTCTGGAACAGCCGCCTTGACATTGCTCGACTTGGAAGCTTGACTGGACTTGGAAGCTTGACTGGACTTGGAAGCTTGACTGGACTTGGAAGCTTGACTGGACGCTGGAGCTTGACTGGACGCTGGAGCTTGACTGGACGCTGGAGCTTGACTGGACTTGGAAGCTTGACTGGACGCTGGAGCTTGACTGGACGCTGGAGCTTGACGGGACTTGGAAGCTTGACTGGACGTTGAAGCTTGACTGGACGCTGAAGCTTGACTGGACGCTGAAGCTTGACTGGACGCTGAAGCTTGACTGGAGACGGAAGCTGCATTATGACAGGACCTGACAACAAGGCTTGACTCACGAGGATCTGCAGAGGCCTGGCTTGCTTCAGGAATAACAGCTGTAACGTGACTTGGCTCAGGGACGACAGCGGTAACGTGACTTAACTCATGAGGAACAGCTGTGACTTGGCTTGACTCGTGGAGAACAAGAGCTTTGGTTTGACTTGACTCCGTTGTTTGACCGGACTTGGAAGCTTGACTTGACCCTGGGGTAGCAGCCGCGACGTGAAGGAGCGCCATTTTAGCTGCCCGTACAGCCATCAGGGGTGAATCCAGCACATGTGCCATCATGATAGGCCACGATCTTGGGATGTCAGGCGGGACGTGACTTGACTCAGGAACCACGGCTGTGACTTTGCTTGACTCGGGAACCGCTTCAGGGAGGGCGGCCATGATGGGTGCAGACTCAGGAGCAGAAGACATGGCGTGAACAGGCTGTGACTTGACGGAGATGTCCTGAGCAGGCTGTGGTTTGGCTGACGTGGCGTTAGCGGGCGCCGGCCTGACTGACGGGGCTTTAGCGGGCGGAGGCTTTGGCGTGGCAGCCATCTTGTGCAGTGGCTCTGGCGTGGCAGCCATCTTGTGCAGTGGCTCTGGCGTGGCAGCCATCTTGTGCAGTGGCTCTGGCGTGGCAGCCATCTTGACAGTGCTTGGCTCAGGAACGATGACTGTAACTTGACTTGACACAGCAACAGCAGCTGTAATGTTGCTTGACTCAGAAACTTGACTGGACTCAGGAAACAGAGCTGCAACTTGACTCGACCTGGAAACTTGACTTGACTCAGGAAACACAGTACCTTTAAATGGCTTTTGTATGGCAGCTGTGAGGTGACGGAGCTCTGTGATCGCCGCCATCTTGTGAACGGGCTCCGCCGTCGCCGCCATTGTGTGGACGCGCTCCGACGCGGCCGCCATCTTGTGCGCGGGCTCTGCTGACGCCGCCATCGCTCGAGCACGCTCTGTTACGGCCGCCATTTCACGAGCGATCCAGGCAGAAAACCTGTTTGGGGCGTCGTGATCCGGCATTACCGCCAATCTGCGAGAGGGTTGCGCGGCTGATCTGTCTGCGTTGTCGCGTACCTCCTTCGCGACCCCCACAGTACACGACGAGCCCACACACAAAAACGCAAAGTTCATAAAAGCCACTAGCGAAGAGCGCGGGCCCTCGCGTCTCAGCCTCGCTCTTAGTGGCTCATTGACGCCATCAGCAAACAGTTCAATAATAATGCAGTCCGGGAGGGTAGAGTAGTTAGTAATGGCCAAAAACTCACGGATGTATTGTTCGAGTGTACGTTGTCCTTGCTTGATCCTTGCTAAGATCAGGTCTGTGTCCATGTCGGAAGATTGTCCGGGTGAAAAGCTGCTGGATCCTGTAGTGACGGATTGTTCTGTAACGGGGGAAGTGAGACGAGAGGCGAGCGGATCCATATGCAAGCTTTTTATTGGGCGAGACAAAGACATGGTCGTACAGGCAAGGTCGAGACGGGAGCAAACAGGAATAACACAGGCAGTAGGAAAGAATAGTCCAGGAAACGAGAGCGATAATCCACAAGGCAGGCGGCTAGACAGACGTAAACGATAATGCAGGCGAGAAGTCAAAAACCACGGGAACTAGGAACTTGGAAACAGGAAAACGCTAACAAACAACAATACAACAATCCGTGGTTAGCACGGCGAAATACAGGGGCTTTTATAGCGCCGCTGATTGGTCGTGGGTCAAGTGTAATGGCTGATGGGAAATGTAGTCCGGGGTGTGGTGCAACAGTCTGTGTGTGAAAGGGCGAGAGTGACATCTGGTGGTGAGCGGACAGCGGGACACCGACCAGATTCGTGACAGATATAGTAAGGGGGTGGTGGTGATGTAACTTGTATACATGAATGCAGGAATTGTAACAGTCAGTCAAACAATGACGCATATGTTTACTCTAGAACAGATGTCCATTGACTGGAGCAGCCTAGTAAATAAAGTTTTGTTGTGTGATTGTACACCATTCAAAACTGAATTGGAATTTAAACTCATGAATTTGAGAATTCGATTCTTAAATTTTGGAAATAATTCCTGAATATGAATTAAGGTAGCAAACATAGAACAAAATGGAACTTGAATTTGAATGTAAGTTAGTAGAATTGAAGTAAAAATTGTTCAGCTGTAACTAAAACTTAGTTTGAATGTTTTAAAGGAGAAGTCCACTTCCAGAACAACAATTCACAAATAATTTACTCACGCCATTGTCATCCAAGATGTTCATGTCTTTCTGTCTTCAGTCGTAAAGAAATTATGGTTTTTGAGGAAAGCATTTCAGGATTTTTCTCCATATAATGGACTTTATTGGTGCCTGAATTTTGAACTTCCAAAATGCAGTTTAAATGCAGCTTCCAAGGGCTCTAAACGATCCCAGCTGAGGAAGAAGGGTGTTATCTAACGAAATGATTGGTCATTTTTTTCTGAAAATAAAAAGCTGTATACTTTTTAAGCACAAAAGATCATGTAGTACAGGCTCTGGGATGCGCGTTCATGACGCTGCTTACTATTGAATCACGTCCAAAGGTCACACAGAACGTAGGCGGAACTACAGACCCAGTGTTTACAAAGCGAACGCGCAAAGACTAAGAAAGTGCAAGTAAGTCAAACGCTGAAGTTTCTGAAGTTGTAGGAGAAAATAAGATGGAGTTTTTTGACATACTCTACCTTTTTGAGCCGGAGTACACAGACGATGAGTCTCATTCAGCAAAATGAACGAATCTTTTTTCGAGTCATTTTGTTTATTTCTTTCATTTTGGCAAAATCAGCATCACGTGACACCCCCATAAGATGAACGAATGACTCAAAAAACCCGAAGACTCAAAACAGGTGAACTAATTCCAGTACAGAACCTAATAGGATGTTGTGCATGCGTGACTGAACAAATCACTCCCCGAGACGACTCGTTCTTCCCTAGTCACTTTAAAGATATGTTCAAAATGAACAAATCGTTCAAGAACGACCCATCACTAATTTGTAGCAATACAATCATTATTTTGAGTTTATTTCTGTCAAAGGCAAGCGCATTATCGTGCGTTGTCAGTTAGAGGAGAAGAAAACCTTTTTCAACAGTGAAAAACTCCTTATCCAATTTAAAACACCTGAAAGGGCAGCACGGCACATTAAAACTTCTTGAGAACGTACCGGGTGCGGACGGTAATGCATCAACTTCTATTGTCTTCACATGAGTCTCTGCCCGCCTGCGCCCGCACCCGCATCGGCCCATCAAGTCTTGTCCCGCACCACTCTCTGTTGCGTCGAGTCCAGCGGGAATGCATTTCTCTAATCCACTGGCACTGGATTCGACGCAACAGAGAGTGGTGCTGGACAAGACGTGATGGGCGAGTGCGGTGTGGGTGCAGGCAGAGACTCGTGTGGCAAGCAATAGAAAAAATGATTTGCCGGACTCCCGCAAAATAGAAATATCTAAACATAAAATATCTAAAACAAATTAATTGCTATTCATGTATTGCACAAAAGCAACAAGAACAACTAATATAAAACAAAAACGATTAACACGTGTAAGCATAGGCAGAGTTTCTATTTATTACACGCGTTTGCAGCGTTAAACAATGTTGATTTCTGGAATGCAATGGACAATCAGAGAATCCACTCACCGCTCGAAATGCCGTGCCTTCTGCAACCACACACGCAGCAGCCTGCTGGGATGTAAGGCAACACACAATCTTAATATTTCATGCAAATTTTGTGGATGTACAGAAACTAAAGTAATGTAACTAGTAATGTAACTAATTACTTTTGAAATAAAGTAATCAGAACAGTAGTTTGATTACTTTTAAAAGGAGTAATCAGTAATCAGTAATTTAACTACATTTTCAGAGTAACTTGCCCAACACTGGACACATTTATATGCAGACACCATGCAAAAGTGAATTTTGCATCTAATGTCCCAATTAAGAAGGTTTATGTCCTTATGGACAAAGAGAATGATCGATGGATAGATTGAATAGTATTTGAAATACCATCTATAAAAACTGTGTCATATTTAATAAATTACCTATTGTGGATTAGGGTGAAAGAATGCATGATGTTGAATTTCTTAAAAATGCAATGTCAGAATTATCATAATTACAAGATTCTGACTTCAAAAAAAAAGCGTTTGCTTCCTGGTAGAACTCTTAATTAATTAACTTATAATTACAACTTTTAGACTGACTTGTACAGCTTGACTGCTGCAATAACTTGCAGAAACGCTCCAAATAGCAGAGGCTTCAGCGTCAAAAGGCAGTTATTTTGTTATATTTTAATGCCTATAAAACTCTTTATGTATTAATAATACAAGAATACACGTTTATTTTGGCATTAATAGTGTTGCCATAGAAACACATAATTCCACAGACGAAGACGTGAACAGTTCTCAGTAAAACATCCAGGTTGTATTCTGTAACGCCACGCCAGCAGAGGGAGCCCTCACCTACTGACTGACTGTTGCTGCTCCCTCTGCTGCTTCGCTGGTAGCTTCCTGTTTGGCAGCCATTAAAGGCAGGCCATGCCAAACAGACACTCGCGAAGTATTGTTTTGCTCATGCGGACTCTACCAAGCGTTTTTCCCTGTTTCCTTTGCCCTGTTTTTGTCTTTTCACGGTTTTGTTTCTTGATCATAGTTTTGTCTTTGTTTTGCCATAGTTCTGTCTGGTTTCATTTCCTTGTTTATTTGTTACCTTTCGGACTGCTCTCCCTGGTTTTGGACTCTGCCTGTTTCCTGGATTTACGCTCTTGCCTTGCCCTGGATATTCCTGTTTGTTTGGTTATCGACCCTGCCTGTCTTGACTACGATCTGTTAATAAAGCTCGCGATTGGATCTTACACGCTTCTCACGAGTCCTCATTACAGAATACTTCGCCACCCAAAGATCCAGCGGCTTCCAAACACAGATCGCCATGGACCCAGCAGACCGCCTGGTCCGATTACGTCAAGGTAATCAATCCATAGAAAACTATGTGGCTGACTTCTGTGACTTATGTTATCTGGTAGACTTTAAGGAATCTTTTTTGAAGGACATTTTTCGCTTTGGCTTAAATAAGGACATATCATCCAAAATGCCACGTAATACCCCTCACTGGACTTTGGTTCGTTACATTGACTTTGCTCTGCTTTTGGGTGGTTCTGCATTCACTGTGGGGGTCACGGATGAGGGACCCCGTGATCCTCCAGTACCCACCAAGCCAAAACCTGCTCATACCATGCCTGTCAAGCCAAAGTCTGCTAAAGCCATATCTGCCAAGCCACAGCCTGCTCACGTCACATCTGCCAAGCCACAGCCTGCTCACGTCACGTCTGCCAAGCCACAGCCTGCTCATGCCATGCCTGCCGCTCCAGGGCCTGCTCACGCCATGCCTGCCGCTCCAGGGCCTGCTCACGCCATGCCTGCCCGTCCAGAGTCTGCACCTGTCATGGCCGCCCGTCCAGAGCCTGCACCTGTCATGGCCGCCCTCCCACAACCAGTCCACAAGATGGCCGCCATCCCAGAGCCAGTCCACAAGATGGCCGCCTTCCCAGAGCCAGTCCACAAGATGGCCGCCGTCCCTGAGCCAGTCCACAAGATGGCCGCCACCCCCAAGCCAGTTCACAAGATGGCCGCCATCCCAGAGCCACTCCACAAGATGGTCGCTGTCTCCAAGCCACGCCTCTTGATAGCCCACGTGCTGGACTCACCCCTAATTGCGGTATGGGCAGCTAAAATGGCTCTCCCTCACGTCACGGCAGCTACCCCTGTTTTGAGTCAAGTTGCAGCTGTAGTTCCAGAGCCAAGTCAAGCCGCGGAGCCAAGTCCAGCTGCAGGTGCATCTTCAGAGTCAAGTCGATTTACAGCTGCATTTCCCGAGTCAAGTCAAGTTTCCAAGTCAAGTCAAGCTACGGTCGTCGTTCCTGTGTCAAGTCAAGCTACAGCTGCCGCTCCAGAGTCAAACCATGTTACAGCTGTAGCTTCCAAGTCCAGTCAGGCTTCCAAGTCCAGTCGAGTTCCAGGGTCAAGTCAAGTTCCAGGGTCAGGTCAAGCTTCAGAGTCCGGTCAAGCTTCAGAGTCCGGTCAAGCCTCAGAGTCCAGTCAAGCTTCAGAGTTAAGTCAAGCAACAGAGTTAAGTCAAGCCAAAGCTGCTGTTCCCCATGAATCAAGCCAAGTCACAGCTGTTTTCCATGAGCCAAGCCAAGACACAGCTGTTGTTCTCCACGAGTCAAGCCAAGTCACAGCTGTGCCCCACGAGTCAAGCCAAGTCACAGCTGTTCCCCACGAGTCAAGTCACGTTACAGCTGTTGTTCCTGAATCAAGTCACGTTACAGCTGTTGTTCCTGAGTCAAGCCATGTTGTTCCTGAGTCAAGCCATGTTGTTCCTGAGTCAAGCCATGTTGTCCCTGAGTCAAGCCATGTTGTTCCTGAGCCAAGCCATGTTGTTCCTGAGTCAAACCAAGTTGCAGCAGATCTTCACGAGTCAAACCAAATTGCTGCTGTCTTCCCTGAGCCAAGTCTCACCGCAATTAATCTCCATGAGCCAAGTCAAGTTGCGGCTGTCGTCCATGAGCCAAGCCAAGCCACAGTTGATCTTCATGAACCAAGTCCGGCCACGGCAGGCCTCCCCGAGTCAAGTCCAGCCACAGCAGGCCTCCCTGAGTCAAGGCAAGAAACTGTTGTCCTACCAAAACCTCACCAGGTCCTCTCTGACCTTCCTAAATCACTTTACATCTCAGCTGATCACCAAGAACCTCATCATGTCTCAGCTGATCCCCTAGAGCCTCATGTATCTACTGACCCAAGCCACGCAGAGCCCACGCTCCCAAGCCACGCAGAACCCACATTCCCACGCCACAAGTCCATAGCATCCACACCTTCAAGGTCAACAGACATCCCACTATCTACTGCGCTGCCTGTAATGGTCATCGCCATTTTCAGTGTGTGGGCAGCACACTGTGCTCCAAAGGCCTCATCTGTCCACGAGTCTGCTTCAGAGGCCTCGTCTATCCATGAGTCTGGTCCAGAGGCCTCGTCTGTCCGTGAGTCTGGTCCAGAGGCCTCGTCTGTCCACGAATCTGCTCCAGAGGCCCCGTCTATCCACGAGTCTGCTCTAGAGGCCTTGCCTGACTGCGAGTCTGCCCCAGAGGCCTCATCTGACCATACGTCTGCTTCTGAGGCCTCGGTTGTCCACGAGTTCACGCCCATACCTCCTGAGGTGTCAGCTCAAGCTGTGGATCCTCCTAAGGAGGTGGCGCCCATTTATGAACTCCCTGCCACACCTGCCCAAGCATCTGCGCCCATGCCCCCAGAGGTGTCAGCGCAAGCTGTAGATCCTCCTATGGGGGCGGCGTCCTCCTATGAACTCTCTCTCTGTCCTGTCACGACCAGGGAGACCTATCACGAACCCTCTGCCTGTCATGTCATGGTCAAGAAGGCCAATCGTGAACTCTCCACCTGTCATGTCACAGCCAAGAAGGCCTACCATGAACTCTCTGACCGCCATGTCACAGCCAAGAAGGCCTACAATGAACTCTCTGCCTGTCATGCCACGGCCAAGGTGGTCGTCCGTGATCACACCGCCCTGCTATGGATGTCACTAATTCCACTATGGATATCTCTGCTCCTGTCTGCTCTGCCTGCTCTGCCTGTCCTGCAATGGCTCCCTGTTATGCCTGCTCCGCCAACCTCGCCATGGCTTCCTGTTCTGCCTGCCCTGCTTGCCCTGCCATGGCTTCCTGCTCTGCCTGCCTCGCCATGGCTCCTTGCTATGCCTGCTCTGCCTGCCCCGCCATGGCTTCCTGCTCTGCCTGCCCCGCCATGGCTGCCTGCTCTGCCTGCCCCGCCATGGCTGCCTGCTCTGCCTGCCCCGCCATGGCTGCCTGCTCTGCCTGCCCCGCCATGGCTGCCTGCTCTGCCTGCTCCGCCATGGCTGCCTGCTCTGCCTGCCCCGCCATGGCTACCGGCTCTCCCTGCTCTCCCTGCTCCAGTGTTCCACTGTCTGCCATTGCTCCACGGCCCAGGCCCTCCAGTGTTCCACTGTCTGCCATTGCTCCACGGCCCAGGTCCTCCAAGGATCCACTGTCTGCCACTGATCCACAGTCCAGGTCCTCCAGTGCTTCACTGTCTGCCACTGCTCCATGGCCCAGGTCCTCCAGTGCTTCACTGTCTGCCTCTGCTCCATAGTCCAGGTCCTCCAGTACTTCACTGTCTGTCCCTGCTCCACGATCCAGGCCCACTTCCTCTACATGGACCTGGCCCTCCGTCCCACCCCCTGTTTTGCCTCTGTTCCCCCACCCTCCTGGACTGTTGTTGTCTGAGCGCCAGGAGTCGCTCCTAGGGGGGGGGATTCTGTAACGCCACGCCAGCAGAGGGAGCCCTCACCTACTGACTGACTGTTGCTGCTCCCTCTGCTGCTTCGCTGGTAGCTTCCTGTTTGGCAGCCATTAAAGGCAGGCCATGCCAAACAGACACTCGCGAAGTATTGTTTTGCTCATGCGGACTCTACCAAGCGTTTTTCCCTGTTTCCTTTGCCCTGTTTTTGTCTTTTCACGGTTTTGTTTCTTGATCATAGTTTTGTCTTTGTTTTGCCATAGTTCTGTCTGGTTTCATTTCCTTGTTTATTTGTTACCTTTCGGACTGCTCTCCCTGGTTTTGGACTCTGCCTGTTTCCTGGATTTACGCTCTTGCCTTGCCCTGGATATTCCTGTTTGTTTGGTTATCGACCCTGCCTGTCTTGACTACGATCTGTTAATAAAGCTCGCGATTGGATCTTACACGCTTCTCACGAGTCCTCATTACATATTCTAATAATCACAGTAATTACGACAAGGTGTGAATGCAGCATTACAGTTCAGTAAGTTCCTTTTCCTGTCATTCCTATTTAACTTTCTGTGGAGTGTGACCAATTCCGTTTAGATTGACGTTCATGAATTGAAAGGGAATTCAAATATGTCATTGAAACACTTAAGGAAGTTTCACCCTGGTTGATTATACATAGGTATTTATACATAACATTTAGAGGCACAAAACATACGTTTTTGTACATGTTAATTGATGCTAAAACGTACAATTTAGATGTATTTCAACATTTAAAATGTACAAATCGCTACATATTTTTAGCTAAAAATCTAAATATTTACGTATCTTTTACATCAAGAAATTCGTATCAATGCCTTTTTATCATTTTATCAATAAGCGATTTAGATTTTTAGATCCGTTAACTTACCCCCAAACCTAAACCTACCCATTTTATAGCAAATATAAAGGAATATAAAATGTAACTGACTAAATTATGCAGGAAAATGACCATTTTAGTAACAATATAGCATAAAAATATTTTTTTATAGTCGCTAATCCCACTTCTACCTCTAAACTCTCTCTGTACACTAATAAAGAAAAACATGACAGACAGATAAGTGCAATCACAATCATTTATTTATTGTAAAAATACCAAAAGCAGTTCCAAAGGTAGTCCAAATCACAATGCGTTGCAGTCACAGTCCTCTCTGGCAGAATACAGGTGCAGAGCAGAATTTTAAGTTGTTAATCGCTGAAAATATTATCCAGATTATTTTTCCGATCCACTCTGTAAAGGCTGCGCGCATCATTCAAAATACACCTCATGTCGAACACGGCATGTCGTAATCTGTGACGAATGAGAGCCAAATGCTCGTTCGGTTTAATTAAAACCTGTCGTTTCTTGAATTTGTAAAATGCACTTCAGCGCCAGTGTTGCCAAGTTCACGGTTTTCCCGTGTAATTGGGCTACTTTAACACTGCTGCCACGGGTTGTCTTTCATGTCCGCGGGTTGACATGACCCCGATAACGTAATATTTAGCCCCTGCTAATTTTACCATGGGAATCCCACCACAAAATGTGTATTTTATCCCCTGGAATGCTATTTTTACCGGGGTACCTCCATTGAAATCCGATTGGGCTACTTTTGGGTTAGTTTTGAGTAGCAATTGGGCGATTTTGTTGCGAAAACCTGGCAACCCTGTTCAGCGCGGGTTTATTGCTGTTGCTGCTGGACTCGCTGCTGGGGATGGAGATGAAGATCGCCATATAAAGGCTTGAATTTGGGTCTGTTCCTCGCAATCATATGGATTCCGAAGATCTGGATTACAATGCACAAAGAAATTTTTTTATTTTGTAATTATAATGCGTGTTCGTTGTATTTTATGGTTCTATTGTTAGTCACAACATGTGGGAGAAACGCCTTTTGTGTCCCACCATGGCAAACAAAGTAAATATTACATGAATAGTTAAACGATTGTAGAAATGTTGTTTAATTTAAGGGTTTAAAGTGTGGTCTTGTTTAACATTACATTAGGTCTATTCTTGGAAACAAGCTGGCAGCATTTTTTGCAGGATTAGTTTTTAGGTGTCATCAATATGTCAGTATTGTACATATAAATGCTAAAAATATGTAAGTATTTGCATGTTTAGATGCTGTAAATACATCAGTATTGTATGTTTCAGGTAAGTAAATGTGCATTTTGTAGAACCACATTTTACATAAAATACATACGAATTATCATGAGATCACGTTGGAGGTTTTGGTCTCATCTCATTCATTTTTGTTTGAGATTTACCAAGATAGCCGCCAAGTGAACTGACTTGCCTTAAAATGGACTTTTTATTTTCATTTATTTGTTATTTTTAAAAATGTATACATTAATTGATTAGACAAATACCATTAGTTGCCTCTTTACATTGCTTTTACCAAAGCATTTCAAATATGCACCATGCTTAGCTTTCTCTCTTTCGCTTATGTTTTATTTATTCATTTTAACTCCCATCCCATCCATCCTCCTTTCTATTGTTTGGCCCTCTGTCCTCCTCAGTTGCAACTTGTAGCCGCTGCACAACCAAAACGATATCGATTGGCGTCCTTTGCAGCCTGCGCGATAACCTTGTGGTAATAACGTTTCAGGGTTTACCATGGATTTTTTTTCCCAAACATATTCTGTCATTTTCTATGATTTATTGTTCCGATAAGCACCAATTAAAGCTGCAGCACTCTGAACCGCACTACGACTATGCAGAGCATCATGGGTAGCTGCAGCTGCCTGATTCATTCATGTCCTGATAGCCTGTGTCTATGTCTAATCATGTCCATTAATCAAAACGGACAGAAAGAGACGGAAGGGAAAAACATAGGAGGTTTCATCCTCCAGGCATCAAAGAGCGTGGCTATTTTCTTCCTCTTCAGTGGGTGATTTGCACCTCTTCTCTTTCCTTTGTCATCCAGAACTTATAGCTGAATAATAGAATGGCTCTCAGACGCATGAATGCTTCGGTGTGCCCGACAGAAAGGCGAGCGGCTCCAACAGATGGAAGGAGCGAGAGGGGGATGGAGAAAGAGTGCGAGAGAGCATGAAAGCAAGAAACGGAGTGCGGGGCGCCGTACACAGTGACACCTTCATAAAAATTTTAGTGTTCTGTCCAATTGCGAACATCTTTTTCTTTGACTTCTTCAAGAAAACAGAGAAAAATGGGCACAGAGGTGATATTCCCTGTGTGTACTGTTGTAAAATGTGCAAAAGGACAGCATTAATTATTCTACTTAAGGTGAGCAACCAGTATCCATATCTGTGTGAAATATTATATCATCATCTATTATGCATCTTTACATTAAGCGTCCATTAGCCTGACCCGTATACATTATATATATGGAGAACCCTGCTGAATCAACTGATTCATTTGGACAAGTCAATTTATCAATCCAAACAACCGTATAAATATATCATGTTCTCAGCTTCGCTGGAGAAACAGGATAACAGCCGTTCCCTCATGTCTCTAGTGGTGTAGCATATAAACAGGAAGTTTTGGAAAATACCAAGTTTCCTCAAAAGTTTGTTTAGTGAAATATCTTCAAAGAGAATGTATTGATCTAACAAAGTGATTTTAAAGGGTACTTTGTCAAAAGATTTGACAAACATCCCAGATTAATTATGGATTTAGCATGACTCGTAAGATCTTTTTCCCTCCTTGGACTGTCTCTGATAAAGTGCAGCCTTACCGAATTCTCTTTTCTTTAGACATGTCTTATATAACTGTGGTGTGTGTGTGTGTGTGTGTGTGTGTGTTTGCGTACACTCAAAATAATAATTCTTGTGCTGACCTTCATTCAGTTGTGGACAGTGCTTCCACAAATTGGAAATGGGATTTGTCAGCTTTAAACTCTAAACTCTGCTTAAATACCAAACCTGAATAAGTAAAATATTTGTCAAACTAAGCCAACTGCATCTCTTAGACTTAAAGGAATAGTTCACCCAAAAATGAAAATTTATTAAAAATTGACTCACCCTCAGGCCATCCATGATGTATATGAGCTTGTTTCTTCATCTGAACAGATTTGGCATTTAAGAAATTTAGCAATACATTGCTTGCTCACCAAAGTCCAAATAGCTGATAAAGACATCACAATAATAGACAAGTAACCCATACGTTTCCATCAGTTGCTGCATGCATGCAATAAACAAATCCATCAAGACTTTTTTAACTTCTAAATGCTCCTACATCCACATAATAGTGCTAAGTCGTCTTGTCTGAACCAGGCAAGAAATACTGTATGTACAGTTCAAGCACCGTTCACTTCCAGAACAAAAATGTACAGATACTTTACTCACCCTCTTGTCATCCCAGATGTTCGTGTCTTTCTTTCTTCAGTCAATAAGAAATTATGATTCTTGAGGAAAAAAATTAGGAATTATCTCCATATAGTGGACTTCAATGGTGCGCCGAAGTTTGAACTTCCTAAATGCAGTTCAAATGGCTCTAAACAATGCCAGCCGAGGAAGAAAGGTTTTTTCTAGCAAAACGATCGGCCATTTTCTAAACAAATTGACAATTTATATACTTTTTGTCCTCAAACGCTCGTCTTGTCTAAGTCTGCTTGAACTCAGTTCAGTATGGTCAGTACAGTTAGGGTATGTCGAAAAACTCCCATCTCGTTTTCTTCCCCAACTTCACAATTGTCCTACATCGCTGCAGAAGTACCGACCCAGTGTTTACAAGGTAAACATGCAAAGAAGATCAAACACACTTACTAAAAAAAAACAAAAAAAAAAAAAACAAACCAAAAAAAACAGCCATGTAGGACTATTTTGACGTTGAAGAAGAAAGCGAGACGGTTTTTTGACATACCCTAATGTATTGACCCGGATTACACAGACTATGCATGTGTATTGCAGAGATGAAGCAAAATGAGTATTTGAGGTTAAAAAGTATATAAATTGTCAATTTGTTTTTGAAGATGACCAGTCTTTTGCTAGATAAGGCCCTTCTTCCTCGGCTGAGATCGTTCCATTTTGGAAGTTCAAACTCGCGGGCACCATAGAAGTCCACTATATGGAGATAATTCCTGAAATGTTTTCCTTAAGAAACATAATGTCTTATCGACTGAAGAAAGAAAGACATGAAAATGATAAGGGGGTGAATAAATTATCTGTACATTTTTGTTCTGGAAGTGAACTTCTCCTTTAAGCAGTTCTGAACAAATATGTTCATGGATTTTGATGTGAGAGGACTACAGGGGATGCGTATGGATTTTGCAATTGTTAAAATGGCTTAATGAGGCTATTTGTCTTAAAAATCTCTAGCAGTGAAGAAACAAACTTATCTACATCTTGGATGGCCTGAGGGTGAGTAAATTTTCAGCAACTTTTCATTTTTAGATGAACAAAACTTTTAAAAGATTAGTTCCTGATCATTTTGATGAAAGATTAATTTCCTGATAATTTTCTCACCCCCATGTCATCCAAGATGTTCATGTATTTCTTTCTTTAGTTGAAAAGAAATTAAGATTTTTGAGTAAAACATTCCAGGATTTTTCTCCATAGTGGACTTCGATGGGAATCAGTGGGTTGAAGGTCCAGATTACAAAATCCTGGAATGTTTTCCTCAAAAAAATTATTATCTTTTTGATTAAAGAAAGAAAGACATGAACGTCTTGGATGACATGGGGGTGAGTAAATTATCAGGAAATTTTTATTCTGCAAGTAAGCGTACATGTGGAAATGTTTTCGTGAAGGTGCAAACTATATGTTGCCATGTACGTTTTGTAAGACATTTGAGTGACACTAAAAGAGTGTTTGTTTGTTTGTTTTCCCCGGAACAGATGAACCTATAGATTTTATGTGATGTTGGTTTTGTATGTGGCACCGCAGTTCTGACTTGAAATGTTTGTTGAGTGGTGCTATAACTCTAATGCTCTGTGATGTTTTAAAATAGCGTACCATCTGCACTACACCTAAACCTACCCGATAGTATGAACAAAAGCGAATGTGACGTAAAAACGCAATTGCAAGCATGCCGTTTTAGCTTGTTTTTCCATCTCTCATCTTTTAGCTTTTTCATCGTGAGTCATGTTTTTCACAGGTTTCATACCCAAGGATTCTGGATTCTAAGTCCAATTCCGTGCCAACCGAGCTACCGAACAAGCTTCTTATGTCCGTAAAGCGAAACATATGAAGCTGTAATCAAACTGTGTACGTAAGGTCTTCTTTACTCTTTTTAATAACTTGTGACTCAATTTCTCCTGAGAAATTTACTAAATGTTCACTTGATGATCTCTAAAACATTACGGTGCCTTGGAAACAAAAGGGTATATAAAATAAGAGGTGCCTTTTGAATAAAGCAGCGCAGCTGCACTTTCATGTGAATTAGCTCAGCCTCAACATTTACTCTACTTATCCAGTCGCATACAAAGCATATGTGATATTAATATCAGTGAAAATTACTCATGCAGCCCCAACAAAAAATGGCTTAAGAAAACTTATATTTTACAAATGTAGATGAATTTCATGCAATTAAATTTGTAATCTATATTAGGTTTTTTTTTTTTTGTTCTGTTGTTACTATGTAAGATACAGGGACTGCTCATTTTGGTGTGTATGTGTGTGTGCGTGTACAAGAGGTTTGAGAGTCTGCATGAGAAATGCAAGAGAGTGGAGTGACTCCTTTATTTATTCAGTCTTCTGCCCTCACACCCAGTCCTCTAAAAGAGGTAAATCTAGTAACAGCCACTAGGGACACAGATGCTGCATCCCAATGAGGAACATCTCGCTCTGAGATGTTGAGTGGGATGGAGTGGTAAGAGGGTGAGTTGTGTGGGTGTGTGTGTGTGTTAAGGAGGACTAAGACTGGAGAGTTGCTTGAACAGGGTCACTTGTCTTAACCCTGTCCTGATATTAGCTTTTCAGTACAGTTTTCTTTCTTTTTTTTTCTTTTTTTTTTTTTTTTTTTTTTTTTTGATATACTGTGAGAGGCAGAAACCAATGTTATTTTATTGAAGGGCTCGGAGTGAAATTACCTTTTGGCTCAGCAGCCCCAGTGGCTGGTGAATGCACAATTTTACCAGCCACCCATATATACAGTGCACAGCATAAATGAGTACACCCTCTCTGAATAAATATAAAAGATGTATTTTCTTAATGATCACTATTATAATTCATGGAAAGCTGGCAAATTTGAAATATATTAAACATATTCCTAATAAAAACATCAATATATATGCCAATATTTTCTGTAAGATAAGTAAATTAGCCAATTTTGTTTAAATTAAGTATTGCATTCAGCAAATGTACAATATTCTAGTACAGAGTACAGAGTATGGACTCCCAGAAGTCTTAGGCCTAGCAAGAGGTAAAATGAGTTTATTGTGCTTTGGCTACAGTACGTAATTCTAGTGGTGACAACAATCATGCATGTCACTTCTGCAGGCTGCGTCATACTCTGTGAGATAAAGTGTGACTCTTTTCATAGCTTTTGCCGGCTCTGAGACACTTGCATGGTATTTCTCCTGCTCTTTTTCTAGCAAAAAATCACTCATCACTAAATGAAAACTTAAAGTGAAGACCTGATTATTTCAGGAGCATTGTCACAAGTCCATTGTTTTTGAATGTCGGTGCTACTTTTGCTATATTTTCACACTTAAAACAATAATTTGGTATTCCTCTTGTATCCTCTTTTATGCTAAGTAATAAGTCACCTGGCAATTCTCCCCCAAGTGGTTTCATTGTTGACAGCATTAAGTCTGAGTCTGATTCTGTAGGCTATAAAACACTTTTAATTGTCAGGAAATGGCTTGTCTTTAAAAGTTTTGGTTAAATATACTTACCTGTACACCTTACCTTACCTTTTTTTTTTTTTTTTTCTAATTTAAGTAACTTTCAGGAGGGTGTACTCATTTTCGCAACACAACATTTTATCACTTTGATAAGAAAATCTTATTTTGCTGAATAATTTTGACATTCTTTATTGTAATTGACTGAGCAGGCTTGTTGAAACATTATATCTTCAAAGAATCCTAACATGTCATCTAAATAAAAAGTAATTGCTGAATTTGTTAAGTTTTAGAGGGGGTCTACTCATTTATGCTGTGCACTGTATATATATAGAGATCTGTTGGACTCATCAGAGCTGCATTTATTAGATTGAAAATAAATAAATAAATAAATAAAATAAATAAATAGTATTATTGTGAAATGTATTTACTATTGAAATTAACTGTTTTCTATATATTTCACATTCTTATATATATATTTCACACTCATATATATATATTGTTTTTTTCATTTATTCCTGTGATTCAAAGCTGAATTTTCAGCATCATTACTCTAGTCTTTTCAATTAAACACAGCCTACATGAGCATAAAAGACATTAAAAAACCAAAAAAAAAAAAAAAAAAAAAACTAAAAAAAAACATTATTATTTACAAACACTTTAACTTTCCATTAATTTTTATTTATTTATTTATTTATAAATTTTAGAACCCTATCTAGGTTTCAGATATTACAAACAGTATTTGAAATATATATATATATATATATATATATATATATATATATATATATATATATATATATATATATATATATATATATACTTACAAATGCAAATTTAGTTTATTCATTTATTTTTGTCACTTTCTGCCACCATGAACGGGAGTAATGGAATGACACAGGCCAGACTCGAACCCATTTCTCCAATACAAGTACCATGACTCGACATGTCCAATGCATGTTCACTGGTTCTGACAACCAGTATTATTTTCTCATAGATTTTTTTCTTTTCATCTTCTGGCGACAGAACCACGATACACACTCCTGGACAAAGCTCTCCTGCCTTCATTTAATCACTTACGGTAAGATTAAAATCTACCAAAAAAGGGGCACACATCTGGATGATCCATCATTCAAAATAACTTTCTTAAACCCAACGGACAGTTTCATTTTTCCAGTGTTTACACTAATTACATTTCCAACGCATTTCCAGGAGGCTCTGATTAGCTAATCCTGGCTGTGATTGATGGACTGGTTAAGGAAAGGAAAGTTATTTGCCAGTGGAGTGTTAAATGGATGGTTTTGTATTACCAGCTTAATCTTCTGTCTGAGTCACTAATTATCCCTCTGTCAGCAGAAGCGGCATCACTGACCTGCATGGTGCCGTCTCTAGGGTCTTGTTAGCGTGTCGCTGGCAGCAAATTGTGGCCTAATCGTAAACGATTGGATGGCCCTAAGTCTTTCAGCCCAACCTCATCCCTTGCTCTGTCACATCAGTCACGCATTTTCCCTGGAGAATGTAATTCAGGCCCAGCACGTGGAAAAAAATACCTGTTGAAAATGCTATCTGTGTAGTGGAGTTGGGCCGCTGAGTGATGTCAAGGCCCATGTTTGGGAGGGGATTTTGGAGATTTTAGCCGACTGGCCGTGAAACCTGTGGTGATGACTGCGAATACCTACAATGGTGAGCGTTCACTCAAGGACAGCACACAATTATAGTTGTATAGGCTGTTCTTTTGAACTGTTTGCTGTGAGTTTCTGTGGATGTGTGCCGACACACACCTGCGTCAGTGACGTGATATTTTGTCTAAACTATTAATTGTTTCAAAAATAGATTAAAAATTCGAATTAAATGCACAGTGGCTTGAAATATAGTGACTTAAAATATAACAAATATATTATTTCAATTTAAAACAATTTATTCCTGTACTGCAATGCTGAATTTTCATCAACATAACTTTAGTCATCAGGGTCAAATGTAACTCAAAACCACAAACCACAAAACCAGTCTTAAGTAGCACGGGTATATTTGTAACAATAGCCAAAAATACATTATATGGGTCAAAATTATCGATTTTTTTATTCCAAAAATCATTAGGATATTAAGTAAAGATCATGTTCCATGAAGATAATTTGTAAATATCCTACTGTAAATATATCAAAATTTAATTTATGATTAGTAATATGCATTGCTAAGAACTTCAGTTGGACAACTTTAAAGGTGGCTTTCTCAATATTTTGTTTTTTGGAACCTTCAGATTGCAGATTTTCAAATATCCTAACAAACCATACATCAATAGAAAGCTTATGTATTCAGCTTTCATATGATGTCCAGGGTCACATATGATCCATCAGAAATAATTATAATATGCCGATTTTCTGATCAAGATGTCTTTACCTTCGATATATTTTATTTATCCTTGGTGAATAAAAGTATTAATTTCTTAAAAAAAAATAAAAAAATTAAATCATACTGACCGCAAACTTTTACATGGTCAAATATATACTTGCTTATTTACTCACTTATTAAAAAAAAAGATGTGAAACATCAGGGTGTAAGGAAAATGTGATTTATTTTTACTTTTTTTTCTTTATTAATTTAGTTTTGTTTAGGTTGCAAATATATATGGAACCAACAGAAGAACTTGTGTGTTTTAAATTGGATTTTTAAAACAATTATCCTTTTCTTTTTTTGTGGATGTTCTTATTTGTCATTGACCCACCTGTCTTAAGTGTTTTAAATATTTGAAAAACACTTTCACAGTCACTCTGCAAGTTGTACTGTTTGAATATTTGCCAATTCATTGATCTTTAGATGATCTTTACTACTGACACTTGTATTTGCCTCACGCATTTGTATCTTGCGCATCCAGCACCACTAGACTTTCCAAGAAATTACCAGTTGCTGTAAAGGTAACAGCGTTCTCTTCAAGCAATAGTTTGTTTCGATGCCAATAATGGCCTGTAAATTGCAGCTATTACATTTAGTTCTGCTGTAATCTTTGTTATTTTCCTGTAGTAATGACAGCTTTATGCCTATCGAACTCTTGACTTGATGGACTACCAGAAAGCGAGAAGCAAAATAATGATGGTTTTCACCTTTCATCCTGATGTTGATTCCATTAATTTGGATAAGAAAACAATGTCGCAATCATTGGATGCAATCTTGAATGCGTTATGCGCCTTTGAGATGCTTTCAGTCGTTTCCCCGGTTAAGAAATAGCCTCATTGCATGCAAACTTCATTGTGATTTTTTTCCAGAGCTCTATGGGATTTGAATATTTCATTATAAAGAATAATGAAAGTAGAAACTCCCATCTTTATTTGCCTCAAACAGAATAGTGCAAGTAGGAGTATAATTTTCATGCTGGCACCATTTCTCACAAACTTCATTGAAAACAAGACAAATATATCAAGTGGGTTCTAAGCATTAGAATATAATGTTATCAGATGTTTTGTGAGCTGCAACTAGATGTTTCATATTAGATTTATTGTAAATTAGTTTCATGAAAACCTAGAAGACACCTGTTATCGCTACTGAATAATATAATGAAGCATACATCTTAAATGAGCTCTTATTATGAGCAAAAGCAAAACGTGCAGGAAATCATAATACTATTAAATTATTTCAAAATTGTATTAGCTTTATAACTGTCTGTTGCGTGTAAGTGACTACATGGGTATAAAATACAGAATACAGAAATAGAAGCACAGAAATACAGAAGATAATAAAGAATAAATTACATCTATGTTTTATATTATAAGTGAGATTAGAGCTAGTTTTCACATAGGAAAGTTACTACAAGGTTATCTTAGGACTGTAAGTTATCTTAGTTACTGTAAGGTTTTGATTCAACAGGCTTCTTAAGGTCAATGTACGATCAATGAACTGTATTTTTTTTTCCCGTGCAATAAGTGGAAATGTTCAATAGCTTTTTTGTAGCCAAGGCTCAAAGAAACCTATGTAGAAATTGATGAAATTAACCTGTCCTATCTAACTATCTATCTATCTATCTGTCTAGATAGATAGAAAATACATATTATAGTTATAGTTTTTATTAATAACTGTTGCTGTATAGCTTATACCTTTGTCTAGTGCTCTTATGGTTGTTTATAGCAAAATTTAACGACTATACTGACTTCTTCATGGCTAGTGTTCGCGTATTTAATTTCATTTTGTAACCTACTTGTTCTACAGATCTGTGTACTAGTGTTAAATGCTACTGTTTTTGACCGCGTTGATAATGTTTCTGACAGATAATTTCATGGTATTTTTTGCGTTTCTCTTAGAGAATGTGGTATCCTGTCAGCAATAACCTGTCCGTGGGATTTTTTGATTACTGTCAGTTTAGGTGCTGGCGATGTAGTGTTGCCAGATATTGCTATTAAAACGAACAAAAAAACAAAAAATAAATAAAAAGGAACCAAAATTATTTAAAATCTTTTGCAAACAAGATAAAATAAACATATCGGTGACCCTAAACTGAAACTTCCAACTTTTCTAACTTTCTAAAGTGTGAAATTATGGCTATGTCTACATTAATCCAGACACATTTGAAAACTGAGTTTTCGTTTTAAAACACTCTCCATCCACACTAGCATTTTCAAGCATTTTCCAAATGTTTCTCATCCACACTGAAACGTAGGAAAACGTTAAATTCGCCATACTGTGCATGCGTAAAGACTCACTTAGATGATACAGACGGAACAGACATAATAAGTTTTAACGCAATTCTTGGCAGGATCAATTTATTTACGGAAATATCTCATCATTCACTGACACGTCTATGTTGCACGCTCTCATGTTTGATCTAAAAAGCTGCAGGAGTCCGGACAGCAACTGAGTACATTTTCTGTCATCTTTTTAGGACTGTAATGTGAAGAGTGTACAAATAAATCTTCAGCAGCAGTGTGAAAGTGAATAGCACATAACAGCCACAATTACCGGTAGGGATGTAACGATATGAAATTTTTTGATCACGATTATAGTGACCTAAATGATCACGGTTATCAGTATTATCACGGTATTGTTAAAATGTGCTGGAAATTTTCAAAAGGTACTGACACATGAAAGATTTCACCAACTTTTGTATTTAAATGCAACAAAAATTAAATAAAATTACTTTTTGTTTGCATAAACACTAAAACAATAACTTTACCTATGATGTCTGGATTTTAAATGACAACAGTTTATCTCATACGAAATGTTCAAATAAAACTTTGAAAAGGTTTCATAAAATGGTAAATTTCACATTTTAGCCTTTAATAAAGAAAAGGGTTAAGTCAAAATGATATTTGAATAACAAATGTTTCTATGTATTTTATCTGATTCATAAATATTTCTAGACACCTGAATTGTTTAAATGTATATAACCCACATAAGCTTGTTTTTGATCAGTCAGTCAAAATGCACAGCAGGGCATGCAAATTCGTCGTTTTTTGGCCAGACAAAGAGTGCACACAGGCTGAATGTAAATGTAAGTCTCTGTAAATCCACTGTCTGACACTAGATGGCGCTTACGGAAACGCTGAATTGCAGCTGTTTACTGTAACCTCCGTGGATAAAGCAGTGTTACGATTAAAGAATCAAGTATTACAGGGAGCAAAGATGAAAACAAAATGTCATCGAATATTTTCTAAAAACAGTCAGAAACTTTCAGAGGTACATTCATATAACCATTCATTCATATATTCATTTGTATTAATCCCTTAACACTCTTTTAAAACCTTGCATCTTTCCGCCACATTTTCACACCAAACGAAACTAGTCCGCGTGCAGTGCGCATGTGAAACTGTTTCCTAAAACTTTGCTTTATGCTGGACAGTATTTATTTATCCTCGGTTGTTCAAATCACGGTAATCAGATACGGTTTTAATGATAATTAAATATATGAAATGGTAATACTAACCGTGGAGGGTTTTTATCACGATTGATCATTAAACCGGTAATCGTTCCATCCCTAATTACCGGTATAAACATAGATATCTATTGGTACAATATGCGTCACGTGACTAAACATGCGCCTCTGTTTTCACAGTCCACACTGCAATGCAAAAACGGCGTTTTCAAATTTATCCACTTTGGAGAGCGTTTTCAAAAAGCTCCGTTTTCCTTGACCAAAAATGCCGTCTCAGTGTGGACGGAATGCCAAAACCGTGAGAAAAAGATGTGTTTTCAAAAGAAAACGTATTAGTGTGGACATGGCCTAAGTGGAAAAGACAAGGCCAAAACGCTTATAATATATGGCTCTGGCAACATGGAGGCTGCACCCGCGCCCTCATTCACAACTCTCTCAAACCTTGTTCACTCCGGATGCGTCTCGCAGCGATCATTTTCATACCACGGATGCTGAACATTCTAACAAACTGTCTAAACTGAATTATACATGCCATGCAGTTTAGCATCAAATTAGTAATTCAGAGAACACATTTTATTTCTGAACATGAAAAATTTACCGAGCTCTGGACTCTCAACCTACAAGACTTAAAGGATCTTCTGCTAACTTCTAACTTCACAGGACACCTTCAGGTATCATTGTAGAGTCTATGCCTTTAAAATGCCTTTAAGGAGCCAGTTTGCTGAAATTCCCGGTCAGTGGCATCTCGAGTCTCAGTGTGATCTTCATTGGGAAACTCTATCTGGAGTGCAGGTACTGTCTGAGGTGAGCCTGATCAATTACACTGACGACATTTTCACCCTCGCGTGAGATTTAGATACTGTGCCGCGTGATAGGAGGGTTTGGTTGCAGTCGCTCCTCTCTTGTTGCTGCAGGAAAGACTGTGAAAAACGAGATTGTGTTGTGCTGTTGTGCTGTCATCTGTTCTGTTTTCTCCACGACATCTGTCCCCAGCAGCCTCTCCTGGTTGGATGAGAACTACACCTTGCCAAAGCTTGCAGGTGCTGGGCTGAATATTCATTAGGCTAGGCTGTGTTATTGTGGGAGGATGGAGGTACATCGCTTTGAGAGAAATCAGAAAATCGATGCGATCCCTCCCCGCCTCGTTCACCCCTGGTAAGCCACGGTGGATTAATCCAGTGCAATGCAATCTACTTCACCTGTATCAGATTACACAAGCCCAAATCTCAGACAAGACCTGGCTAATGGATAATGCATGCAGGCCAGAGAGATGTAAGGAAACCACAGCAGTGTTAAATATTGCTCTGTTACAGAGGGATGAGCAAGGCTGGATGCAGAGCGAGAAGTTTAGACATGTGCATTGATCGATATTTGCCTTGAGACATATAGAGAGAGTCAGTAAATGCAGGCAGTTAAGCTGCCCTTTATTTGTTTGTGAATTGTACTGCTGTTTTTCCTTGGCCTTCTTCACACATTAGCAGAGGCAAATATATTATCAATCTGCTAGATGGGAATCGATAAGGTTCGCCACAGAAGTAAGGTGATCTACAGCCCAGCTTTGAAAAAAACTATAATTTCACTGTATCATGCAGTATCTAACCTGATATTGACATCGGAAAAGAATAAGGGCATTATATTTCACCTAGGAACATCTGGCAGTAAATCTTGCAATTCATGTAGCTCTGCTAGAGTATGGAGCTGGCAACAACAAGGTCATGGGTTCAATTCCCAGGGAGCACACAAACTGATAAAAACAATGTTTGAATGCACTGTAAGTCACGCTGGATAAACAAATCTGCCAAATGTATAAATGTAATGAATTTGGTCCAGTAAGTTGCTTATACTTTGTATACTTTGTTTACTTTGTATGTATTAAATCCTGTTTGTTGTGCACTTTTGAAAATGATTCAGCGAATCAATGAAATTATGGCAACAGATTACAAGAAATATTAATAATTAAATAAAACTGTTAAAAATGCAATCAAGTGACCTCCCTAAAAATGCACAATGAATGACTGCAAATATTCTATACAAAGTTTAATGAGCGTATTGAGTTAAAACGATAGTTCACCCAAAATTCTGTAATTTATGGCTCGTTTCCACTGAGCAGTATGGGTCAGTACAGTACAGTATGGTACGATTCGGGATGGAACACTCTGATCCAGCTTGTTTCCACCGCCAAAATTACACTTAGTGTTGAGCATTTTATTTTAAAAAAAGTAATTAGTTATAGTTACTAGTTACTTCTCACAAATACTAACTGAGTTACATCATCATAAAAGTAACTAATTACCAGGTAAAGTAACTATTGTGTTACTTTAAAAAAAAAAAGTTCAAATATGTCAAATAACTTGGATGCCCCCAACATTAAATATGTTAAATGAATAATAGATTGTACTCTAATCTACACTATTTTAATGTTGCTGTGGGACAATGTGGGAGACACCTTCCAGGCTAAATATCATGTTATTGGGGTCGCTTCAACCCACGGACATGAAAAATATCTCACAGAAAACAATAAGGTAACGTTTGAAACTGCAAAGGGTGTACTTTTATTTGTGTATAGTCATATGAACAACAAAACAATGTACTTTTGTAAAATAAAGAAAATAAACAGGAATTTACCTCAGAAGAAAACTGCTTCAGTGAGCTCAATTATAGTAATACCGCATTTTATTGCCTGTAACGGTAATGGCGTTGTAACGGGAAAACAGTAATTCGTTTGATTACTCGTTACTGAAAAAAAGTAATGCCGTTACACTCTTAAAAATAAAGGTGCTTCACAATGCCATAGAAGAACCTTTTTTGTCTAAATGGTTCCATAAAGAACCTTTAACATCTGAAGAACTGTTCTGTTTCACAAAAGGTTCTTTGTTGTGAAAGAAGGTTCTTCAGATTATAAAAAGGTAAGAAAGAGATGGTTCTTTAAAGAACCTTTGACTGAATGTTTGTTTGTTGAACAAAAAATGGTTCTTCCGTGGCATCACTGTGAAGAACCTTTTAAAGCACCTTTATTTTTAAGAGTGTAGTAACGCTGTTTATTTATAACACTGTTATTCCCATCACTGCCCTTACTTGATGGTGTATGACAAAAATTAGCCATTATAAAAGAATAAGGACAAAAGCAAATAATTCAGTCAAACATATGCTACAAAGTCAGCGCTGTACTACAGTAAAATTCAAAATAATTATATAATAAGTTAAGTTATAATAAGTTATAATAATTTACATAACTTCGTGCTCAGCCAAAACGATATGACGAGGAACAAATAATAGATTCATGAGACCAACGATTGGTAGATATACTCAAAACGAATTGTATCTCATGTTTAATCACTACAGAGACATCAGAGCCGGCGGCAAATGTCAGAAGGACTAGCTGATATAAGGCTGCTCTAGGCGGGATAAATGAGCACTGAGTGCCGGTGATCGCCTAGAGCTCACGAACCGCAGATTTTAGTTTTTTTTTCTACATTCTCGCCTGAAAAACTCTTAAAACTACATTTCATGACACAATAACAATAATATTTTGACAGTGATGCGTTTTTTGGGCAATGACTGATGGCGTTTCCCAAGTCCACAAGAACAGACAGGAACGCATATTGAAAAATGGCTATTGTCTGTGTGAAAATATAAAATGCTAAAATACACTGTTATATTTTTTTGTGTTTGAACACTGATCTAAATTAGCCCAACACGCATGAACAGCATGGCGGAATGAGTGAAGGAGATGCTTTATCCCCTTGTAGCACGTACAAGTGGCGATCTCTGTGCTAGGTACCCCAATGGAAGGTTACCAAAAAAATGGTACGGTACGGTTCGCTATTTTGGTACCATTCACAACTTCTGACAATGGAAACGGAAATAATTGCCTACCGTACTGTACTGCACTGAACCGTACCACTTGGTGGAAACGACCCATAATTACTCGCTCTTGTTGTTCCAAACCCGCAAGACCTTCGTTCATCTTTGCAACTCAAATTAAGATATTTTTGATGAAATCTGAGAGCTTTCTGACCCTGCATAGACAGCAACGCAACTACCACATTCAACAATTTCTTCCCCTCTGTGTCAGTTTTCAACACGCGTTCACAAGAGTACCATGACATATACGTGTGCTGCCTCTGACACGGGATTCTGAGGTAGATTATTGAGATTGAACCATGGATGATTGGAAGAAAGTGGCCTGGTCTGATGAATCAAGATTCCTGGTGCATCAAATTAATGGCTGAGCATGGATATGCCGATTACAAACAGAGGCTATGGCACCTGGATGCACTGTTGGGCGGACACAGGCCGGTGGCTACGGTGTTATGTTGTCGGTGATGTTTTCTTGGGACATTTTAGGCCCCATTATCTCAATAAGCACAATCCCTGACACCTGTCAAGTATCAGAACATCATTGCGGACCAAGTGCACCCATTCATGGTTGATGACTATTATCAGCAGCATAATGTGCCATGCCACACAGCCACAATTGTCAAGGAGTGGTTCGAGGAACATGATGGTGAATTTCTGTTGATGCCCTGGCCTCCAAATTCACCTGACATGAACCCAATTGAAAGGCAGGTTTGTACAAGCACTGGAAGACCTGCTGTTGACATTATGGTAACAGATACCTCAGGAGACCTATTGCCACCTCGTCGAATCAATGCCTTGCTGTGTGGCCGCCATTTTGTGGGCTATGGGAGGTCCTACAGGTTAGTAGATAGCTGGTCATAATGTAATGGCTCATCGATATAGCAGGAACATTTCCACCGAGGAGGCAAAGCCTAGCCAAATTATTGGATGAGAAATAAATTTGTAGTACAAAAATAAAACAACACCAATATTACAAAATATAACATTAAAACATGTATAAATCACTAGTAAATATTAAGCAACAACGACACCAGCTGGTAAAGTTTTAGCGGGAGTCCACATTTCTCTCACCTCCCCTGAGCCCAATGAGTTTTAACAGACTCCATAAAGCATGTGGTGAATTTGGTTGGGGGTAATTGAGAATGAATGGGAGAAAAAAGCGTGAGAGGAGGCAATGCCTCCATTGCGATATGATTGGATATGACTGGTTATGTTCGGCTGTGATTGGTTCATGCAATAAATCCAGTCTCTTGTGTTCATACATGTTCATACATGTTCTCGCAAATCAGTCTGAATGAACAATATAATGGTGTTAATGGGAAAACTAATTTAAAAAAATACGCAAACAACTCACACACCTACATATAACCACTTTGTTACACCAAAATAAGTCTTAAAATGGTATGAAAACGTGGGAGTTTTTAGTGAGTAATCTGTTTGGTGATTTTTAAAGTAAATCTCAGTGTCTGTGACCAACATTTATTGAGCTTTGATGACTATGATCTGAAACATTCAAACACAGTTAAAAGTTAACTGTTAAAAAGAATAGCTGAATCGATATAAATATTTGAATTTATTAAAAAAATGTAATATTTCACATTTAATAATAATACTTTATATATTTTATTTCTGTAAACTGCTAAGGTAGTGCAATTCATATGGTGTTTAATGGCCAGTTGCATTCCTTAATTTCTAAATCCCCACGCAACCATCTGGTTTTTCTAAAGGCTTTCTGTTTTCGCACTGTAGTTATTCTACTCCAAATGATGAATTCCATTCATTACTTCCACAGACCTGAGGGTCAACACAAGCCATGGCTAAACAGATTTCATTAACCAAGAGCAAGGCAGGCTGGGAAAAAAGAAGCGGTGCTAGTCGACCTTGGCTGTAAGGTTACACGTTTATTGATTGTTATCCCCCTCCCCTCCGTCCCTGCCTTTCTTTTGTGGGCTAACAGGTCAGCTCGATAATGCTTCACCCTTTGTGTACAGTGTGTGCAGCGTATCTTGTTATGTCTATGGCTAGAGTGCTGTAGAGATAAGAAATGCTAGTGCTCTTGTGGTACTGCGGATTTCAGCCTATAGATTTTTGGATTATGCAACGTGGTGTGTTTCACATTAAGCACTGCTGATACTGCTACAAGTGTATATGGAGATGTTACAAATTACTGCGTCCAATTACTTGACTGGAATTGGTCGAGGGTGTGTGTACACAGGTGCCTTTAAAGACTTTACATTTAGCCATGTACACACTGCAGTTAAATACGGTTGTCAGCCGTCTTCTGAGGGCTTAATCCTGTTATGTACACAGGAGTTTGGTTATTTATAGGAGTGACAACCATAACTACAACCGAATTCAGGTAGTGAGAAGCAAGTTTTCATTACATTTGCATAAAATGTTCTGAACTGAGCTAAACAAATAGTTATTAATGCAGATTTAATTAAAAGAAGCTTATAAGGAGCTTAAAGTCAATCAAATGGACCCTACTTATATCTTAAAACATATTCCTGGTTTTATTGTGCACAGTTCATTGGTGCACGTTATTCTAAAGAGAAACAATATTTGTTGTTGTAATCTTTTATCAAAATGTAATAACGTCTCCATTCCCTTGTGAAAAACAAGTACACTTTAGCATACATTTAAAAATAGTAATTATTTAGGAAATAAAGAACATACTTGCGTTCAAACTGAATGTAATTATTTCAGATGCTTAAATGAAATTAGCTGAACTTTAGAATGCTTTTTTTGACCCACTTATGTAAGATTTAAGTACAACTTAATATGCAATTTCATAATCCTACTGTCTTTGAAATAAAGTGTATACTTTGGGATACACCGATGAGCATTTATGGTAAACTAATATCCACTTTAATGTAATTTATACTAAAGATTGTATGTCATTAGTTTAAATACAGTATATCTGTAATGATGAAGTTGCAATTTAGTGCATTTAATACAGTTGAGGTAAAAAGTTTACACACACCTTGCAGAATCTGCAAAATGTTAATTATTTTACCAAAATGAGAGGGATCAGACAAAATGCATGCTATTTTTATTTAGTACTGAACTGAATAAGATATTTCATACAAGATATTTCATCATACTAGATGTTTACATATAGTCCACAAGAGACAATAAAAGTTGAATTTATAAAAAAACGATGCATTAAAAGCCAGGTGTGTAAACTTTTGAACAGAATGAAGATGTGAACATTTTTATTTTGCCTATTTTTTTCTTTTTTAGTACTGCCCTTCAGAAGCTACAGAAGATACTTACAAGTTACCCTGATCTTCAAATTCAAAAAGTTTTCACCCCCGGCTCTTACTGCATCGTTTTTCCACCTGGAGCATCAGTGAGTGTTTGAACCTTCTGTAATAGTTTCATATGAGTCCCTCAGTTGTCCTCAGTGTGAAAAGCTGGATCTCATACAGTCAGAAATCATACAGTCATTGTTGGAAAGGTTTAAATACACAAAAATGCTAAACAACCAAAGAATTTGTGGGACCTGAAGGATTTTTCTGAAGACAACAGGCAGTTTAACTGTTCAGCACAAACAAAGGACTCAGGAACAACTATCACTAAACAACACCAACAACAACAAAACACAGCTGTGGATCATTCAGGTAACAACATAGTATTAAGAATCAAGTGTATTTAAACTTTTGAACAGTCATTTTCCTTCTGGAGCATCAGTGAGTGTTTGAACCTTCTGTAATAGTTGCATATGAGTCCCTCAGTTGTCCTCAGTGTGAAAAGATGGATCTCAAATTCATACAGTCATTGTTGGAAAGGGTTCAAATACACAAAAATGCTGAAAAACCAACAAATTCATGGGACCTGAAGGATTTTTTTTGAAGAACAGCGCACAGTATAACTGTTTCAGGGCAAACAAGGAACTACAAGGAGGATTACATGTAAACGTATTTCATGTGAAAAATCTTTTTCAGGTCAGTGCTAAATAAAAATAGCGTGCATTTTGTATGATCCCTCTTATTTTGGTAAAATAAAACCTTGTCGAACATCACTTTACAAGGAAAATGGTTTGTAGAGGCAGGGTGAGCAAAGGTATGTTGCATCACAGTGTGTGTTGCATCATGACTATAATTTTTTAAGTAAAACCTATTAAATTAAACCAAAAAATGTGGCGCAACGTCTGCTTTGGGATATAATTCAGTAACTAATAGGGATTATGGTGCCCTCATTGTGATTTAGGCGTTGTGAAGATCAAAGCCCTTCTATCCTTGGTCTGGGATGCAAACACATGAAATAATAACAAATGAGCTTGACAATTGCGGTGCGTACATTGACTTCTTTGCGAAGGTACCACTAAGCGGTTTATATTCTTGTTGCCATGTTGTGAAGTGAGAATGCTAATCTTGTTGGTGGTAGGTTTTATATGTCGTGCCTAGCAGTGTTTACAAAGACATATTGAGTGTTGTACAGCAGAGAAACCCTCTCAGACCTCACCAGGGGTCTCAGTTTTCACAACCAACATCAAAGAGTTGAATCTTAATCTCACTCTGGCCAGAACAAGACGTCACCATGGCACTGAGCAACATTTGCTCTGCTGGTAAGTGATGTGGACTGATGTGAGATGACACTTCCTTTGTGTATGGAGAGCAATTTAATTTGTATGTATGCAATGTACTTTCCTCATCCTACATGCAAGTTAGACGTGATGCATTATTTATGAAACCTTATAAGACGGACGCGTATGGACCACATTTATGAATCCCAGGCAGAGCCACAACACAAATGCGGTCTGTGAAGAAAATGCAGATGCATCATGCGTGAAATCTGTTTTCTGCCGGGTGTGACCTCAGTAATGCATTTTATAATGGAACGAATAACGGTAATTGTTATGATGAAACTGCGGCGGCCAGACCGGGTCCGTTCTTGAGATATAAGGGAGGACATTAGTCACGGATTATCCGTATTTGTATTTTGCAAACAAACGCTCGTCTTTTGTCATCGGGTTTTCAAAATGCCTGCTCGCAAATGACCCACAGACACAAATTGCATTTAATTAGCGTCAAATGCCAATCACTGATCTGACTGACTGTGACTAATTAGGATCAAATACTAAGCACAGATGTGAGTGACGGCACCGAGCTTTTGCTCACATTTAATCTGCAGTTTTCCCCAGCTGCTGTTGGGTGAACCTGACAGTGCAGTGGGGACGTGTAGCATTAGGGGGATTTGTTCTGCTGGAGTCCTCTTCGTGCTTCAGAATACTGGCCTTTGATGCAGGATTATGCCTGTGATTGTGACTCATGCCCTCGATTAGTGCCTGTTTTTGGGCTGGAAAAAAGAACCAGCGTAGCAAAGGCTCACAGGCCCGATCATCACTCTGTATTATTATCCTTATCACTCAGAGGGGGAAATTAGAGCCTATTAGATACTGAAGCAAATACTGATGAATCAGAAGGGAGTAGCTAAAAATAGTGCATCATATCGAGGGTTGATGAAAAAATCATGCTCTTGGATAGCGATTTCTGCCTTCTATTTAAGAAGGAAAAGACGCCAGGTTTTATTCACTCAAGCGTTCTTAAATGTCCTCATTCTGTTCTTGTTATGTCGATGAATCTGTATTCTTTGAAAATGAGGGAGCTTGTATTCTGCACTCTCTCCAAACATATTTTTTTTTTCACTTTAAAGATGCACTTGAGAGATTTGAGTAAAGCTAAGTGTGCCATTTTCAAAACCAGCTTAAGTATAATAAACAACTGTTGTATGGCCCTGAACTACATTTGATCAGGTGTTTTTATGCAAAATCTCCCTGATTGAGTTGTAACACTTAATTTTTGTTACTCTTAAATTAGAAATGCACTGTAGTGAAAAAATATGTTTGTAGTCAAGTTTACGTAATATAATATAATATAATATAATATAATATAATATAATATAATAATTATTATTTAATATACACTATGATGCAAAAGTTTGGGGTCAGTAAGATTTTTTTTTCTTTTAAACACAAGGATCATATGGTTATCAAGATTGATTGATTTTATGCATTGTAAGAAAAATAAATAAATAAATAAATAAATAAATAAATAAATAAATAAATAAATAAAATTGTGACACATTATTACAACTTGATTTCTTTTTTCATATATTTGAAAATTGATTTTTTTTTTTTTTTCCCTGTACTGCCAAAACTGAATTTTCAGCAGCCATTTCTTCAGGGTCATTCCGTGTCATATCAATCAAATTTCAGAAACCTTTCAGCCTAAAATATTAGAATTTGTTAATATTTTTTTCTGAAGAAAGACAAACATAAATAGTGATGAAAGCCAAAATATTAGATACCATGGATGAATATTTACTGAGTGAGCCACTATTTTGTAGAAAGGTTTAAAAAAAATGACATTTTTTCACCAGAGATTTGGAGCCAAATTACAGAGAGCAAAAATAACTTTTAGAAAGATGGCAGCAGTATTATTTAATTTTATTAATTTTATTTATTTATTTACTTATTTATTTATTTATTTATTTATTTATTTACACAGAGACTGATATGTCTGCATTAAAGTAAAAAAAAAAGTAATAGATTTAAAATGCATTTATTTTATACTCTGTTTATAGTCTATTAACATTTTTACTGACATGTGCATTGCATATATATATACAATGCACATTTCTTAATATTAAGCCTAAAATATGTTTTAATGTTACTGTTGATGAAGATTGTATGATCTTTAAATAATATCTTTATTTAACTTTATCATATATATCTTTAAACGCTAAATATTTAAAGTGTACCTAATATATACTTGCAGTAGTTCCACTTTAGCACATCAAATATACTTTTAGTATGTGTATTTTTCACTAGGGATGCCTGACTTTATTTTTTGGTAAACCTGTAACTAAATAAATATCAAATACAGGTTTTTTTCTTTTTTTTTTTTTTTCCAAAATCTTAATTTTTAAGGCCCTGTATGGTTCTATTCAAGAGATATGTGGGTCTTAGTGTGGCTACATTAGTTAATTTGTTCATTTTATCATTAGTCAAAAACCAAATAACGCTTATATTCATGATTTCTATGTGAAAATATTTGCAAACAAGTTATACATATGCACAGTTCATTAATCAACTATTTGTGCAGGGGAAGATATTCCGAGATGCTGCTTCATATAAGCATCTTTCTAAAGGAAATACTTTTAAGCCCAGAAATGTAATTTCTTTGTGATCAATACTTTTTATTGTTTTCTCGGTCAAGCAGACCGTGCAAGAGCAGTGCACAAAAATCTAATTAAATTCAGCCTCACAGCACACCTCATGTGAGCACACATACATACCGCTCATTCAGAAAGTCTTTTTTTTCACCTTTTAGTCCATTATTGGTTCTCCTCACAGATGTATTTAGCTCCAATAACTTCAGTCTCATCAGTCTACAAACGTTTCCTCCAAGAGGTTTCAGATGCTGTCATATAGCTTCCAGCAAACCCCAGACATGACATAACATCGGCCTTCTTCAGGAGTCTCTTCCCTTTAGCCACTCTTCAATAAAAACAGCCAGTTCTTAGCAGTTCTTCTGGATCTTCAACTCACAAACAATTCATTCTTTTTTGGTTTCTTTTCAGTGTATTGGTCTATCCAATGTGCATCTAGAGCTTATTCAACATTACACAAACAACTCGCATCCTCATTCAAACAGATGACAAGGATCATTAGCAATTTGCTCCCGGTCTACAATATCTCAGGAAAACACCATCAGTGAACAAGAGACAGGTCGAAGACAAAGCAGAGATATGTAGAAAAATGGTAATTGTTCACATGTCTTTCTACAATATCATTTAGACCATTTAACAACGCCTGTTGAAATGTTATTCTACCCACATCACCTGCATTGAGAAGTAAACCATTTTTCTTCTCCGTATAGAGTGTGGGTGTATGTGGACATGTGGGGAAAACTGAGCTATTACCACTCATAAAAACAGTTTAATGATTTATTAACACATATGTGATGTGCTTATGAAAAGCTCAGAAACATTCCCAACCCTTCTCTTCCATGCAGACTGATTTATGGGATTTGTGGGATTGTTCATATTGTGTCTGCATTCTTTAGGATACAGACAGTAAGTGGAGTGGGATGTTAAGGATGAAAGCGTTCCAGCCTACGCCCCATAGCTTTCATTAATGAGTCTAATTAGAGTGCTGTTAATTTGCCATTTGTGCCCCTGGCCATGATCTAGTGCCTTCATTTGCATCCTGAAGGATATTTTTCTCCTCCGCCAGCTGACCAGAATACCAAGAGGAAGAGAAGGAGAGATGTGAGGACAGTTCAAAAGAGATGAGAGCAAAAGAAAGTGAAATGAACAGAATAGAATGGAATAAGATATTTTCCCAGAGGAGAATTTGATCGTTCAAAGGTTGCTCATTTAAGTTTCAGCTTTGTTTCCTGATATTTCTCTTAAAATTCCTTAGGAGAAATAAAAATCTAGGAACCTTTGGAAAAGACAAAAGGCATATCTGTACCACTATGTAGAAGTGATGTGTTTTCTAAACTTTAGAGTCACGAACATTACAATCTGTGGTTTTATGTCCTAATTCAGATGGATTAATAGTTTTTAGTATTTTGTCTGGATATGGGTGTTAAGGAAAATAATATGTTCTGCATGCATCCTGCCATGCACTGAAATAAATGACTGGTATCTTTGATTCATTATTACATTTTAGATATAATTAAGGGAATGAATTAAGATATTCCGCAAATACCAAATAAAAGAGGAGAAGCATTGTGAAAAAACAAAACAAAAACAAAAACACACACACACACACACACACACACACAAAAAAAAAAACAACAACACGATCACAGACATTCCGAGAATTCTGGACAGGATTCTATTCTGAAGAAGATTAGATTTCTCAGAGGATGCCTGTGTGAGTCTGAAAAAAAGGCAATTTGCTTTGTAATTCATGGAGACAAACACAGACATTTTAAATTCAAATGACATGTCTGTCTGTCTAACATTCTATCATTAATTCTCTGTCTGTCATTCTAGTATGGATGACTGTCTGTTGTTTTAGTATGCCTGTCTGTCTGTCTGTCTGTCTGTCTGTCTGCTATTCTATGTGTCTGTCATTCTGTCTGTTTGATGTTCTGTCTATCTGTCATTCCAGTATGGATGTCTGTCTATATGTCGTTTTAATATAGATTGTCTGTCCTTTTTATTAGTTTGTCAATCTAGTATGAATGCCTGTCTGTCTTTTTATCTGTTGATTTGGTGTGGATGATTATCTGTCTGCCTTTCTCTCCGTTATTGAAGTATGGATATCTGTCTGTCTGTTTGTTGATTTAGTATGGATGTCTGTGTCTGTTGTTCTATAATGGATGTTTGTTTTCCAGTCTATCTGTCATTTAGAGTGGATGATTGTCTGCCTTTCTGTCTTCCTGTTTGTTGTTCTAGTGTGGATGTCTGTTTGTGTATTGCCATTGTATCTGTTGTATTAGTATGGATGATTGTCTGTCTGTATGTTTATCTGTAATTTTAGTGTGGAGGATTGTCTGCCTGTCTGTCTTTCCATCTGTCTTTATAGTATAGATGATTGTCTGTTTATCTGTCTGTTGTTCTAGTTTGGCTGTCTGACTCTCTATCTTTCTGTCTGTTGTTGTAGTATGTCTGTCTGTCTGTTGTTTTAGTCTGTTTGTCTATACGTCATTTTAGAGAGGACGGTTGTCTGCCTGTCTGTCTTTCTGTCTGTGGTTCTAGTATGGGTGTCTTTCTGGCTCTTTGTTGTTGTAGTATGGATATCTGACTGTCTGTTGATTTAGTATGGATGTCTGTGTCTGTTTATTGTTCTATTATGGATGTTTGTTTTTCTGTCTGTCTGTCTTATCTGTCTGTATTTGTGTCTGTCTGTTGTTCTAGTATGGATGCCTGTGTCTGTCTATTGTCGTAGTATGTCTGTCTGTCTATTGTCTGTGTGTCTGTTGTTTTAGTCTGTTTGTCTGTATGTCATTTTAGTGAGGACGGTTGTCTGCCCGTCCGTCTTTCTGTCTGTGGTTCTAGTATGGGTGTCTTTCTGGCTCTTTGTTGTTGTAGTATGGATATCTGTCTGTCTGTTTGTTGATTTAGTATGGATGTCTGTGTCTGTCTGTTGTTCTATTATGGATGTTTGTTTGTCTGTCTGTCTGTCTGTCTTATCTGTATGTGTCTGTCTGTTGTTGTAGAATGTCTCTCTGTCTTTCTGTCATTCTAGTGTGGATGATTGTCTGCCTGTCTGTCTTTCCATCTGTCTTTATAGTATAGATGATTGTCTGTCTTTCTGTCTGTTGTTCTAGTATGGATGTCTGCCTGTTGTTCTGGTATCGGTGTCTGTCTGTCAATCTGTCTCTCTTTCGTTTTACTGTAGATGATTGTGTGCCTGTCTGTCTTTCCATCTGTTTTTCTAGTATGGAATTCTGTGTCTGTCTTTCTGTTGTTGTAGTATTGTTGTCTGTATGTCTGTCTGTCTCCTTGTTGTCTGTTTGTCTGTTGTTTTAGTATGTCTGTCTGTCATTTTGGTGTGGAAGGTTGTCTGCCTGTCTGTCTTTCCACCCGTCTTTCTAGCATGGATGATTCTCTGTCTGTATTTTTAGTATGGATGTCTTTCTGTTTGTTGTTTAAATATGGATGTCTGTCTGTTTCTTGGTCTGTCATTCTAGTGTCGATAATTGTCTGTCTGTCTTTCTGTTTGTTGTTCTAGTCTGTGTGTCTGCCTGTCTGTCTATCTGTCTGTCTGTTGTTCTAGTATGGATGTCTGTCTGTCTGTCTGTCTATCTGTCTGTCTGTTGTTCTAGTATGGATGTCTGTCTGCCTGTCTGTCTATCTGTCTGTCTGTTGTTCTAGTATGGATGTCTGTCTGTCTGTCTGTCTCTCTAGTGTGGATGAATATCTGTCTGTCTTTCTGTTTGTTGTTTTAGTCTGTCTGTCTGCATGTCTGTCTGTCTTTCCGTCATTCTAGTATGGATGACTGTCTGTCTGTTTTTCTAGTATGGATGCTTGTCTGTCTGCCTGTCTGTCTTTCTGTCTGTTGTTCTTGTATGGATGTCTGTTTGTCTGTTTTTCTAGTATGGATAACTGACTGTCTGTCATTCTAGTGTGGATGCCTGTCTGTCTATATTTCTAGTATGGATGCCTGTCTGTCTGTTTTTCTAGTATGGATGACTGACTGCCTGTTGTTCTAGTGTGGATGCCTGTCTGTCTATTTTTCTAGTATGGATGTCTGTCTGTCGTTCTAGTATGGGGGCCTGTCTGTCTATTTTTCTAGTATGGATAACTGACTGTCTGTCATTCTAGTGTGGATGCCTGTCTGTCTGTTTTTCTAGTATGGATGCCTAGTGTGGATGCCTGTCTGTTTGTCTGTCTGTCTGTGTGTCCATCTGTCTGTCATTCTAGTATGGATGACTGACTGACTGTCATTCTACTGTGGATGCCTGTCTGTCTGTTTTTCTAGTATGGATGCCTGTCTGTATGTCTGTGTGTCCATCTATCTGTCATTCTAGTATGGATGCCTATCTGCCCAGCTATATGTCATTCTAGTATGGATGCCTGTGTGTCTGTCATTCTAGTATGGAGGCCTGTCTGTCTGTTTTTCTAGTATGGATGATTGTCTGTCTGTTTTTCTAGTATGGATGACTGACTGTCTGTTGTTCTAGTGTGGATGCCTGTCTGTTTGCCTGTCTGTCTGTCTATGTATCTCTTATTCTGTTATGGATGACTGACTGCCTATATTTCCGTGGTGTGCCTGTCTGACATAAACATATTTGTTGTGTAAACAGCAGTAAACTGTGAGTCCACCTTGAGCAAATCTGTATTTGTGGTTTGGTTTGGCAGCAGTTTTGTTAAATGTCAGAGCTGTGTGTGGTGAATTGGATCAGCTGTCTGCTAGAAGGGTCTAAATATAAAGCTGTATTATTCGCCTGAGTTTGGGGGTTGTTCCTTTGGTCTCTTCTGGAGTCTGAGGACTGAGAGCTCTTTGTGAACCTCTATTTACTCCCGTCACCACTGGGAATAGAGGGACACATACCACTCCGAACCCCGCTGTCCATCATCGACAAAGAAATCTCAAGCAGACACAGAAAGAACACATTTGCGTGAAGGTTTGAATGTAAGTGTGTGTGTAATTCTGTGCCATGGGAGACAGGAACTCTGTGTGTGTGGAAACAGTGGTGTGACCTATATTGTACACAAAAGACTCAGCCAGGGGTCGGTGTGGATCTCTCTCCTGTCCCTGCGAGGTTGGTGTGTGAATTCAGGGCAGTGGTCATCTCTCAGCGGGACATCATGTCCTCTGTCTCAGCCTGAGCTGCGCTCCAGAGGCACCGGCCTTTCAAGCCCAATCTCTTTATCTGACGCTTTGTGGGGAGGCGAGCTTTTTGCTCACAGAAATACATTTCTGACAAACAATAGCAGATAGGCCACGGAGAAGAGTGGGCGGCGGTACGGCTCTCTCCCGCCGAGTGAATCTGTGTGAGGCTAACATTGTGTACATGTGTGTGTTCATTATCTGTGTGTAGATGAAAAGAAAACATGACCATCCAAACCACTTCCAGAGTGGAATAGATAAATGGATTTCAGGCATACCAATGGAAATGGATATGAAGCAAGGGCATTTCATTTCATTTTTTGATAAATAAAGAATGAGCGAGAGAAATATGGGATTTAGTAGATATAGCTGTAGTAGTTGAAGATTATGCTATGATCATACAATAGAGAATAAACGCAAAATCAGAGCTGGTTTTCTGTTTGTAACCAAGTTCTCTGAGATTTTGGGCAGGAGTGCTAATGAAGGTGATGCAGGTTTAAAAGGATAGTTCATCCAAAAATGAAACTTCTGTCATTAATTTCTCACCCTCATGTTGTTCCAAATCTGTAAGATCGTTGTTCATTTTCGGAACACAAATGAAGATATTTTTGATGCAATCTGAGAACTTTTTGACCCTGCATAGACAGCAACGCAATTACCACGGTCAAGGCCCAGAAAGGAAGTAAGAACATCAATAAAATAGTCCATGTGACATCAGAGGTTCAACCTTAAAAGTTATGAAGCTACAAGAAAACTTTCTGTGAGCAAAGAAAACAAAAATAAAGAACGAGTCCCCTATGGCTTCAAGGCTGCATTTACTTGATCAAAAATACAGTAAAACAGTAATGTTTTGAAATATTATTACAATTTAAAATTCTGTTTTCCATTGTAATATATTTTTAAATTGTAGTTTATTTCTCTTTTGGCAAAGCAGACATTTCAGCATCATTACTGCAGTCTGTAGTGTCACGCGATTGTTCAGAAATCATTCAGATTTGCTGCTCAAGAAACATTTCTTCTTATTATCAACAATTGAAAACACACACACACACACACACACACATACAGGCATATGTGGTTTATGGGGACAATGTGTCATTTTGGTGGTTTACGGGGACACACCTTTCCCAACATCCTATCAACATGAAAGTCATGTCAAAAATTTTCATTTGATCCATTAAAGACAAACCATGCTTAAAAAAAGCAATTTCACTTTTGCAACATACAAATATTAATTCTGTGACATTTCACAGGCTTATGGGGTCAGGCAAAATTGTGGTTTATGAGGACACCAGGTTTATGAGGTCACTTTACACACAACACACAAACCTAGCCTCATCCTGGTATATGGGGACTGACAAACATTACGAGGTCTACATAACATCAGTTTGCTCTGCTATTGAAAGAAGGGTCTTCATGACAATAGCACAGCTTCTGGCTTTCCCTCATCTACACTCCTGCTTAACCTAGTTCAGTTTCTCAACTTCTGCCCAATGACGATAATCTTATATATGTGAGAATATTTACATAATTTAAATAACTATCACTTTGAACTGAATTTAACATGGATCAGCTGATAGTTTAAAATGTCAAAATACATTTGCTAATTTTTTAAAAATAGATCTAAAGTACCAACAGATGTTAAATGCTAGACATACAGAAAAATCAGGCCATGGCCAGAAAAAGCTCAGAGTTTTAAATCATTTGTAACATACAAATATGGGGGGAAAAATGCAATAATAGTTTTAAATGGGAGTGTAAACCACCAGGAGAGGAAAGGAAAGGAAATGAAAGGATGTGATGTGTGGCCAAGTATGGTGTCCCATACTTGGAATTTGTGCTCTGAAATTAACCCATCAAACTCCACACACAGCAGTGAGTAGTGAATAAATAAAAAATAATCCATTAATGCTTTTCAATCCCCCACGGAAACCCTGATAACCTTTCTTTTTTTTAATGTTTACCTTCATTTTTTTCAATAATCACTGTATAAATTACTGAGGCAGCTCACGTTTGTTCGTTTTTTTTCTTTTTTTTTTTTTTTTTTGTAATTGCAGATTTTTTTGTCTTGAAGTTTAACAAAACCTTAGTTTATTCAGTAGATTCTGTAGAAATAATTCAGTAGAAATATCAGCAGAAGAGTAAAAAACTTTTAATAAAAAATTTCATTTTTGAAATGGGTAAAATAAAAAACCATTTCTTCTAAAAACAACAACATTACATTCAGAAGAATTAAAGTGAGAATGACAAACATAATTAGTCCCTTGGACTAAAACAGAAACAAGTTCAAGTTCAATTTAGAATTTACTTTTAAAACACTTCTGTCATTAATTTCGCTCCATGCACTTAAAGGGGTCATGAACTGAGAAACCAAAATTGCCTTGACTTTTAGCCCCGCCCACCGATTCACGCATGTCTACACAGAAACCAAATGATAAACATGCTCTGAAGACAAGACGACGCTGTTCAGAGCCAAATTGTGGAAAAACCTTTCATCGCCTTCCTTCTGATCCCAACGTTAGGACAGAGTGAATGAACTTTATTTTTAATGAAGTTCCAGACCGCATCAGTGAGAATTTGGTCCTTTGTTCACTTCATTTTACCACACATTGATTTACAAACACGTCACAATTCAACGCAGGATTTTCAAAAATATTGAAACTAAAAGATGATGCTGTGCAACTATAATGGATCCAACAGTAATGTCGCAACACACAAGTGGGGGAACTGATTTAATTACATGATCACTGTTGCTTTGTCTGTTAAACACATAGTTTGATATGTATGAGTATTTATGTGTCTATCTGTGAGGAATGTAGACTGTCAAACATAAACAACTATTAGCCAATTATAGCAGTGGTCATTTACTTTCGAGTAGTTTTGTAACAATACCAAAATTTTGACTCGGATACGAGTAAATTTATAGTAAATTTATTTCACAATAACAATTTATATCATGATATAGTAAATTGTTGTTATTTTATCTTTATTTTATGTTATTAATAATAAGAACATATATGCAAGTAACAAACCAAAGGACAAATACAATAAAACAAAGACAAAAATGAAATAAATGGGGCCCTAAGAAATTTGTTTTATTCCCAAATTCCATTTTATTTTTTCTAAATTCATTTACATTTTTCTGGATTATGTTTTTTCCCCATTCTAAATTGTTCTAGACTCTATTTTAATAGTTACATTAAAAAATATTAATCAAAAATCATGTCTAATTAATTGAAATCATAAAGCATACATGATTTAACAGCAATTTCTTTAAAGTTTGACAAAAATTACATTTTAAGGCCCTATAAAATAAGTTTTATTATTTTTCTTTTCAGTTTTATTTTGATCAAATTCTGTGAATCTGTTTTCTATTAATTGTCTGCATTCCATTTTAATATTTTCATTAAATTTTAATAATCAGAAGCATGTCTGATTAATTTATAAAGATTAATTAGATTTTATAAATAAATATTTATTATTTAATTTTTTTTTTTTTTTTTTTCCAGAAATACTGTCTTGTGTATTTACAATTTTCTTGTAAGTAAATTAATGGTAAATAGTTTTTTTCTGGTAAATATTCCTTAAATATTGTTTTAATAATATTTTTATTAGTAGTAATAGTACTATCATCACATTAAGTAGTATTTCTGTCAAGTTAAACTGTTTATATTTACGTTTCTGTTTGTATATCATATGACAATGTTTTTTCTCAAAAGTAACAGTAAAATGCTCATGAACTGACTGTCACAGCAGTTCTAGAGATAATGTTTATGCATTCATGCAGTCATATACTGAGGCGGCAGAGGCTGAAAACACCGCAAATGTCACGTGTGCTTTAGTAGGCTATGTGCGTAGTAAACTGTCCGTCCATGCATTCATACAGAATACAGGATTCCTATTTAAATAGGCAAAATCCGTGATATTCTGTGTTATACAGTAAATCCGGTACTAGTAAAATGCGGAATCGTACCGTTTTTTAAAGCAGGGCATCGCGATACCTTTTTAGTACCCGTATATCGTGCAACACTACTTCTAAGTCTACAATCCTCCACACCTATTCAAACAGAGCGTTCTGATGAGGAGGGTTAAAATCAGGATAGAAAATAGACTATTACTTCTAATACTCTTTTGATATGATATAAAAATCTTGATAACATTAAGAGTGGACCTCAGGAAACAGTACAAAATAAAAAAACAGAGACAGTTCATGAGCCCTTTAGCTTTTTTTTTTTAACAAAAACTCTGATATTTTGGACTGTCCGGTTTTGTAGGACTGGATGCTCACACCTTTTGCAGACCTCACATTCTCTCATTGATGTCAACTGGCCTTTACTGATGTGAGATTTAAAGTGTGGCATTTCAGCGTTCACCTCAGCTTTTGTCCACAGTCTTCTTGATGTGCGCTTTCCTCTGCTTGAGATTGAAAACAAGATGATAATTTGATAGCATTGCTGACTACACTTTTTAAGTTATGTGCATTTTAACAGAACTGGTTCCCTGGCTGAACTAATACAAAAATTTGTTTAAAAAAAAAAAAAAAAAATCTAAGTAATGTTTACTCAAATTTAAATGGGATTGTATGCCCATATGGCTACATCAAATATGAAAGCATTTGACTTCACTTCATTAAACCTACTAAACAGTGTTGAGAACTAGGAAACTTTTTCTTTAAAGGATTAGTTCACTTTCAGAATAAAAATAAAAAATTAAGTTTTTTGAGGAAAACATTCCAGGATTTTTCTCCATATAGTGGACTTCAATGGTGGCCAATGATTTGAAGGCCCAAATTTGAGGCCCAAATTTTTTTTTTTTTTTTTTTTTTTACATACCCTACAGATGGCAGACAATCCGAATGTGCTTTTTCAAGTCTATGAGCCTGTGTTTATATTTATGCTAAGTTAAGAATTACACCATATTTTAGATTTGAAACATTCAACAGGTGTGCAGCATTATTTATATAATATGAATCGTGTTATATTACCTTAAAGAAGTGGTGGTATACTCTGCATTGCAGCATTAAAAGTGGTAGCCTATTTCAGTAGGCTAGGCTACATGGATTTATATGCAAAATGTCAATATTCGCACATCATTTAAAATGTCATAGATACATTTTTAATTTATATTTTAAAATTCCTTTAATAAAACACCATGCATTGTTGTCCCGCACATTTATTACTTTATTATTTGCTACCTGTCCTTTATTTTGACAGAGAACCATGTGGGGAAAAGACTGTTCACTTATTACGAAATGATTGCATATTTTATGAATTCTTTCCTTTATTTTCGTAAAACATGAGACATTGTATAAGTTTGTTCCATTAGCCTATTTAGGCCTAACTAAAACAAGAAACTAATAAATTAACCTTGCATTGAAACTGAAAACAAGGGATGGATTAATAAAACGCCTTCACATTTTATTTCAAGTTCTTTCATTATAATCAACAAAGTGCACACAATTTAAAAAAAGAGCTTCATATGGATTTTTATAGGGAGCCTTCTTTATTGTCTTTATTTACGTCTTTATCTGTGTCTTTATACATATCCTTATTTATAAAAATAAATAAATAAATAAATAAATGCGTTAAATCTCTCTATTCGTTAAATTATCACTCATGATATTTTACAGGGATAACCATATCAACTAAAATAAGCAAATTTCAATATAAATATGAAATATAGTAAATAAATATGAAACTTAAATAGCTAAATAAATATAATGATTATCCACCTTATTTTTCAATGTGGAAGTAAGCTGTTTTCTGGTAATGTTTTAGACTTCCTGTTCATAATCTGCCATAGAGAAATAATGAGAAGAATATTGAAGTGCCGTTAAAGGTAAAACAGTTTGCACTACAAACTATTGTTTATAATTAAGATAATACATTAAAATAATATGGTAATACACACCAATTTGCAATATCAAGCAGCAAAACGAGCGGTTTTGTACAGATAAACATACCTGGACACGGATGAGACCAAAAGCCAGACACATTAAATTTACAAACGGCCGCTCACACTCTTACGGCAAAAATAAGGTGGATAGAAACAGGCTTTTTATCTCTGTATTAGCTAATGTGAGGATGCTGCATTCATTTTATAAATGACTAAAATGACAAAAAAAAAAAAAAAATCAATATAATATTTTTAAGGAGAATAGAGCAATTCCATGCAAAAGTCATCCTTACCATGAAAAAAATATATGTTTTGACCAAAAGAATAAAACCCTGTTTAACTTGTGCATTTGGGTCTGTATTTTACAGCATTAATGTGCTTTAATAGAAATTTGAAGGAAATCAGGAAACTGCATCTGATTTTGCATCTGTCCCGGATGTAGACTTCTGAAGATTTATTTTAATTAGGGCTGCACGACAATGACCAAAATCATAATTGTCGATTATTCCCTTGAAATTGTAATTGCGATTATTAATTACGATTATCACAATTTACATGTAATGATGTTTTGAATAGCTTTATACCACTGTTTGAAGCACTGCACGCCACTTTTGTAAATATAGTTTCTTCTTTAAATATAAAAAAAGTAAAAATTAAAACAATGAAAAAAAAAACCTTAAGATAATCTGTAGGAAAAACACCCCCACATCCACATCTTACGCAAACAGAATAACGTAAGTTTTTTTTTTTTAATTGTGCCTTTGAACGATTACGTAATTGTGACATCTGTAATTGTAATTGCGATTAGAAATTTGATTAATTGTGCAGCCCTAATTTTAATGCAGCCTAAAAAAAGCCACAAAGCAGCACAGGCAGAAGTAACCTAATAATTATTTATTAATAAACTAATGTTTTCTTGTCAGCTACAAGATGAAATTCATGGTGCTGACTCTTATGTCCACAGTACTGGACGCGACCTAAGAGAGAAATACAACCTTCATACAGATTACATCATCAGGGAGTATTTGCTTTCATTTTGCATTGGTTTGTTTAAAAGTAGACATTTCAAGCTTTCTGTAGATCTATTTCTCATGTATGTGAGGCACCCCAATTTTCAAAAGTTATTTCATTATCAGAAAAAAAATTCAAGTGATCATGCCGGCGCCTCCCTGTAAAATACAGACCCAAATGCACACGTTATTCTTTAGGTAAAAAAACAGTTTTTTCATGGTAAGGATGACTTTTATTGTCCTATTCTTCTTAAAAATATTAATAATATATATATATATATATACACTACCGTTCAAAAGTTTGGGGTCAGTAAGACTTGTAATAGTCTTTAAAGTAGTCTCTTATGCTCATCAAGGCTGCATTTATTTGATTAAAAATGTAGAAAAAAAAAACAGTAATTCAAAATGTTTTTACAATATAAAATAATGTTTTTTTTTATTTTAACATACTTTAAAATAGAATTTATTCCTGTGATGAAAAGCTGAATTTTTATCAGCTGTTACTCCAGTCTATTCAAAATATAAATATTTTATAACAATGTAAATGATTTATTATTAACTTTTAATAAACTTTTAATTATTAACTTAATACATCCTTGGTGAATAAAAAAAAAAAAAAAGAAAGAAACAATAAAAATGTACTGACCCCAAACTTTTGAACGGTAGTATATATATATATATATATATATATATATATATATATATAAAATACAATTTAGTTTTTTTTTTGTAATTTTAGTAATTTATGTAACTAATGCAGCATCCTTACATTAATACAGAGATAAACAGCCCATTTCTATAATCATTACATTTATTTAGCTATTTATGTTTTTTATTTATTTATGTTTCACATTTATATTGAAATTTTAGTTTGTTGATATGGTTATCACTGTCAAATTTCATGAGTGATCATTTAATGAATAGGCTACACTTCTGCATTTAAATACGGCCACAACTTATTTTTTTTATTTATTTACTTATTTTTTCAGTTTTACTCAAATTGTATCAAAGCGAGTAAAGAAGGCTCCCTCTAAAATCACTGAAGTTGTCAATCAGTGAAGCTCTTTTTTTTATATTGTGTACACTTTGTTGATTATAATGAGAGAACTTGAGATTGAACGTGAGGATGTTTTATTAATTTCTCCATTCTTTTTCGTTTCAATAATTTAGCTAAATCATGGCCAGGTTTAATTTATTCATTTCTTGTTTTACTTAGGCCTAAATAATGGGAACAAACTTATACAATGTGCACGTTTTACTAAAACAAAGGAGAGAATTCATAAAATATGCAATCATTTCTTAATTTTTCCCCACACAGTTCTCTGTCAAAATAAAGGACAGGTAGCGAATAATAAAGTAATAAAGTAATAAATGTGCGTGACCAAAAAGCATGCTGATTATTAAAGGAATTTTTAAATATAAATGAAAATTGTATCTGTGACATTTTAAGTAATGTGAGAATATTGACATTTTGCATATAAATCCAAGTAATTCCATAGCCTACTGAAATAGGCTACCACTTTCAATGCTCCGATGCAGAGTAAACTTAGCTTAGCGTAAATATAAGCACAGGCTCATAGGCATGACATTTATCCTGCTTGAATATGTTCTAAGAAACGCACATAACTTCATAAGTACTAAATTTGTACAAAAAATATATTAACTACAGTGTTTTTCTTTCATTTTCTGCTGACTACAGCCATCAAATGTAACACATCGGTGAGGCAAAGCTGACAGATATTTCTGAAAATGTGCTTTGATGCATTGGCTTGATAACTTGTGGTTCAAGGACCACTCAGAGGTCAAAAGCTGCAAATGCACTTTGCAGACACGGCAAAGTAGGTTGGCCACCTACTGTAATGCACACCTTCGTAAATGTAATCTAAACATTCACAGTTAGTATCCTTCTTTTTGTAACACAATTGTACAAATTGAGTCTCATGAATGTGCAGCCTAGTACAGAGGACCAACGGCCAATGTCAGGATTTTTCGTTCAAAAATTGTCATTAACTTGTATTGAAATGAAAACTTCTTAATACTACAATAATATTACAACATAAGGAAACTGTGTAATTTTAATGGTTTTCATAATGACTGTTTAAGAACCATAACTTAACATGCTTAAGAGCCTTTGTGTAAATTTCTTTCCTTCATTTTTTTTTTTTTTGATACATAGCCTATCACATTTTTTGAAATTAACCTTTACTGTAAATTTTCTAATGATTTTTAAGGATGCTATAATGTCATGTTATAATGTTATTGCTGTTTTATTTTGTTATTTGATCTCTGTTTACAAAATAAAATATCATAATGCCAGTCAGTTTTCAAACTGTACATTTGCGCCACCTGGTACTAGTTTCATAAATGACTTTAACAAACGACTGACTTGCAGTTAATGCTGTGGCCCTGCGGCGGTGGTAGAAGCGGCGGTAAGGATCATTTGGTTGTCATTTGGTTGTCCACCTACTGTAACTGTTTTGAACAAAGTGCACAGATTACGCATGTGCATCACAAAGCTAGACAAGACGAGCCTTTGAGATTCAAAAGTATATACATTTTTTTTTTTTTGATTTTTTTTTTTTTTAATAGAAAATAACCGATTGTTTCGCTAGATAAGACCCTTATTCCTTGGCTGGGACCATTTAGAGCCCTTGAAAGCTGCACTGAAACTGCAGTTTAGCCCTTCAAATCGTTGGCCACCATTGAAGTCCTCGATATGAAAAAAAATCCTGTTTTCCTCAAAAAATGTTATTTCTTTGTGACTGAAGAAAGAAAGACAGGGATCACATGGGGGTGGGGGTGAGTATATGATTAAGATTTTTTTTTTTATTCTGGAAGTGAACTTTTCCTTTACTCTGGATGCTACATGAATTTAATTAAAATTAAAATAGAATTAAAACCCAGCTTTACCGTACCATTGTTTTCAGAGACATATTAGTCAGCTTTTGGTCCTTCAGATGTGTTTGGGCATGGTTTCTTCCTTTCCAAAGGCTCTGTGGACATGGATAGGCAAATCATTGTTTTACAATGCTTTGTCTACATAGAAATAATATGTATAAACCACTGGGCAATTGTAAGATGGCTGAATGGCAACTCCACAAAAACGGTCTATTAGCTCTTTCCCTACCATTGACGAGCTAACTCGTGTTTTATGAGAAAATACTTCCCAACAAAGCAATCTGCAGCTGTTTCATCCCATGGCGGTAGCTCCTTGTAGCATGTGTGTAATATATGTATAATATATGTAATATGAGGATTCACATGGACACTTCACACACCTGCAGCGTTTCTGCAGAGAAACACATTATAAAGCTAGGCTATATGTATATAATGAATGAATAGGCTTATACGATAATGTTAAATATTTTTACTTAATTAACAAAACAAAAGATAAACTCTGCAACAAGTAGCTATTCTGCAGAGTTTTGGTTCATTTTTGTGCTGTGCGAAAGAAAACAAAGAAGGCTAAAAGCCGCATCCTGTTTCTCTTTATTTTACAAAAGCACAAAGATTTGTTTTTTATTGTGTACACAAATAAAAACAAACCATTTAGAGTTTCAATCATTTGTATGACTAGGAGTAGTTGTTTCCACTGTTAGAAGGAAAAAGGATTAAGTTAAGCATTGCTAACTTGACAATGCAGCCTTTTCATAATCATAATAAAATACAGTCAGCCAAACATATGGAAAACACACACTGCTCAGCTTAAATAATATGTGCCGTTAATTGTTATAATTGTCTGCCGTGATATTATGCCAAACTATTTGCTTAATGTGGATATTGGAATGCGGGTGAAGTACAAAACATGTTTACATAATAAATACTATTTTGGCATTCAAATACATCTTGAATATTGAAAACATTTGGACTTGTGTCATATGAGAGACCCAACGTTAGTTTCAGTTTCACTTCAGCCTATATTAATTTGTTTTGGCTTGTCGTTTATAGCCTAGCTTCTTATATTTTTCATTCTTGTTCTTTTCTGAATGCTGTGAAATTGAAAGGATTTGATATGTAGTAAGGAGAACTAAAATGGCCTAGCCTAGCTATAGTGTTTGTAAACATTTCACGTTGCATTAGGCCTATTTCTGAATGTAATAATACAATGCAACTTTTTTTTCTCTCTCTCTCTCAAAAAAACACAATTAAATGACATTTTTAAACTGTTTAACTTATTGTATTAATCAGTCAAAATTCTTTGTCGGTTAACTGGTTAAAATGAGCATCCATATTTCAAAAATCACTGATATCCATTCAGGTAGGCATTCTTCAGATTTTGGTAGCCCAAAATTAATTTAACTAGCACCCCAAAAAAAGACTGAAGATTGGCTGAAATTCACTCCGAACAAATAATCAGAACTTGATTGTATTAGATAGTGATTGTATTTTTTCTTCAGTTAAAAAGTCAAAAAAATAGATGTGCAACCAATCACAAAACACAGAACACTTGACCTATTCTTTCGACTTGTTTTAATTTTTATTAAAAAAAGACCCTCTAACACTAGTGTTCCCTATTTTTCAATTCTACCTACTTTTTCTTATTAAAATGTTACGTGTGCTGTGTTAGACTTAGACGTGTTACATGTCACATCAAATCACTTTGGACAAAAGCGGCTGCTAAATGACGATGTAAATGTAAATTTAAATGTAAAATGTTCTCACAGTTTAGAATACATGATAAATTTTGAGTCACAGATCAGGTAATTTTTTGGATGAGCAAAAGAAAAAATGATACTTCATTATTTAAAGAGCACTTGTAAGTACTTTTCAATATCTTTAGAACACTTGAATGTTCAAATAATCAACTATGATAAATGAGTGAACCTTATTCTGGGTACATTTTAAACCAGCAATATAGAATTTTTTAAACAATAGTTGAGTTAAGTAAAACTACCTAGCAGGTTGATCAAACATTTAATCCAAACGATGGGTAGTTAATTAAGTAGTTTTACTTTACTCAGTTATTGTTCAAACATTACTATGCTTCCAGCTTAAAATGAACCCAAAATAGGTTTGAAATGAACATTTATTCATTTTAATAATTTAACTAAATACATCTATTAATTTGCTTACTAATAAACATTAACCTCTTGATTACTACTGATGCCTCGAGCAAGTGAGTGCCCGATTTCTAATTTCCAACCAATTTTGGATTCATTTTAAGCTAGAAATATAGTAACAATTCAACAATAATTGACTAAAATAAAACTAGCCAGCAAGTTGATTAAACATTTAACCCAGCCACTGGGTTTGACCACATTTAACCCAACTTGGGTTGTTTTTAACCCAAATGTGACTCAAATATGATTCATATGAATATTGTATATAATTTAGCAGTAGAGTATTGGTTTATAACGTGTGTGCGTATTTAAGGACTCATAAATAGTCTACTGCTGAATCATATGTATTAGCAATAAGAGAATTTCAGTTCAGATCAAGTTATAATGTGTGTGAAACTAAATTAACTAAAGTATTAACAAACCTCTGTAGGAGACGTAACTTGACTTCCTGTTATGGTTGAAGCGACGGGTTCACGAACAAACTGAAAGACAGAAACACAAAGAAATGAGGAATAATGTGAGCACTCTACACAGTGCTGGGTTAAAAAACAATCCAAGTTGGGTTAAATGTGGACAAACTCAGCAACTGGTTTATTTTGACCCAGCGGTTGGATTAAATGTTTAATTAATCAGCTGGGTAATTTTACTTAACTTAATTATTGTTCAAATGTTACTATATTTCTAGCCTAAAATGAACCTAAGACAGGTTTGAAATTAACATTTATTAATTTTAATAATTTAACAAAATACATATATTAATTTGCTTATTAATAAACATTAACCTCTTGTTTACTATTGATGCCTCTAATAACTGAGTGCCTGATTTTTAATTTCCAACCAATTTTGGGTTCATTTTAAGCTAGAAATATAGTAACATTTGAACAATAATTGATCTAAATAAAACTAGCCAGCAAGTTGATTAAACATTTAACCCAGCCACTGGGTTTGACCACATTTAACCCAACTTGGGTTGTTTTTAAATCAACTGTAAATAAGCAGTAGACTATTGTTTTATAACGTGTGTGTGTTTACTCATGGTGTATGAGGACATTATTTGGTTTATAAGGATTCATATGAATATTGTATGTAATTTAGCAGTAGACTATTGTTTCATAACGTGTGTGTGTTTACTCATGGTTTATGAGGGCACGATTTGGTGTATAAGGATTCATATGAATATTGTATGTAATTTAGCAGTAGACTATTGTTTTATAACGTGTGTGTGATTATTCATGGTTTATGAGGACATTATTTGGTTTATGAGGATTCATATGAATATTGTATGTAATTTAGCAGTAGACTATTGTTTTATAACGTGTGTGTGATTATTCATGGTTTATGAGGACATTATTTGGTTTATGAGGATTCATATGAATATTGTATGTAATTTAGCAGTAGACTATTGTTTTATAACGTGTGTGTGTTTACTCATGGTTTATGAGGGCACGATTTGGTGTATAAGGATTCATATGAATATTGTATGTAATTTAGCAGTAGACTATTGTTTTATAACGTGTGTGTGTTTATTCATGGTTTATGAGGACATTATTTGGTTTATGAGGATTCATATGAATATTGTATGTAATTTAGCAGTAGACTATTGGTTTTATAACGTGTGTGTGATTATTCATGGTTTATGAGGACATTATTTGGTTTATGAGGATTCATATGAATATTGTATGTAATTTAGCAGTAGACTATTGGTTTATAACGTGTGTGTGTTTATTCATGGTTTATGAGGACATTATTTGGTTTATGAGGATTCATATGAATATTGTATGTAATTTAGCAGTAGACTATTGTTTTATAACGTGTGTGTGATTATTCATGGTTTATGAGGACATTATTTGGTTTATGAGGATTCATATGAATATCGTATGTAATTTAGCAGTAGACTATTGGTTTATAATGTGTGTGTGTTTATTCATGGTTTATGAGGACATTATTTGGTTTATGAGGATTCATATGAATATTGTATGTAATTTAGCAGTAGACTATTGTTTTATAACGTGTGTGTGTTTATTCATGGTTTATGAGGACACGATTTGGTGTATAAGGATTCATATGAATATTGTATGTAATTTAGCAGTAGACTATTGTTTTATAACGCGTGTGTGATTATTCATGGTTTTTGAGGACATTTTTTGGTTTATGAGGATTCATATGAATATTGTATGTAATTTAGCAGTAGACTATTGTTTTATAACGCGTGTGTGATTATTCATGGTTTATGAGGACATTATTTGGTTTATGAGGATTCATATGGATATTGTATGTAATTTAGCAGTAGACTATTGTTTCATAACGTGTGTGTGTTTATTCATGGTTTATGAGGACACGATTTGGTGTATAAGGATTCATATGAATATTGTATGTAATTTAGCAGTAGACTATTGTTTTATAACGCGTGTGTGATTATTCATGGTTTATGAGGACACGATTTGGTGTATAAGGATTCATATGAATATTGTATGTAATTTAGCAGTAGACTATTGGTTTATAACGTGTGTGTGTTTATTCATGGTTTATGAGGACATTATTTGGTTTATGAGGATTCATATGGATATTGTATGTAATTTAGCAGTAGACTATTGTTTCATAACGTGTGTGTGTTTATTCATGGTTTATGAGGACACGATTTGGTGTATAAGGATTCATATGAATATTGTATGTAATTTAGCAGTAGACTATTGGTTTATAACGTGTGTGTGTGTTTATTCATGGTTTATGAGGACATTATTTGGTTTATGAGGATTCATATGAATATCGTATGTAATTTAGCAGTAGACTATTGTTTTATAATGTGTGTGTGTTTATTCATGGTTTATGAGGACACGATTTGGTGTATAAGGATTCATATGAATATTGTATGTAATTTAGCAGTAGACTATTGTTTTATAACGTGTGTGTGTTTATTCATGGTTTATGAGGACACGATTTGGTGTATAAGGATTCATATGAATATTGTATGTAATTTAGCAGTAGACTATTGTTTTATAACGCGTGTGTGATTATTCATGGTTTATGAGGACATTTTTTGGTTTATGAGGATTCATATGAATATTGTATGTAATTTAGCAGTAGACTATTGTTTTATAACGTGTGTGTGCTTACTCATGGTTTATGAGGACACGATTTGGTGTATAAGGATTCATATGAATATTGTATGTAATTTAGCAGTAGACTATTGTTTTATAACGTGTGTGTGTTTACTCATGGTTTATGAGGGCACGATTTGGTGTATAAGGATTCATATGAATATTGTATGTAATTTAGCAGTAGACTATTGTTTTATAACGTGTGTGTGATTATTCATGGTTTATGAGGACATTATTTGGTTTATGAGGATTCATATGGATATTGTATGTAATTTAGCAGTAGACTATTGTTTCATAACGTGTGTGTGTTTATTCATGGTTTATGAGGACACGATTTGGTGTATAAGGATTCATATGAATATTGTATGTAATTTAGCAGTAGACTATTGGTTTATAACGTGTGTGTGTGTTTATTCATGGTTTATGAGGACATTATTTGGTTTATGAGGATTCATATGAATATCGTATGTAATTTAGCAGTAGACTATTGGTTTATAATGTGTGTGTGTTTATTCATGGTTTATGAGGACACGATTTGGTGTATAAGGATTCATATGAATATTGTATGTAATTTAGCAGTAGACTATTGTTTTATAACGTGTGTGTGTTTATTCATGGTTTATGAGGACACGATTTGGTGTATAAGGATTCATATGAATATTGTATGTAATTTAGCAGTAGACTATTGTTTTATAACGCGTGTGTGATTATTCATGGTTTATGAGGACATTTTTTGGTTTATGAGGATTCATATGAATATTGTATGTAATTTAGCAGTAGACTATTGTTTTATAACGCTGTGTGTGCTTATTCATGGTTTATGAGGACACGATTTGGTGTATAAGGATTCATATGAATATTATATGTAATTTAGCAGTAGACTATTGTTTTATAACGTGTGTGTGTTTACTCATGGTTTATGAGGGCACGATTTGGTGTATAAGGATTCATATGAATATTGTATGTAATTTAGCAGTAGACTATTGTTTTATAACGTGTGTGTGATTATTCATGGTTTATGAGGACATTATTTGGTTTATGAGGATTCATATGGATATTGTATGTAATTTAGCAGTAGACTATTGTTTCATAACGTGTGTGTGTTTATTCATGGTTTATGAGGACACGATTTGGTGTATAAGGATTCATATGAATATTGTATGTAATTTAGCAGTAGACTATTGTTTTATAACGTGTGTGTGATTATTCATGGTTTATGAGGACATTATTTGGTTTATGAGGATTCATATGGATATTGTATGTAATTTAGCAGTAGACTATTGTTTCATAACGTGTGTGTTTACTCATGGTTTATGAGGACACGATTTGGTGTATAAGGATTCATATGAATATTGTATGTAATTTAGCAGTAGACTATTGGTTTATAACGTGTGTGTGATTATTCATGGTTTATGAGGACATTATTTGGTTTATGAGGATTCATATGAATATTGTATGTAATTTAGCAGTAGACTATTGGTTTATAATGTGTGTGTGTTTATTCATGGTTTATGAGGACATTATTTGGTTTATGAGGATTCATATGAATATTGTATGTAATTTAGCAGTAGACTATTGTTTTATAACGTGTGTGTGTTTATTCATGGTTTATGAGGACACGATTTGGTGTATAAGGATTCATATGAATATTGTATGTAATTTAGCAGTAGACTATTGTTTTATAACGCGTGTGTGTTTATTCATGGTTTATGAGGACATTATTTGGTTTATGAGGATTCATATGAATATTGTATGTAATTTAGCAGTAGACTATTGTTTTATAACGCGTGTGTGTTTATTCATGGTTTATGAGGACATTATTTGGTTTATGAGGATTCATATGAATATTGTATGTAATTTAGCAGTAGACTATTGTTTTATAACGCGTGTGTGTTTATTCATGGTTTATGAGGACATTATTTGGTTATGAGGATTCATATGGATATTGTATGTAATTTAGCAGTAGACTATTGTTTCATAACGTGTGTGTGTTTATTCATGGTTTATGAGGACACGATTTGGTGTATAAGGATTCATATGAATATTGTATGTAATTTAGCAGTAGACTATTGTTTTATAACGCGTGTGTGTTTATTCATGGTTTATGAGGACACGATTTGGTGTATAAGGATTCATATGAATATTGTATGTAATTTAGCAGTAGACTATTGGTTTATAACGTGTGTGTGTTTATTCATGGTTTATGAGGACATTATTTGGTTTATGAGGATTCATATGGATATTGTATGTAATTTAGCAGTAGACTATTGTTTCATAACGTGTGTGTGTTTATTCATGGTTTATGAGGACACGATTTGGTGTATAAGGATTCATATGAATATTGTATGTAATTTAGCAGTAGACTATTGGTTTATAACGTGTGTGTGTGTTTATTCATGGTTTATGAGGACATTATTTGGTTTATGAGGATTCATATGAATATTGTATGTAATTTAGCAGTAGACTATTGGTTTATAATGTGTGTGTGTTTATTCATGGTTTATGAGGACACGATTTGGTGTATAAGGATTCATATGAATATTGTATGTAATTTAGCAGTAGACTATTGTTTTATAACGTGTGTGTGTTTATTCATGGTTTATGAGGACACGATTTGGTGTATAAGGATTCATATGAATATTGTATGTAATTTAGCAGTAGACTATTGTTTTATAACGCGTGTGTGATTATTCATGGTTTATGAGGACATTTTTTGGTTTATGAGGATTCATATGAATATTGTATGTAATTTAGCAGTAGACTATTGTTTTATAACGCGTGTGTGCTTATTCATGGTTTATGAGGACACGATTTGGTGTATAAGGATTCATATGAATATTATATGTAATTTAGCAGTAGACTATTGTTTTATAACGTGTGTGTGTTTACTCATGGTTTATGAGGGCACGATTTGGTGTATAAGGATTCATATGAATATTGTATGTAATTTAGCAGTAGACTATTGTTTTATAACGTGTGTGTGATTATTCATGGTTTATGAGGACATTATTTGGTTTATGAGGATTCATATGGATATTGTATGTAATTTAGCAGTAGACTATTGTTTCATAACGTGTGTGTGTTTATTCATGGTTTATGAGGACACGATTTGGTGTATAAGGATTCATATGAATATTGTATGTAATTTAGCAGTAGACTATTGGTTTATAACGTGTGTGTGTGTTTATTCATGGTTTATGAGGACATTATTTGGTTTATGAGGATTCATATGGATATTGTATGTAATTTAGCAGTAGACTATTGTTTCATAACGTGTGTGTTTACTCATGGTTTATGAGGGCACGATTTGGTGTATAAGGATTCATATGAATATTGTATGTAATTTAGCAGTAGACTATTGTTTTATAACGTGTGTGTGATTATTCATGGTTTATGAGGACATTATTTGGTTTATGAGGATTCATATGAATATTGTATGTAATTTAGCAGTAGACTATTGTTTTATAACGTGTGTGTGATTATTCATGGTTTATGAGGACATTATTTGGTTTATGAGGATTCATATGAATATTGTATGTAATTTAGCAGTAGACTATTGGTTTATAATGTGTGTGTGTGATTATTCATGGTTTATGAGGACATTATTTGGTTTATGAGGATTCATATGAATATTGTATGTAATTTAGCAGTAGACTATTGGTTTATAACGTGTGTGTGTTTATTCATGGTTTATGAGGACATTATTTGGTTTATGAGGATTCATATGAATATTGTATGTAATTTAGCAGTAGACTATTGGTTTTATAACGTGTGTGTGTTTACTCATGGTTTATGAGGACACGATTTGGTGTATAAGGATTCATATGAATATTGTATGTAATTTAGCAGTAGACTATTGTTTTATAACGCGTGTGTGATTATTCATGGTTTATGAGGACATTTTTTGGTTTATGAGGATTCATATGAATATTGTATGTAATTTAGCAGTAGACTATTGTTTTATAACGCGTGTGTGATTATTCATGGTTTATGAGGACATTTTTTGGTTTATGAGGATTCATATGAATATTGTATGTAATTTAGCAGTAGACTATTGTTTTATAACGCGTGTGTGCTTATTCATGGTTTATGAGGACACGATTTGGTGTATAAGGATTCATATGAATATTGTATGTAATTTAGCAGTAGACTATTGGTTTATAATGTGTGTGTTTATTCATGGTTTATGAGGACATTATTTGGTTTATGAGGATTCATGACTATTGTATATAATTTAGCAGTAGACTATTGTTTTATAACGTGTGTGTGTTTACTCATGGTTTATGAGGACACGATTTGGTGTATAAGGATTCATATGAATATTGTATGTAATTTAGCAGTAGACTATTGGTTTATAACGTGTGTGTGTGTTTATTCATGGTTTATGAGGACATTATTTGGTTTATGAGGATTCATATGAATATCGTATGTAATTTAGCAGTAGACTATTGGTTTATAACGTGTGTGTGTTTATTCATGGTTTATGAGGACACGATTTGGTGTATAAGGATTCATATGAATATTGTATGTAATTTAGCAGTAGACTATTGTTTTATAACGTGTGTGTGTTTATTCATGGTTTATGAGGACACGATTTGGTGTATAAGGATTCATATGAATATTGTATGTAATTTAGCAGTAGACTATTGTTTTATAACGCGTGTGTGATTATTCATGGTTTATGAGGACATTTTTGGTTTATGAGGATTCATATGAATATTGTATGTAATTTAGCAGTAGACTATTGTTTTATAACGCGTGTGTGCTTATTCATGGTTTATGAGGACACGATTTGGTGTATAAGGATTCATATGAATATTATATGTAATTTAGCAGTAGACTATTGTTTTATAACGTGTGTGTGTTTACTCATGGTTTATGAGGGCACGATTTGGTGTATAAGGATTCATATGAATATTGTATGTAATTTAGCAGTAGACTATTGTTTTATAACGTGTGTGTGATTATTCATGGTTTATGAGGACATTATTTGGTTTATGAGGATTCATATGGATATTGTATGTAATTTAGCAGTAGACTATTGTTTCATAACGTGTGTGTGTTTATTCATGGTTTATGAGGACACGATTTGGTGTATAAGGATTCATATGAATATTGTATGTAATTTAGCAGTAGACTATTGGTTTATAACGTGTGTGTGTGTTTATTCATGGTTTATGAGGACATTATTTGGTTTATGAGGATTCATATGGATATTGTATGTAATTTAGCAGTAGACTATTGTTTCATAACGTGTGTGTGTTTACTCATGGTTTATGAGGGCACGATTTGGTGTATAAGGATTCATATGAATATTGTATGTAATTTAGCAGTAGACTATTGTTTTATAACGTGTGTGTGATTATTCATGGTTTATGAGGACATTATTTGGTTTATGAGGATTCATATGAATATTGTATGTAATTTAGCAGTAGACTATTGTTTTATAACGTGTGTGTGATTATTCATGGTTTATGAGGACATTATTTGGTTTATGAGGATTCATATGAATATCGTATGTAATTTAGCAGTAGACTATTGGTTTATAATGTGTGTGTGTGATTATTCATGGTTTATGAGGACATTATTTGGTTTATGAGGATTCATATGAATATTGTATGTAATTTAGCAGTAGACTATTGGTTTATAACGTGTGTGTGTTTATTCATGGTTTATGAGGACATTATTTGGTTTATGAGGATTCATATGAATATTGTATGTAATTTAGCAGTAGACTATTGGTTTATAACGTGTGTGTGTTTACTCATGGTTTATGAGGACACGATTTGGTGTATAAGGATTCATATGAATATTGTATGTAATTTAGCAGTAGACTATTGTTTTATAACGCGTGTGTGATTATTCATGGTTTATGAGGACATTTTTTGGTTTATGAGGATTCATATGAATATTGTATGTAATTTAGCAGTAGACTATTGTTTTATAACGCGTGTGTGATTATTCATGGTTTATGAGGACATTTTTTGGTTTATGAGGATTCATATGAATATTGTATGTAATTTAGCAGTAGACTATTGTTTTATAACGCGTGTGTGCTTATTCATGGTTTATGAGGACACGATTTGGTGTATAAGGATTCATATGAATATTATATGTAATTTAGCAGTAGACTATTGGTTTATAATGTGTGTGTTTATTCATGGTTTATGAGGACATTATTTGGTTTATGAGGATTCATGACTATTGTATATAATTTAGCAGTAGACTATTGTTTTATAACGTGTGT
>CM070025.1:10322820-10536403 GCA_036247105.1 Cirrhinus mrigala | reverse complement strand
CTTAAAATGAACCCAGAATTGGTTGGAAATTAAAAAGCAGGCACTCAGTTATTAGAGGCATCAATAGTAAACAAGAGGTTAATGTTTATTAATAAGCAAATTAATATATGTATTTTGTTAAATTATTAAAATTAATAAATGTTAATTTCAAACCTGTCTTAGGTTCATTTTAGGCTAGAAATATAGTAACATTTGAACAATAATTAAGTTAAGTAAAATTACCCAGCTGATTAATTAAACATTTAATCCAACCGCTGGGTCAAAATAAACCAGTTGCTGAGTTTGTCCACATTTAACCTAACTTGGATTGTTTTTTAACCCAGCACTGTGTAGAGTGCTCACATTATTCCTCATTTCTTTGTGTTTCTGTCTTTCAGTTTGTTCGTGAACCCGTCGCTTCAACCATAACAGGAAGTCAAGTTACGTCTCGTACAGAGGTTTGTTAATACTTTAGTTAATTTAGTTTCACACACATTATAACTTGATCTGAACTGAAATTCTCTTATTGCTAATACATATGATTCAGCAGTAGACTATTTATGAGTCCTTAAACACACACACACGTTATAAACCAATAGTCTACTGCTAAATTATATACAATATTCATATGAATCCTCGTAAACCAAATCGTGCCCTCATAAACCATGAATAAACACACACACGTTATAAAACAATAGTCTACTGCTAAATTACATACAATATTCATATGAATCCTTGTAAACCAAATCGTGTCCTCATAAACCATGAATAAACACACACACGTTATAAAACAATAGTCTACTGCTAAATTACATACAATATTCATATGAATCCTCATAAACCAAATAATGTCCTCATAAACCATGAATAAACACACACAAGTGTTATAAAATAATGGTCTACTGCTAAATTACATACAATATTCATATGAATCCTTATAAACCAAATAATGTCCTCATAAACCATGAATAAACACACACACGTTATAAACCAATAGTCTACTGCTAAATTACATACAATATTCATATGAATCCTCATAAACCAAAAAATGTCCTCATAAACCATGAATAATCACACACGCGTTATAAAACAATAGTCTACTGCTAAATTACATACAATATTCATATGAATCCTCATAAACCAAAAAATGTCCTCATAAACCATGAATAATCACACACGCGTTATAAAACAATAGTCTACTGCTAAATTACATACAATATTCATATGAATCCTTATACACCAAATCGTGTCCTCATAAACCATGAATAAACACACACACGTTATAAAACAATAGTCTACTGCTAAATTACATACAATATTCATATGAATCCTTATACACCAAATCGTGTCCTCATAAACCATGAATAAACACACACACGTTATAAAACAATAGTCTACTGCTAAATTACATACAATATTCATATGAATCCTTATACACCAAATCGTGTCCTCATAAACCATGAGTAAACACACACACGTTATAAACCAATAGTCTACTGCTAAATTACATACAATATTCATATGAATCCTCATAAACCAAATAATGTCCTCATAAACCATGAATAAACACACACACGTTATAAAACAATAGTCTACTGCTAAATTACATACAATATTCATATGAATCCTCATAAACCAAATAATGTCCTCATAAACCATGAATAATCACACACACGTTATAAAACAATAGTCTACTGCTAAATTACATACAATATTCATATGAATCCTTATACACCAAATCGTGTCCTCATAAACCATGAATAAACACACACACGTTATGAAACAATAGTCTACTGCTAAATTACATACAATATTCATATGAATCCTTATACACCAAATCGTGTCCTCATAAACCATGAGTAAACACACACACGTTATAAAACAATAGTCTACTGCTTATTTACAGTTGATTTAAAAACAACCCAAGTTGGGTTAAATGTGGTCAAACCCAGTGGCTGGGTTAAATGTTTAATCAACTTGCTGGCTAGTTTTATTTAGATCAATTATTGTTCAAATGTTACTATATTTCTAGCTTAAAATGAACCCAAAATTGGTTGGAAATTAAAAATCAGGCACTCAGTTATTAGAGGCATCAATAGTAAACAAGAGGTTAATGTTTATTAATAAGCAAATTAATATATGTATTTTGTTAAATTATTAAAATTAATAAATGTTAATTTCAAATCTGTTTTAGGTTCGTTTTAGGCTCGAAATATAGTAACATTTGAACAATAATTAAGTTAAGTAAAATTACCCAGCTGATTAATTAAACATTTAATCCAACCGCTGGGTCAAAATAAACCAGTTGCTGAGTTTGTCCACATTTAACCCAACTTGGATTGTTTTTTAACCCAGCACTGTGTAGAGTGCTCACATTATTCCTCATTTCTTTGTGTTTCTGTCTTTCAGTTTGTTCGTGAACCCGTCGCTTCAACCATAACAGGAAGTCAAGTTACGTCTCGTACAGAGGTTTGTTAATACTTTAGTTAATTTAGTTTCACACACATTATAACTTGATCTGAACTGAAATTCTCTTATTGCTAATACATATGATTCAGCAGTAGACTATTTATGAGTCCTTAAATACGCACACACGTTATAAACCAATACTCTACTGCTAAATTATATACAATATTCATATGAATCATATTTGAGTCACATTTGGGTTAAAAACAACCCAAGTTGGGTTAAATGTGGTCAAACCCAGTGGCTGGGTTAAATGTTTAACTTGCTGGCTAGTTTTATTTTAGTCAATTATTGTTGAATTGTTACTATATTTCTAGCTTAAAATGAATCCAAAATTGGTTGGAAATTAGAAATCGGGCACTCACTTGCTCGAGGCATCAGTAGTAATCAAGAGGTTAATGTTTATTAGTAAGCAAATTAATAGATGTAATTAGTTAAATTATTAAAATGAATAAATGTTCATTTCAAACCTATTTTGGGTTCATTTTAAGCTGGAAGCATAGTAATGTTTGAACAATAACTGAGTAAAGTAAAACTACTTAATTAACTACCCATCGTTTGGATTAAATGTTTGATCAACCTGCTAGGTAGTTTTACTTAACTCAACTATTGTTTAAAAAATTCTATATTGCTGGTTTAAAATGTACCCAGAATAAGGTTCACTCATTTATCATAGTTGATTATTTGAACATTCAAGTGTTCTAAAGATATTGAAAAGTACTTACAAGTGCTCTTTAAATAATGAAGTATCATTTTTTCTTTTGCTCATCCAAAAAATTACCTGATCTGTGACTCAAAATTTATCATGTATTCTAAACTGTGAGAACATTTTACATTTAAATTTACATTTACATCGTCATTTAGCAGCCGCTTTTGTCCAAAGTGATTTGATGTGACATGTAACACGTCTAAGTCTAACACAGCACACGTAACATTTTAATAAGAAAAAGTAGGTAGAATTGAAAAATAGGGAACACTAGTGTTAGAGGGTCTTTTTTTAATAAAAATTAAAACAAGTCGAAAGAATAGGTCAAGTGTTCTGTGTTTTGTGATTGGTTGCACATCTATTTTTTTGACTTTTTAACTGAAGAAAAAATACAATCACTATCTAATACAATCAAGTTCTGATTATTTGTTCGGAGTGAATTTCAGCCAATCTTCAGTCTTTTTTTGGGGTGCTAGTTAAATTAATTTTGGGCTACCAAAATCTGAAGAATGCCTACCTGAATGGATATCAGTGATTTTTGAAATATGGATGCTCATTTTAACCAGTTAACCGACAAAGAATTTTGACTGATTAATACAATAAGTTAAACAGTTTAAAAATGTCATTTAATTGTGTTTTTTTGAGAGAGAGAGAGAAAAAAAAGTTGCATTGTATTATTACATTCAGAAATAGGCCTAATGCAACGTGAAATGTTTACAAACACTATAGCTAGGCTAGGCCATTTTAGTTCTCCTTACTACATATCAAATCCTTTCAATTTCACAGCATTCAGAAAAGAACAAGAATGAAAAATATAAGAAGCTAGGCTATAAACGACAAGCCAAAACAAATTAATATAGGCTGAAGTGAAACTGAAACTAACGTTGGGTCTCTCATATGACACAAGTCCAAATGTTTTCAATATTCAAGATGTATTTGAATGCCAAAATAGTATTTATTATGTAAACATGTTTTGTACTTCACCCGCATTCCAATATCCACATTAAGCAAATAGTTTGGCATAATATCACGGCAGACAATTATAACAATTAACGGCACATATTATTTAAGCTGAGCAGTGTGTGTTTTCCATATGTTTGGCTGACTGTATTTTATTATGATTATGAAAAGGCTGCATTGTCAAGTTAGCAATGCTTAACTTAATCCTTTTTCCTTCTAACAGTGGAAACAACTACTCCTAGTCATACAAATGATTGAAACTCTAAATGGTTTGTTTTTATTTGTGTACACAATAAAAAACAAATCTTTGTGCTTTTGTAAAATAAAGAGAAACAGGATGCGGCTTTTAGCCTTCTTTGTTTTCTTTCGCACAGCACAAAAATGAACCAAAACTCTGCAGAATAGCTACTTGTTGCAGAGTTTATCTTTTGTTTTGTTAATTAAGTAAAAATATTTAACATTATCGTATAAGCCTATTCATTCATTATATACATATAGCCTAGCTTTATAATGTGTTTCTCTGCAGAAACGCTGCAGGTGTGTGAAGTGTCCATGTGAATCCTCATATTACATATATTATACATATATTACACACATGCTACAAGGAGCTACCGCCATGGGATGAAACAGCTGCAGATTGCTTTGTTGGGAAGTATTTTCTCATAAAACACGAGTTAGCTCGTCAATGGTAGGGAAAGAGCTAATAGACCGTTTTTGTGGAGTTGCCATTCAGCCATCTTACAATTGCCCAGTGGTTTATACATATTATTTCTATGTAGACAAAGCATTGTAAAACAATGATTTGCCTATCCATGTCCACAGAGCCTTTGGAAAGGAAGAAACCATGCCCAAACACATCTGAAGGACCAAAAGCTGACTAATATGTCTCTGAAAACAATGGTACGGTAAAGCTGGGTTTTAATTCTATTTTAATTTTAATTAAATTCATGTAGCATCCAGAGTAAAGGAAAAGTTCACTTCCAGAATAAAAAAAAAAATCTTAATCATATACTCACCCCCACCCCCATGTGATCCCTGTCTTTCTTTCTTCAGTCACAAAGAAATAACATTTTTTGAGGAAAACAGGATTTTTTTTCATATCGAGGACTTCAATGGTGGCCAACGATTTGAAGGGCTAAACTGCAGTTTCAGTGCAGCTTTCAAGGGCTCTAAATGGTCCCAGCCAAGGAATAAGGGTCTTATCTAGCGAAACAATCGGTTATTTTCTATTAAAAAAAAAAAAAAATCAAAAAAAAAAAAATGTATATACTTTTGAATCTCAAAGGCTCGTCTTGTCTAGCTTTGTGATGCACATGCGTAATCTGTGCACTTTGTTCAAAACAGTTACAGTAGGTGGACAACCAAATGACAACCAAATGATCCTTACCGCCGCTTCTACCACCGCCGCAGGGCCACAGCATTAACTGCAAGTCAGTCGTTTGTTAAAGTCATTTATGAAACTAGTACCAGGTGGCGCAAATGTACAGTTTGAAAACTGACTGGCATTATGATATTTTATTTTGTAAACAGAGATCAAATAACAAAATAAAACAGCAATAACATTATAACATGACATTATAGCATCCTTAAAAATCATTAGAAAATTTACAGTAAAGGTTAATTTCAAAAAATGTGATAGGCTATGTATCAAAAAAAAAAAAAATGAAGGAAAGAAATTTACACAAAGGCTCTTAAGCATGTTAAGTTATGGTTCTTAAACAGTCATTATGAAAACCATTAAAATTACACAGTTTCCTTATGTTGTAATATTATTGTAGTATTAAGAAGTTTTCATTTCAATACAAGTTAATGACAATTTTTGAACGAAAAATCCTGACATTGGCCGTTGGTCCTCTGTACTAGGCTGCACATTCATGAGACTCAATTTGTACAATTGTGTTACAAAAAGAAGGATACTAACTGTGAATGTTTAGATTACATTTACGAAGGTGTGCATTACAGTAGGTGGCCAACCTACTTTGCCGTGTCTGCAAAGTGCATTTGCAGCTTTTGACCTCTGAGTGGTCCTTGAACCACAAGTTATCAAGCCAATGCATCAAAGCACATTTTCAGAAATATCTGTCAGCTTTGCCTCACCGATGTGTTACATTTGATGGCTGTAGTCAGCAGAAAATGAAAGAAAAACACTGTAGTTAATATATTTTTTGTACAAATTTAGTACTTATGAAGTTATGTGCGTTTCTTAGAACATATTCAAGCAGGATAAATGTCATGCCTATGAGCCTGTGCTTATATTTACGCTAAGCTAAGTTTACTCTGCATCGGAGCATTGAAAGTGGTAGCCTATTTCAGTAGGCTATGGAATTACTTGGATTTATATGCAAAATGTCAATATTCTCACATTACTTAAAATGTCACAGATACAATTTTCATTTATATTTAAAAATTCCTTTAATAATCAGCATGCTTTTTGGTCACGCACATTTATTACTTTATTACTTTATTATTCGCTACCTGTCCTTTATTTTGACAGAGAACTGTGTGGGGAAAAATTAAGAAATGATTGCATATTTTATGAATTCTCTCCTTTGTTTTAGTAAAACGTGCACATTGTATAAGTTTGTTCCCATTATTTAGGCCTAAGTAAAACAAGAAATGAATAAATTAAACCTGGCCATGATTTAGCTAAATTATTGAAACGAAAAAGAATGGAGAAATTAATAAAACATCCTCACGTTCAATCTCAAGTTCTCTCATTATAATCAACAAAGTGTACACAATATAAAAAAAAGAGCTTCACTGATTGACAACTTCAGTGATTTTAGAGGGAGCCTTCTTTACTCGCTTTGATACAATTTGAGTAAAACTGAAAAAATAAGTAAATAAATAAAAAAAATAAGTTGTGGCCGTATTTAAATGCAGAAGTGTAGCCTATTCATTAAATGATCACTCATGAAATTTGACAGTGATAACCATATCAACAAACTAAAATTTCAATATAAATGTGAAACATAAATAAATAAAAAACATAAATAGCTAAATAAATGTAATGATTATAGAAATGGGCTGTTTATCTCTGTATTAATGTAAGGATGCTGCATTAGTTACATAAATTACTAAAATTACAAAAAAAAAACTAAATTGTATTTTTATAAAATATATATATATATATATATATATATAATAATATATATATATATATAATATATATATACATATACTACGTTCAAAAGTTTGGGGTCAGTACATTTTTATTGTTTCTTTCTTTTTTTTTTTTTTTATTCACCAAGGATGTATTAAGTTAATAATTAAAAGTTTATTAAAAGTTAATAATAAATCATTTACATTGTTATAAAATATTTATATTTTGAATAGACTGGAGTAACAGCTGATTAAAAATTCAGCTTTTCATCACAGGAATAAATTCTATTTTAAAGTATGTTAAAATAAAAAAAAACATTATTTTATATTGTAAAAACATTTTGAATTACTGTTTTTTTTTTCTACATTTTTAATCAAATAAATGCAGCCTTGATGAGCATAAGAGACTACTTTAAAGACTATTACAAGTCTTACTGACCCCAAACTTTTGAACGGTAGTGTATATATATATATATATATTATTAATATTTTTAAGAAGAATAGGACAATAAAAGTCATCCTTACCATGAAAAAACTGTTTTTTTACCTAAAGAATAACGTGTGCATTTGGGTCTGTATTTTACAGGGAGGCGCCGGCATGATCACTTGAATTTTTTTTCTGATAATGAAATAACTTTTGAAAATTGGGGTGCCTCACATACATGAGAAATAGATCTACAGAAAGCTTGAAATGTCTACTTTTAAACAAACCAATGCAAAATGAAAGCAAATACTCCCTGATGATGTAATCTGTATGAAGGTTGTATTTCTCTCTTAGGTCGCGTCCAGTACTGTGGACATAAGAGTCAGCACCATGAATTTCATCTTGTAGCTGACAAGAAAACATTAGTTTATTAATAAATGATTATTAGGTTACTTCTGCCTGTGCTGCTTTGTGGCTTTTTTTAGGCTGCATTAAAATTAGGGCTGCACAATTAATCAAATTTCTAATCGCAATTACAATTACAGATGTCACAATTACGTAATCGTTCAAAGGCACAATTAAAAAAAAAAAACTTACGTTATTCTGTTTGCGTAAGATGTGGATGTGGGGGTGTTTTTCCTACAGATTATCTTAAGGTTTTTTTTTTCATTGTTTTAATTTTTACTTTTTTTATATTTAAAGAAGAAACTATATTTACAAAAGTGGCGTGCAGTGCTTCAAACAGTGGTATAAAGCTATTCAAAACATCATTACATGTAAATTGTGATAATCGTAATTAATAATCGCAATTACAATTTCAAGGGAATAATCGACAATTATGATTTTGGTCATTGTCGTGCAGCCCTAATTAAAATAAATCTTCAGAAGTCTACATCCGGGACAGATGCAAAATCAGATGCAGTTTCCTGATTTCCTTCAAATTTCTATTAAAGCACATTAATGCTGTAAAATACAGACCCAAATGCACAAGTTAAACAGGGTTTTATTCTTTTGGTCAAAACATATATTTTTTTCATGGTAAGGATGACTTTTGCATGGAATTGCTCTATTCTCCTTAAAAATATTATATTGATTTTTTTTTTTTTTTTGTCATTTTAGTCATTTATAAAATGAATGCAGCATCCTCACATTAGCTAATACAGAGATAAAAAGCCTGTTTCTATCTACCTTATTTTTGCCGTAAGAGTGTGAGCGGCCGTTTGTAAATTTAATGTGTCTGGCTTTTGGTCTCATCCGTGTCCAGGTATGTTTATCTGTACAAAACCGCTCGTTTTGCTGCTTGATATTGCAAATTGGTGTGTATTACCATATTATTTTAATGTATTATCTTAATTATAAACAATAGTTTGTAGTGCAAACTGTTTTACCTTTAACGGCACTTCAATATTCTTCTCATTATTTCTCTATGGCAGATTATGAACAGGAAGTCTAAAACATTACCAGAAAACAGCTTACTTCCACATTGAAAAATAAGGTGGATAATCATTATATTTATTTAGCTATTTAAGTTTCATATTTATTTACTATATTTCATATTTATATTGAAATTTGCTTATTTTAGTTGATATGGTTATCCCTGTAAAATATCATGAGTGATAATTTAACGAATAGAGAGATTTAACGCATTTATTTATTTATTTATTTATTTTTATAAATAAGGATATGTATAAAGACACAGATAAAGACGTAAATAAAGACAATAAAGAAGGCTCCCTATAAAAATCCATATGAAGCTCTTTTTTTAAATTGTGTGCACTTTGTTGATTATAATGAAAGAACTTGAAATAAAATGTGAAGGCGTTTTATTAATCCATCCCTTGTTTTCAGTTTCAATGCAAGGTTAATTTATTAGTTTCTTGTTTTAGTTAGGCCTAAATAGGCTAATGGAACAAACTTATACAATGTCTCATGTTTTACGAAAATAAAGGAAAGAATTCATAAAATATGCAATCATTTCGTAATAAGTGAACAGTCTTTTCCCCACATGGTTCTCTGTCAAAATAAAGGACAGGTAGCAAATAATAAAGTAATAAATGTGCGGGACAACAATGCATGGTGTTTTATTAAAGGAATTTTAAAATATAAATTAAAAATGTATCTATGACATTTTAAATGATGTGCGAATATTGACATTTTGCATATAAATCCATGTAGCCTAGCCTACTGAAATAGGCTACCACTTTTAATGCTGCAATGCAGAGTATACCACCACTTCTTTAAGGTAATATAACACGATTCATATTATATAAATAATGCTGCACACCTGTTGAATGTTTCAAATCTAAAATATGGTGTAATTCTTAACTTAGCATAAATATAAACACAGGCTCATAGACTTGAAAAAGCACATTCGGATTGTCTGCCATCTGTAGGGTATGTAAAAAAAAAAAAAAAAAAAAAAAAATTTGGGCCTCAAATTTGGGCCTTCAAATCATTGGCCACCATTGAAGTCCACTATATGGAGAAAAATCCTGGAATGTTTTCCTCAAAAAACTTAATTTTTTATTTTTATTCTGAAAGTGAACTAATCCTTTAAAGAAAAAGTTTCCTAGTTCTCAACACTGTTTAGTAGGTTTAATGAAGTGAAGTCAAATGCTTTCATATTTGATGTAGCCATATGGGCATACAATCCCATTTAAATTTGAGTAAACATTACTTAGATTTTTTTTTTTTTTTTTTTAAACAAATTTTTGTATTAGTTCAGCCAGGGAACCAGTTCTGTTAAAATGCACATAACTTAAAAAGTGTAGTCAGCAATGCTATCAAATTATCATCTTGTTTTCAATCTCAAGCAGAGGAAAGCGCACATCAAGAAGACTGTGGACAAAAGCTGAGGTGAACGCTGAAATGCCACACTTTAAATCTCACATCAGTAAAGGCCAGTTGACATCAATGAGAGAATGTGAGGTCTGCAAAAGGTGTGAGCATCCAGTCCTACAAAACCGGACAGTCCAAAATATCAGAGTTTTTGTTAAAAAAAAAAAGCTAAAGGGCTCATGAACTGTCTCTGTTTTTTTATTTTGTACTGTTTCCTGAGGTCCACTCTTAATGTTATCAAGATTTTTATATCATATCAAAAGAGTATTAGAAGTAATAGTCTATTTTCTATCCTGATTTTAACCCTCCTCATCAGAACGCTCTGTTTGAATAGGTGTGGAGGATTGTAGACTTAGAAGTAGTGTTGCACGATATACGGGTACTAAAAAGGTATCGCGATGCCCTGCTTTAAAAAACGGTACGATTCCGCATTTTACTAGTACCGGATTTACTGTATAACACAGAATATCACGGATTTTGCCTATTTAAATAGGAATCCTGTATTCTGTATGAATGCATGGACGGACAGTTTACTACACACATAGCCTACTAAAGCACACGTGACATTTGCGGTGTTTTCAGCCTCTGCCGCCTCAGTATATGACTGCATGAATGCATAAACATTATCTCTAGAACTGCTGTGACAGTCAGTTCATGAGCATTTTACTGTTACTTTTGAGAAAAAACATTGTCATATGATATACAAACAGAAACGTAAATATAAACAGTTTAACTTGACAGAAATACTACTTAATGTGATGATAGTACTATTACTACTAATAAAAATATTATTAAAACAATATTTAAGGAATATTTACCAGAAAAAAACTATTTACCATTAATTTACTTACAAGAAAATTGTAAATTTTCTGGAAAAAAAAAAAAAAAAAAAATTAAATAATAAATATTTATTTATAAAATCTAATTAATCTTTATAAATTAATCAGACATGCTTCTGATTATTAAAATTTAATGAAAATATTAAAATGGAATGCAGACAATTAATAGAAAACAGATTCACAGAATTTGATCAAAATAAAACTGAAAAGAAAAATAATAAAACTTATTTTATAGGGCCTTAAAATGAATTTTTGTCAAACTTTAAAGAAATTGCTGTTAAATCATGTATGCTTTATGATTTCAATTAATTAGACATGATTTTTGATTAATATTTTTTAATGTAACTATTAAAATAGAGTCTAGAACAATTTAGAATGGGGAAAAAACATAATCCAGAAAAATGTAAATGAATTTAGAAAAAATAAAATGGAATTTGGGAATAAAACAAATTTCTTAGGGCCCCATTTATTTCATTTTTGTCTTTGTTTTATTGTATTTGTCCTTTGGTTTGTTACTTGCATATATGTTCTTATTATTAATAACATAAAATAAAGATAAAATAACAACAATTTACTATATCATGATATAAATTGTTATTGTGAAATAAATTTACTATAAATTTACTCGTATCCGAGTCAAAATTTTGGTATTGTTACAAAACTACTCGAAAGTAAATGACCACTGCTATAATTGGCTAATAGTTGTTTATGTTTGACAGTCTACATTCCTCACAGATAGACACATAAATACTCATACATATCAAACTATGTGTTTAACAGACAAAGCAACAGTGATCATGTAATTAAATCAGTTCCCCCACTTGTGTGTTGCGACATTACTGTTGGATCCATTATAGTTGCACAGCATCATCTTTTAGTTTCAATATTTTTGAAAATCCTGCGTTGAATTGTGACGTGTTTGTAAATCAATGTGTGGTAAAATGAAGTGAACAAAGGACCAAATTCTCACTGATGCGGTCTGGAACTTCATTAAAAATAAAGTTCATTCACTCTGTCCTAACGTTGGGATCAGAAGGAAGGCGATGAAAGGTTTTTCCACAATTTGGCTCTGAACAGCGTCGTCTTGTCTTCAGAGCATGTTTATCATTTGGTTTCTGTGTAGACATGCGTGAATCGGTGGGCGGGGCTAAAAGTCAAGGCAATTTTGGTTTCTCAGTTCATGACCCCTTTAAGTGCATGGAGCGAAATTAATGACAGAAGTGTTTTAAAAGTAAATTCTAAATTGAACTTGAACTTGTTTCTGTTTTAGTCCAAGGGACTAATTATGTTTGTCATTCTCACTTTAATTCTTCTGAATGTAATGTTGTTGTTTTTAGAAGAAATGGTTTTTTATTTTACCCATTTCAAAAATGAAATTTTTTATTAAAAGTTTTTTACTCTTCTGCTGATATTTCTACTGAATTATTTCTACAGAATCTACTGAATAAACTAAGGTTTTGTTAAACTTCAAGACAAAAAAATCTGCAATTACAAAAAAAAAAAAAAAAAGAAAAAAAAACGAACAAACGTGAGCTGCCTCAGTAATTTATACAGTGATTATTGAAAAAAATGAAGGTAAACATTAAAAAAAAGAAAGGTTATCAGGGTTTCCGTGGGGGATTGAAAAGCATTAATGGATTATTTTTTATTTATTCACTACTCACTGCTGTGTGTGGAGTTTGATGGGTTAATTTCAGAGCACAAATTCCAAGTATGGGACACCATACTTGGCCACACATCACATCCTTTCATTTCCTTTCCTTTCCTCTCCTGGTGGTTTACACTCCCATTTAAAACTATTATTGCATTTTTCCCCCCATATTTGTATGTTACAAATGATTTAAAACTCTGAGCTTTTTCTGGCCATGGCCTGATTTTTCTGTATGTCTAGCATTTAACATCTGTTGGTACTTTAGATCTATTTTTAAAAAATTAGCAAATGTATTTTGACATTTTAAACTATCAGCTGATCCATGTTAAATTCAGTTCAAAGTGATAGTTATTTAAATTATGTAAATATTCTCACATATATAAGATTATCGTCATTGGGCAGAAGTTGAGAAACTGAACTAGGTTAAGCAGGAGTGTAGATGAGGGAAAGCCAGAAGCTGTGCTATTGTCATGAAGACCCTTCTTTCAATAGCAGAGCAAACTGATGTTATGTAGACCTCGTAATGTTTGTCAGTCCCCATATACCAGGATGAGGCTAGGTTTGTGTGTTGTGTGTAAAGTGACCTCATAAACCTGGTGTCCTCATAAACCACAATTTTGCCTGACCCCATAAGCCTGTGAAATGTCACAGAATTAATATTTGTATGTTGCAAAAGTGAAATTGCTTTTTTTAAGCATGGTTTGTCTTTAATGGATCAAATGAAAATTTTTGACATGACTTTCATGTTGATAGGATGTTGGGAAAGGTGTGTCCCCGTAAACCACCAAAATGACACATTGTCCTCATAAACCACATATGCCTGTATGTGTGTGTGTGTGTGTGTGTGTGTGTGTGTGTGTGTGTGTGTGTGATTTATGCATTGTGTCCTAAAGGACACAGTATAAATAAATGAAAAAAAAAAATCATTAAGAACTTTACTGGCTCATATTTTTTTATTAGAGCGTTTGAAAAAGGAATGACTGCCGAAATGTATTTGCACCGTACTGAATAAATTATTTTGTGTGCTTGAATGTACCCTGTACTTGGCCCCTGAATGTAACATGTGGCCCCTTAATGGCCCCTGTTACAGAAAAATCCTAGAACCGCCACTGAACCACTAGCATACACAAGCATTATTCCACTCTCCTCCTGACCGTAGACGCAGGTTTGCACGCCACTTTATGTTGCGTTTTTCAGAATTAACAGGCGATTATACGATTGTGTAAAGTTAACAAATAAACCAGATCAGTGGTGGTGTAGTGGTGCCTGCAGGTGGTGTACTCTTAATTTATTTAAGGTATTGTTTTCGTTATAATGTACTGATTCAAATTAGTAGTCAATAAGTAGGCTAACTATTATTGTACAAATCTGCGCGCCTCTCCTGACATGATCAGGCGACATGAACAGGAGGCATTTCTGTCACTGTCGGCATCCTCTCTGACTGCTGCGGGACGGGACGAAGCGGGCGCGGGCGCGATCATATTTCTAAGGAAGCTGGCCCCGGTTCTAACCATCTTTACTGGGTGTTTTTAGGGAATATTTGCATTTATTCACGTGCGATTGGATTAGCTATCATGTGGTGAACTGTCATGATTTTGGCTAATACAGCACACTATGATGCACATCAGAGGGGATTTAGAAGTAGGTGTACGCAAAGCCGACTGATAAAGCTGAAAAAAAATTGCGAATATTCCCAGCACACTGAAGCAGATCTAATAGATAGACTATACAGCTAAAAGAGCAATACTGGCCATTAGCACAAAACTAAAAGCTAGCTATGCAATTGCAAAATAAGTTAATTGTCCATTAGGCCACGTACAGTATTAGAAAAGTACGAATTAGTACAATAGCCAGTGTTATGAAAACTACATAGAATAAACGCCTATAGGGTATTAATGACAACCCTTTACGGTAGCATTTATGGGCTCCTTAAACCTCAATAAAGCTTAGTCTTGAATGAATTCCTGGCATGAATGCAAATTCCTATGATAAACCTCTAGGATTTTGGAGCACCAACTTGTATAATTATTACAACGCGTTCCTTATTTGATTCCCGGTCTTATTCTGCCCTCTAGTGGCTCCTATCGAAATAACTACAAACCTTATCACAGTGAGACTTATGTCGAAATAACGACTTAGTATCTCGAAATAACGAGTTATTATGTCGAAAAAACGAGATAATTTTTTTTTTCTTCCCCACCATACGTTTTATTTTTTTCCACACCAAATAACGAGTTATGTCGAAATAACGACTTAGTATCTCGAAATAACGAGTTAGTATGTCGAAATAACGACTTAATAACTCGAAATAACGAGATAAGTTTTTTTTTTTTTTTTTCCTCTCCCACTATATTTTTTCCCCACCAAATAACGAGTTATTATGTCGAAATAACGAGATAAATTTTATTTTTTTTTCTTCCCCACCATACGTTTTATTTTTTCCACACCAAACAAGGAGTTATTATGTCGAAATAACGACTTAGTATCTCGAAATAACGAGTTAGTATGTCGAAATAACGACTTAGTATCTCGAAATAACGAGTTATTATGTCGAAATAAGGAGATAAGTTTTAATTTTTTTTCCTCCCCCACCATATTTTTTTTTCCACCACATAACGAGTTAAGAAGTCGAAATAACGACTTAATATCTCGAAATAACGAGTTATTATGTCGAAATAACGAGATAAGTTTTCTTTTTTTTTTTTTCCTCTCCATCATAGGTTTTCTATTTTTTTTCCCACCATGCGGTTCAGGGCTTCCGTAAAATTGTTTCGGGATGGCAGGAAATTGTTTTACTGTTTCTACAACCATCTAAAAAAATGGAACATATCATTACATTTGCTGTAACAGCTCATTTTACATAGCCTATACAAAAACATTTACAAGCCTTGGTTGGGATTCCGGGAACAATAATCGCTAACAATCGCCAATAACAGGCCAGTGTATTCATGTATGTGCAAACACGTTCGTCGAACGTTTTGTTCGTATTCTCTGACCGGACCGATTTGAGCTTCGGGTGCATTCAAATATTTTAACTTCTGCAGCTAGACTATAGCCTATTCTATTAAAAACTAAGCTTAAATTTAGAATTAGGTCTACCAATATGTATTTTTTTACTTTAACATTACTCGTTAAACAATATTTCAGTAAAATGGTACTATATAATAATTATGGCAGAAATAATTATAATTATTAAAGCATTATTTGTTAATTAGAACTATAAAAACTATGTTTTTATTTTGCAAAACATTTTTGTTTCGATACATTTAAACATAAATTATATTAATAATATTTAGCATTTATACAATTGTTTATAGGCTAAAAACACGACCTCACTATGTGACCGTTGCGGTTTGCGTGGAAAGAGTTCGACCGCTGCGCCCCTGGAAGCAGTTTCACCTGCAATGTTCTGAGGTAGGCACACTTTTTGTGTTAATTTTTATTCCATGTCGTTGTGCAAGTTATTTTATCATATATGCCAGTGTAGTTAGCTCAATTACCCTTTTAATCAAATACGTCATGTTACATATTACAATTGCAAGCAGTGGGGTAGTGGGTATACGCTTAATTCTCCGCAATCTCTGATGAAATCGGTTGGGTTTTCTCTGTATTACAGCCATTTTGAACGCATACTGGATCATTGGATTGAAAAGTTTACAGGGGTTCACCAGTTTAAGAAATTTCTGATCGTAAAAACCTGAGTCTTTTCATTTTTAAGGTATTGTTTTAGTTATAATGTACTGACTCAAATTAGTAATCAATAATAATTAGTTTTTTTACCACTCTGCACGCCTCCCCCTGACATGCTCTGCGTATGAACAGGCAGCATATGGGGTGGGGGGACAAAGCGGGCGCCGGCGCATGGCACAATTATCAAACATATTTCAAAGGAAGCTGGTGCCATGTATATCACTGAACATTTAGTGTCTCATGTAATCACTCAATGAGTGTTTCAATCGCGTTAAGACAGTAGCTAGAAAAACATATTCATCGCAAGCTTGTTAATTATTCCTGAATAATTGTCACTCCAGGCTAAACTCAAAAGTTGGCAGCACTGTTTGAAGTAAGTTAAAGTTTTAGGTTTCTTGAACAACAGTTTTAGGTTTCCTGAAATGTACTGTATCAAGGTAATGTTAGATTTTTTTGCTCCAACCACTGGCTAAATAAGAGAAATAAGTTCCAATAGACTTGAGTCGATTATGAAATCTGGCTGCAGCGCACACATGAGATTTTTTGCAGATAATATTCCCTGAAACCTTAAACATGCACACTACAAGATTTGAAAATTACGGAGCCCCTTAAGGGACACGGTGGTGAAAAAAAATCAGAGTGAGTGAAAAACAATTCAGGGTGGGAGGAAAAATATTTTTTAGATTTTTTTTGCGTTCTCTCGCAAAGATTTTTGCGTTTCCTCGCAAAACTTTGCCTTCCCTCGCAAAACGGGTTGAGTTCGGACAAACACTTCCTGTTTACTCAGCTCAGTATGTTCACAACGGAGCGGTTCATAAGAGTTTTATACTGAACTTGAACTCAAGTGGCTTATTATAGAAATACAGTCATTTAATTGCTTATGGTTTAAGGCACGATTTTGTAACATTCTAAAACGCTTAATGTGGATTAATGTACTAAAACAGTGACAGCGGAGGCACAATTCGGTATTAATAAATGCTATTCATAGTAATAAAAATTTTAATATTAATACCCTTAGCATAACTCTCAATAAAGCAGTCATAAATACAAAATGCTTCAAAACATTTAAACTAACTTGATAAAAAAATGAAATATAATCACTTTGCCATTGCATACAAAACCGGACTATTTTAATAGATGAAAGAGTAGTATAAGCTGTTTTAGGAGAAGAGGGAAAAAAAGATGGGCTTGAGTCGGGCTCGGGTCGGACTCGGGCCGGACCCGGGCCGGGCGAAGAACGAATTTAGCATAAATATGCAGATGTCATCCCGAAACATTGCACTGTATAAAACGAACGTTTCATACAAATTCTGAACGGATTATAGCCTAGAAAGTGCGCAAAGCTCGCTCACTTTATTATCACGTATAAAAGTGTCACTCATCTCAGTTCATCGTGATCTCACAAGTTCTGTTATAATCAATGAAGCTCTCTAAACTACACAATGAGTCTGGTTATTTAGCGCTGTCTACCTCCGTACAACCGGGCCTGGGCATGGCAAACCGCTCCAACTGCAGTGTGGCTGACAACGGGGATGACTAACCATCTGGGGGGTCTGACTAACCACCTTGCCCCTCCTAATGTCGCCCATGATACCAACATCATAAACACACATAACCTAGGCTATTTTAGTTCCCCGCACTCCCCAGCAAATCGTTTAAATTTAACCGTATTCAGAACAGACCAAAAACCAAAACCAAAAAACTATAACTTATTCATTTTTAATGAATAAATATAATATAATGCAGTATATAATAATAGGTATAAGCTTATTTAGCTATAAATAAACCAAAATAAATAATTTAAAACGAAGCTGAAAGTATGGGCTCACGTATAGCTCTCCTTCAGCATAAATCCAAATGTTTCCATATTTGCAATGTATTTGCAGCTAAACCGTTAAATTAACCGGGCTTTGTACGTTCCAATATCGACATGAAAAAAAATCATAGTAAACAAAAATGTGCCGCAGTGGATTGGACCGGTGCTCACGCTGTACGGCACAGACTAATAGAGACTATTTAAATTGACTAGTGTAACTTTGTATCTGTTTGGGTGATTCTGTGTATTATTTTAATAATGAACAGGCTGCGAGGCGCCGGCGCGATCAAATAGCTGAAATATAAAAACTCTCTTTCATAAAGAAAAATACCCTGTGCGAGTTGTTTTTCATGTTTAAAATACCAGAATGCAATATCCAAACGACTGCAAATGCAACATTGATTTTATATAGCAGTTCAACAAAAAGGGTAATATTAAGTGACATTTTAAATGTAGCCTACATTTTAAACACATGATGTTTGTTATATTTAACGAAATAATAATAGTTCCAACGAAATCCGCAACAGAACTGGCGTGTCTCCAAGCAACAGCGGTGTTTAGTTGCTGAATAAATCTGCAGCTTTGAACCATTCGGAGAGTCCGTGATTAATAACCCATTCATAACTACAACCATTTGCTTAGTTTTTGAATGAATAAATGAATGACGCGACGCCTTGCTAATTAAGACAGTGACATGCCGCCACCTACTGGCGGTTTAGTTTGAATCTACATGTATCTTTTCGTTTTTCCATTATTTATTGCTTTATTTATTATATTAATATACTTAATGAAATGTTAAGAATATGAAATGCATGACATACAGTTGATAAGGCTACAAAAATGTATAACCTCTCTAACGGTAACAAATGCACATGTAAATCAATTTAGGGGGGCAAATACTGTAACGGAAAAGGTGACTGCGGTGGGGGTACTCAGAAGAATGTTAAATGCTGTATGGGTACGCCATTGTAGAACGTTTGAGAACCACTGGCTTAATGGATTACTTCATTAATTACCTATTTTTAATAAAATATAAAATGTTGGCTCTTTTATATCACTGTCTTCTTATATTAAGCCAAGTTAAGTGCGGTTTTCTATGAGCTCATATTCTGGGCTCATCTGCTTGCAGGTACATAGAATATATTTTTAATAATTCCATATTTGGTCTTGTTTTTATCAACGTCTTCATAAAGCCGCGTTTTCCTTATGGGAGGAAAATGCTTAACATGTAATTTAGAGCTTTCTGTTCATATTCGGGCCTTACCTGCTTTCCTACATTTAAAATTTATTAACAAACTGTATACCGAATTCGGCCTTTTACTCTATTAGCCCGTTAAGTTTCCTTTCTGGGGGATACGCTTAACGTGCAATTTAGCGGGTTACGTTTATATACTGAGCTATTCTGGTAAGGTGTGTACTGAATTTGGTCCTACAGTGTTTTACATTTTAGAATGTCCCAAAATCGTGCCTTGATGTATTTATATCATAGCCTACTTGAGTCCAAGTTCAAAATCAAACTCTATGAATCGCTCAATTGCGAACGTGCAAGCTAGGAACCACTACAAGCTGTAAAGGTAACATGAAGTGTTTGTCCGAACTCAACTGGTTTTGCGAGAGAACGCAAAAGTTTTGCGAGGGAACGCAAAAAAATCTGAAAAATATTTTTCCTCCCACCCTAAATTTTTTTTCACTCAATCTGATTTTTTTTCACCACCATGTCCCTTAAGGGGCTGCGTAAAAAATAGCGGCGCATCACAAACTACAAGATATTATTAAGATTATCATGACGGAGGGAGCGCCTCACGTGATTTTACAACAGATGGTCATTTCAGCAACTAATGTTTACAAATGTTAGTTAGCATGCTAGAAGCTTTATGCACTCACTATGATGAAAACTGAGACGATTTCACTCCAGAGCTTTCCTTGCTCCATGCGGTTGTGGTATGTTTTCAACATTATACAGACAGTGTTACTACAAAAACATAAGAAGCAGTTTCCTCCATCCCCACTCTCCGACCAAATAGCAGCTGTTTTGCGCATTGGCTGTTGTGAAAGTACTGACGTAGTCATAGCTGTGATCATCCCGATTTAAAAACCTGAATATCAAACATGTTTGATATTATTTGGGGTGGCTCCGATTTGTGTGAGATCAGATCGGGAGGTGCAAGATTCAATCTGTGAAAAAATTATTAGATATTATTATAATTATTATAATTATTATATTATGCTTAAAGCCTCACACTACAGGATTTTTAGCCTGATTTTGCCCCGGGGGTCGGGGGGAGCCATGATTTTGTCTGAGCTATGAAAAATTAAAGAGTTCACATTTTCTTTTCTTTTCATTTAATTTGTTTTATCTTATTATTGTTCTTGATAGAATAAGTACGTTTTAGGCACTCTTTTCGTTATTTTCCGGCTTTAGCAAGTTAACTGTTAAATTTGTCAGAGATCGTGAAAGAAAGAATTCAGTAAGATAAAAATAAAAATAAATAAATAAATAAAAAGATGCGGCTTTTCTGCTGGATGTGATGGTGACAGTTGCATATTACTTTGGATTGTAGTGGCGATTTGGCGACAAGCAGTTGTTAGTTTTTAGCTCGTTTAAGTTTTCCAACTTTCCTCACTGTCCTTTGCTTTTAAATAGATCTAGCTCATAAATGCCCTGTGCTCATTTTACTTCCACTTCGAAATTAGCGGCAATTTAGCGTCAGTTAATTAAATGCAATTCAAGCAACAAGTTAATACAACGTTACACTAACTTAGCCTATAAATAATCATATAACTTGTATTAACTAAACGAATAAAAATAGCGTACACCATGCTGTATGTTTAGGCTAATATAAAATAACAACGTAGGCTACATAAAGTTTAAACACTGTGGAACCAAATAAGAAGCTTAGAACATTTATTAGCAAAACGAATAAGAAAGAAATTACACAAGGTTTAAATAAAGTAAAAATCAGCAAACACTGTAGAACTATGTAAATAAGAAACAAATGTTAAAAAAAACTTCCAAAATTCCAGATAAACGGCAAAAGTCAACAGGTTTTTCAAAATGAAAAACATTACAGCTAGGACCCACATGGGTGAACCCAGGTGGGCATCTTATGTGGGGCCCACCTGGGTAACCCAGCTAAGACCCACATGGGTGAACCCAAGGTGGGCATCTTATCTGGGGCCCACTTGGGTAACTCAGCTAAGACCCACATAGGTGAACCCAGTTTAGCCCACATGGGTAAACCCAGGTGGGCATCTTATCTGGGGCCCAATTGGGTGACTCAGCTAGGACCCACATGGGTGAACCCAGATGGGCATCTTATCTGGGCCCCACTTGGGTAATGAGCTACATGGGGAGATATGTGCATATTTGATTAAATACACAAGTGCAAAGATGATTAAATTCAATAGGTTTAAAATACAACATAAAATACACATCCTACTAAAATTGTACTATATCTTATTTTTTTGTTGCTATATATATATATATATATATATATATATATATATATATATATATATATATATATATATATATATATATAGCAACAAAAAAATAAGACCATTTTATATAATACATACTATTTTATTATATATTTATACATATTATTTATATTTGAAAACGGACATTACAAGAAAAAAATGCAATAAAACAAAAATAAGCATTTTACTCAAACAAAAACCAACAAAAAGTAAATAAATATAAACAGATAATTTGTGGCCTCTTATTTTTTTTCCATCCAGAGAATTTTTTTTTAACTTTAGCATATTGCAACTTTTAACATTTTTTTTTTTTTTTTACAACTTTTACTGCGGACGCAAAAGTTGCTTGTTGTGTTTTTGTATGTTTAACATTGAAATTGACCGTTAGTTGGTGCTGGTGACATTTGAAAAGACGTGCGCAAAAGCCCACTGGAAGAGGATTGCGGCATTGTCATCTCTCTTGTCATAGCGGGCATTGGAGCTGGAGCTGCAATCCATTTCTGGTTTTATTGTTGTTTGCGTCAGCAGTGTTTCTCATAAATATATTTTTAAATATTTAATTGTTACGCATTTTAAATAATCTATTTTAGAATAAGCATTAACAACTATGGGGGCAGCGATCAATTTTATCCACCGGGGATTAAAGTAATTTTGCAGAGGTAACGTTAGGGATTTTTACATTCCTCACCAATACCTTGTCTCCAACCACAAAGTTGTCCTCCTGCCCTCTATCCATTTTCCTCTTCCGCACTTTGTCCTGACTGTTTAAGATGTTCTTTTTGACAGCTTCCATGGTCTCCCTCCTGTCGCTCAACCCCTCCGAAAGTTGCTCAGTGGCAACCATGGCTTCTACTTTTCCATGGCAGATCCAAGTAAAACATTCCCAATAATTGTTCACATCTTTCTAGATCACGTTGTTACAAAAACAAAATACACAAAATCACTAACCTCATAATCCTTTGGTACCTCACATGGATACCGTGCCTCTCTCCCAAACATTAAATAATATGGGGAAAACTTGGTTGTAATTAGTTTTTTTGTTCTTAGTGCAAACACTGTAGCACTTAGATGTATGTGCCAAGATTAAGGATTTTCCCCAACCATTTTTGTGAGACTCCTGAACATTAAGAATTAAAAAAAGAAAATCATAAAATGTTCAAAAACATTTCAACATGTCTTTTAATTTATATAAAAAAAAAAAACACCTTTGAATTGTGCCATTCAATTTCTCGACAAGGCCATTTGTCTGGGGATGGTACGGTGAGCAGAGACTCCTGGTAATGCCCAGTTTGTCACACAAGCTAAAGTTAACCTTTGGAAAAAAAAAAAAAAGATGTTATTATATATATATATATATATATATATATATAATCATTCGATATATTAGATATTGTTTATAGTCATATCAATATGTTTTAAAATGATTTGTGTTAAACCAACCTTGTTTACAAACTCTCGCCCCTGATCAGTTAAGATTCACTTCGGTGCCCCAAATTTGTAAAAAAAAATCAAGAATGCACGATGTGACTTCGTCTGCATTTTTGGTTCACAGAGGATAGGCTTCTGACCACTTCGTAAAATAGTCCACCATAACACAAATATATTGGTGGCCGTTTTCAGTGGGAGTCAGCTTGCCAATAAAATCCATCCCAACTAATTCCAGAGGTTCTGTGACCTGAAATTGAAAGCATTTTAAACACTCAGGATTAAGGCTACTTTCTTAAATGTAGCATACTCACAGTTATTGGATTGTATGCCGCCTTCTCCTTTATGGACTTTCTCCTGGTTTGACACTGAGGACACTGAGCTATCTGAAGCAGAGGTGGGTCAATACCATTTTAATGTAATATTAATTTAATGGACAAAATCTAATGTGTCACTTCCAACAATTCACTTACCCACTTGCGGATGTCCTGCTCCATGCCAGGCCAGTAAAATCTCAGGATTATGGCATTATGAGTTCTCTCGACTCCACAGTGACCACCAAGAGGGCCTGCATGGAACTCCATAAAGATGTTGTGTGCCTCCTTGGGTGAAAGGACAACTTTAGCCAAATGCTGGCTCTTGTCTTTCTTTCTTCTGCATATGTAATGCAGCTCACCATCTGATATTAAATAAAAACAAACAAAAAAAAACAAAACAAAACAAAAAAAAAAATACATAAAAGTAACATTTATATTACCTGTATGTGGTGAGACCAACTTAAAACACCCTTACCCTTCAGTGTAAAATTTTCACATTTTCTCTTTATATAATAGCGCTCCTTACTTGAGCAGCTATCTGGATATTAGTTATTCTGCAAAAAGTTTTTAATTTCTTGAACCTTACTTGGCTCCATTTGTCTGAGCTGTATGTGGCCTAGTCACAATGGTGCCAATTACCACAAAGACACTGTTTTTATAGACCTTTTCATCTGTGCTCCTAGTTATTAGCCGACGAGAACATTGAAAGTGCATGTGATTAATTAGGATAGAGAATATGTTAATACTACTAGGTTGATACAGACTACTGGCACAAATCAAAGTTATAGTTCATATAAAGAGACCCCCAGTCATTAAACAGTATTTATAAATCTAACAAAATATTGTGTCATATTTTTAGTTTAATGAGTTTGCAAAAAAGTAAATAATAAAGCTTTTCCTGTAATTGATATTTGGTAGAGAGGCATGATATTCATGTGATAAATGATTGTAAATGATTATGTTGGTAAATGATGATGAGGTTAGTGATGTCTTAGAATATCAGCCATATTTGAAAAAAAAAAAAAACATCATCATATCATGAGAATTAACTGTTTGTAAGTAATAAGTCTTTGTTTTCTTACAGAAAGTAATGGAGCAGTGTGTAAGAACAAAAAGAAGGAAAATAGCAGCAAAAGTGGCTGAACATTTCCGTGTTGTTTCAGAGCAGATTAACCAACAAGCACTGGATTTTGACTATGGTGAACCACTGGAGGATGTTTTTGAGGATTCAGTCGAGGATGTTTTACAAAACACAGAAAATGAATGTGCCACAGACATTTTTTATGATGCTTTGGATTTTAAAAGCTTCAATGATTTAGAAAATGATTACACTGACACTGACTTGGACTGTTCAGATTCAGAGGATGAGATTGAGAATGCTTCTGAGATTCAACTAGATGTTGTGACTTGCAGAGTGGGCTGCAGAATACAATATATCCAAAAATGCATTGTCTGCGCTTTTAAAAATTCTAAAACAAAAGGCCTAAATGTGCCACTGGATGCTAGAACTTTGATGCGCACAGAACGCAAGTGTAATGTGAAAAATGTAGCAGGGGGATCATACTATCATTTTGGAATCAGGAATTCAGTTGTGGCAGAATTGGCATCCTTAGATTTTGATCTGAGAGATCTGACCGACTCACTTACGCTTAGAATTAATATCGATGGTCTGCCCTTATTCCGCAGCACCACCCTGAGCTTGTGGCCTATTTTGGCTAGGATAAAGGAGATCCCAAATTCGAATGTCTTCATGATTGGATTGTACTCTGGTGTGACCAAACCATCTAACCTACAAGAATATTTGAATGAATTTACTCAGGATTTTAAAGCTGTTATACATGAGGGTATTCACCATAATGCTGTACATTTCAGAGTTACTGTTCCAGATGCATTTATTTGTGATGCCCCAGCACGTGCTTTCCTCAAATGTGTGAAGGGTCACAATGGCTATTATGCATGTGAGCGCTGCACTCAAAAAGGTGTATATCTTAACAGAAGATTGTGTTTTCCTGAGTTGACATCTGAGCAAAGGACAGATGAAAAATTTAGAGAGATGGGCTATGAAGATCACCAGTTAGGGGTCTCGCCGCTCTGTGAGTTAGGAGGACTGGCATTAGTTTCAGGTTTTGTGCTTGACTATATGCACCTTGTGTGTTTGGGAGTGATGCGCAGGCTGATTTTTCTTTGGTTTAAAGGACCGTTAAAATGCAGACAATCTTTTCAAATTCTCAATGTAATTTCAGCATATCTAGCTTCAGTCAGGCAGTACTTACCTCGTAATTTTGCATGGAAACTGTAACGCCACGCCAGCAGAGGGAGCCCTCACCCACTGACTGACTGTTGCTGCTCCTTCTGCTGCTTCGTTGGTAACTTCCTGTTTGGTGGCCTTAAAAGGAGGCCATTTACAAACAGGCCCTCGCAAAGTAGGGATGTGCCAAACGAAGCTTTTGAAGCAGTGAGGCTTTTACAACAAAGTGCGTTGATGCTTCGAAGCTTTTGATACAGTTCTCTACTACGCCATCTGCTGGTCAATAAAAATTCTTACACAAAATGTGTCATTTAGATGTTTTGTTCATTGGGGTGTTATTGTAAGGTTTATTTGTGAATTTTATAAGCATATATGTCATTAGCAAGGTGGCGTGTGTGTGCAGCGATAGAGTTTCCAAAATGTATTGTATTTTGCACAATACAATGACAAAGGCTTAATACGCCAATAGATTAAACTAACGTAATTTTTCATTGCACCATTTTTGTGTTCTTTACAATAGAACACAAACATGCACATTGTTAAAAAAAATGCATAAATACAAATGCAATTATTTAATTTTAATAATAATAATAATGATATTATATATATATATATATATATATATATATATATATATATATATATATATATATATATATATATATATATATATATTTATTTATTGTGACGAGGGGCGCTGAAACATCCAGGTCTGGCGGCGTGTGATGAGGCACACCTGATGTGAATGAAGCCTCATCACCGCGGCTGTTAAAATGCCGAGCGCGCCTCTCCTCAGGAGACCGGTCTCTTCCCCGTGCATGCACGCTGGTGTCCTCGTGGGTCCAGGAAGGGTGCGTTGAGGGACGAGCGCCGCCGATAGGATGGACGAGCTGCCGGACCCGCGGTCCGGAAGTGAGCCGCATGGAAATGGAATTTTAATTTTTAAATTAATTTTACTTAGGTGTACATTTAATTACATTACAGCACATAAGCATTTTTAATTATCTTATTTTTAATTGTATTTTTTATATTTCGTTTTTAATTACACAATTACACAAAAGGTTAATTACACATTTTTCAAAACAGTATTTTTTTATGCATGCTTATACTGTCATTTTTAAGCCATATTGCTTTACTGACACATTAAAAAAAATATATCCTGTTCTCATAATTCAACCGCTATCCATAAATATTTGTTAACCCTTTAACTTTCACCCCTAAATGGAGATAATGAAAAAATTAGTTAACTTAAAATTCTTATTAGTAGACATCTAATAAATTGCCTCAAGCTGTTTTTTTTTTTTTTTTTTTTTTTTACACAGTCCATGGTAAATCTCAATTTAAATTCGGATAACTATTTAAGTTATTTTGCAATAATAAACATTCCTATAACTTTATTAGTATCTTAGATACATCTCATAACCTTCAGTGTCCACAAAGTTAAAAATATATATATATATATATTTTATATATTTTCTGTATTATATATATATATATATATATATATATATATGAAGAGTTTCGTTGCAAAACGCGATAAACGCCATTTTTTGACATTTGGATTTTATTATTGGAAATCACTGTTCAGATGTACCTTAATCTATGTGTGAATTGGTGCCATTAATAAAATTTAAGAATGTACATTTTAGGCCTACTATAAAATGTATTTTTTCACAAAACGCGATATCCGCCAGACCAGTTTCTTTACAAAGTGCGATATAACCAGGGTTCGAAATTAACACCCGCCAACCCGCCAAATGCGGGTTAAAAATCATTTTGGCGTGTATTGATAAAAACTTACCAGCCAGTTTGGCCGGTGATGCATGAGCCAATCATGCAAATCATGTCAGAGAGGCTCTGGGTCGTTTGTCCCCTCCGTCCTACATTTCACATGAACACTACACTACGGGTGACGTTTTAGATACCTATTGGCAGCAGCGCGCAGATACTGTACGCTTCGGTTTGCGGGTCCAATCAAGGACGACAAGAGCGCGAAAATACAAACAAGAAATAGGAAATATCGGATGAGCAAAGAGGACTGAGCTGGACAGCGAAATAAGCTAAAATCAAAATGCTGCGGTGGTTAGGACAGACGTCAGGATCAGGAAGAGGTGAGAAGAGGAAGGAGGCAGAAGATGAAAATGTTGACAGAGCGTGCGAAACAAAGAGAAGGAAGTTTAATTGTAAATGGCAGACAGGTCGTCATTGGCTAGTGTTTGATAGTAAAAATGCGGTCATGTTTTGTCAGATTTGCCGTGAGTACACGAAAGAAAAAAATAAAACTAACAGTTTCGTGGTGGGGACCAGTAATTTTAAAATCGAGGCAGTAAAGGACCACGAGAAAGCTCGAAGTCACCAGGAGAGCCTTCAAATAAAAACCGCTAAGACGGTTCCCGTTGAAGACAGTGCACTTTCTGTGCGTTTTTCATGCACTGTTAATAAAATGATCAAATTTTCATTCAGTGGCATTCATAATCTCTTATTTTCACCACGTAAAAATTTGTCTAATGGAAATTCTTATTGGCTACGTAGGCTACGTTTATAGCGTTTTGCAAAAAAAAAAAAAAAAAAAAAAAAAAATTATCTTATGTTGTGTATGTTCTGGTCAAAACTAACTCAGAATCTTATTATTATTAATCAATCTTTGTATATACTATTCCATATATTTATGATGTATTGTTTTTTTAAACAAATTTAAGATGTTTGACAATGTTAAGATAAATATGTTGCATTTTGGCATGGTTTTTGACTTATTTATGAACTATTTATGGACATAAAATTAAATAAAAAATATCCTGGATTTGAAAAATATTGTGTCCCTGGCCTTCACTGAGCTCAAGTAATAGTTTAATGTACAAAAATTGTGAATGAACTTGACTGTTGATGTCTTAAATAATAATGTCAAATAACCAACATTTCTCAAAATGGATATATCTCGTTTTGTAACGAAACCAGTGGCGGTTCTAGGATTTTTCTGTAACAGGGGCCATTAAGGGGCCACATGTTACATTCAGGGGCCAAGTACAGGGTACATTCAAGCACACAAAATAATTTATTCAGTACGGTGCAAATACATTTCGGCAGTCATTCCTTTTTCAAACGCTCTAATAAAAAAATATGAGCCAGTAAAGTTCTTAATGATTTTTTTTTTTCATTTATTTATACTGTGTCCTTTAGGACACAATGCATAAATCACACACACACACACACACACACACACACTAAAGTACATCACAGCGATTAATATCATCGGTTAATTTTGTAAAAAACCTCTGAATGGCTCCCTGTGTCTGTCCCTTTTTTTTTCATGCTCACTCTGCCAAACACGATAGTTAACATTATCACACAAAAGTCTAATTACATACGGTTAGTGCATGCAAAAACTCTAAAGCTAGCGCCACAGACGTTTGACAGTTCCTCCAGTTTTTCGCGATCGCTGAATACAACGCAAAATCAACAAAATGTTGAATTTTTTTGCGATCCTGAATAATTCCTAATTTAACCGCAAAATAATCACAAAAAAGAAAAAGACCTCATAAAACATTAAATTATAAATCAACCAATTGAAATATCTCTAGTTTAATTAAGTTTCACTGCATTTTTACGTGAATACAGATGTTGTATTAAATAAAAAAAGCTTTATGCATTTTGTTTGTGATTTGAGTCGTACGACTATTGTGCATCTGACATAATACTATTATGGAAAATGTGATGTCCTAATTATAAAATATAAAAATCGCAATTTTTTTTCACAAATTTCTGGAAATTACCACCACAAAATCAGTCATTTTGATTGCAAAAATCACACAAAAAAATCGTGAAATCCTGGAGGGACTGGTTTGATAAAGTTAACTACAGAATCTTTGCTAGCGCTATCTTAGCAAAAACATGTTAACATTGCTTAAAAGTTTATTGGTTTACTTCGACAGTGCTTCCAGTGCTCCTTCCACAATTTAGTTAACAAACCTAAAATAAGTGAGAGCAGCAGCTAAATATCCTTTCATATTTTGACAAACAACAGGAGGATTTGTGACTCACCAAGAATTGTCTTCAAGTTGTAAGTAATGTTAAATGGATTCTTTCTCCCGCCTACTGTCATAACGTCAGAGAATGTTCTGGGGCCCGTTCTTCGTACGTCGCTTATTACATCCGAGATCAAATGACACATCCAAGATAACATAATCGCGCTAATCATGACCTGGCTAATTCGGTTCTTCGAACGCACCTGTTGTTGATGATTAGTATGGCTGCATTGAGTTATCTGTTGGTTTAAAAGGGGCTATGTATCGATACTTAAAACCATGATCAGCAATGCAGCGATTGGCTGGCAGCAAGACAGCAACGTAATGACATCATATGATTAAAAAACACACCTGACGAAAAACATGACACATTTCTGGACTTTTATAAGGAAACAGCCAAGCGAACAAAACTACATCATGTTTTAATAGATTAATGAAATGTGCACTGTTTTTATTTATTTATTTATTTATTTTTTTTACCCCAATTATTTATATTCACGATTTCTAATATTTGTACAGACTTTATATTTTTTATTTCAATGTAATATTTAGCAATTCTTTTAATTTTATATTTGAAACAAATTTGCTACGTGACAGCATTAATTAAAATTAAAATAATTAAATTTTCAAGATCTCACATTATCTGTATCTCATGTGCTCCATAAAGCCACTCCCATAATAGCTGTCATCATTCAAATTAATGCACGCCTCTACATTATCTGTATAACATGTAAGATTCTAATACATTTATAAAGTAATTATTTTATGACGAATAAATCTTTTAATGAGTAAACATGGCTGTCTATTATAGATTACACAACATTATTATATTATTTTCAAATAAATTTTTTTAAATTATTATTATTTTAAATTATTGTCCCTGGGTCAATAGTATTCTTGTAATAAAGTAGTAGTGGTTGGGACAGATTTTAAGTATCAATTCTGATTAAATGCAATTTGCTTAGATGCAATCTAATCCTGTTTACATGAAATAAGCCTGCTCCCGAGCAGGTTTACGCTTACAGATCTGTTGCTATGACAGCAAGTCCCGGATGAGCTTCGAAGAACCGAACGATCCAAGATCACGCGAAATCGTCAACAATCAAATCCAGCTAACTTAGTTAGCGAGGTAGGAAGAACGGACCCCAGGTATCGCTCAAGCCAAAGCCGCAAAGATAATATAAAGCCAAGACCTCTGCTTCTTCTCCCAAGTTGCATCGACACATTACTGCCGCCAGTTGTTTAGGGGGGGGAATTGCATCTGTAATCGTTGTGAAGAATTCTCCGGTTGCTCTTCTCGTCGACGATTGATGGAAGGGGGGCCAATCAGGGGCCAATCAGATTTCAGAAGGGGCCAGGGCCCCTATGGCCCCGCCTCTAGAACCGCCCCTGAACGAAACTCTTCATATATATATATTGTGACGAGTCGGCTGCCTCCCCCCTAACTATCAGCTTCACCCCGTCGGTAATCGCCGCCCTTCAGGCTCCCGACGGGAGTGGGCGTGTGGGAGGAGGAGGGGCGCTGAAACATCCAGGTCTGGCGGCGTGTGATGAGGCACACCTGATGTTAATGAAGCCTCATCACCGCCGCTGTTAAAATGCTGAGCGCGCCTCTCCTCAGGAGACCGGTCTCTTCCCCGTGCATGCACGCTGGTGTCCTCGTGGGTCCAGGAAGGGGTGAAGAGGGGACCTGCGCCGCCATAGACGAGCTGCCGGACCCGCGGGTCCGGATGAGGACCGCACGGAAATGGCTGCGGGCCAGGATGCCGGGCCGACTCACCTGCCTGAGGAAGTGCCGCGCAGCAACGATGGACGGATGAAGCCGCTACAAGAAGCTGCTACCCCTCGTGCCGCGGATCCCGGCGGGTAGCAAGTGCGGCCGCCGGTCTCCGCCCCTTACCTGGACCCTTCCCTTCCGAACACTGCCCCTCTTTCACGGAACCCCGTCACGTCGAGGACACCAGATCCCCCTGTTTATTTTTGGACACTTTTTTTTCCCCTTTTTGAACACTTTCTGTTTATTGTTTAATAAAAGCCTCTCCGAGGCCTGACGTCACACTGTGTCTGTCGTTATGCTCCGCACCCGTGACTATATATATATATATTAGTTGAATGGCAATATATATGCTATACAATGTCTTTTACTGACATATCAACCGTACAGTCATGCATGATGGATAATTATTATAAACATTTCTGCATTTCTCTTATATTTTGCTATATTCCTGTTCTTTACCCTCTACCTATTTGCAACAACTTTATGGTTTTATCCCTACTTCCTTGATTGCTTGTTTGACCCTATTATCTGATGATTGACCAGTAACTACAGACACAGAGATGGGGCAGTATAGTTGTGGAAAGATTGCTCTCTCATCCCTTCCTTTTTATAGATTTATTCCCTATCAAAGTTAGCTCAACCGCAAAGTAGAGATATAAGTTAAAGGGATAAAAAGAGCCTTTTCATAACACCTTTACAATTTTTTTATGATGAAATAACTTTGTGCATTGTTTCGCAGAGCTTTTCAAAGTTCAGTACATTCACACTCAAGACACCTTTTTCACATTTAATCACAATAAATAACATTATTACAGAGACTGTAACTGTTCTCAGTTGCTAAAATGTGTATTATATACAAGAAAAGAAGTGGTTCCAGCAACACGCAAGTTTAGTTCCATTCTAGTTTGAAGTAGACTCAATACAAGTTCTTTGATGTTTTAAGTAAAAGGGGCAGAATACAACAGACTCCCTGTGTACTGTTATGTGTGAGGGCCTAAGGCTCCCTCCAGGTACATGTCTGTGTGAAATGTATCAAGGTGGTGAAATTAGGGGTGCTGTGAGAAGCTGTCCTTGGGCTTTGGCTGTTTTCACCATTGCTGAAGATGGAGCAGGCAGTGCTGTAGACTTCAAGACCTCGTAGTCTTCAATCTTTTAATGAAAACAGAAGAGATGTATACCATTAGCTTGTGCGAATGAGCAGCTGATATAAATAAGGTCTTTATGTTGCTACCATGTCCTACATTTTGTCACCCCTTCTTAGAAGGGTTAAAGTACTTGACACACCACTGGGTAGAATTTGGAATACATTAGAATTATTTATCCAATACCTTCAAATTACATTAGATACACTAATTTCATGCAATAAAGCAGTAACTATTAAACATTTAGTGCAATAATCAATGCCCCAGGATTGGTTATGTTTTTGTTATCAAATAAGTGAGATTTTTAACAACCATTAAGTATATTCATTTAATAATTGAACAAGTCATCAAACCCCTACTTTGATCCACATGTGACAAGGAGTGTCCTTACATTATATGGTGCATAGACATGTGAAAAATCATTTAAGGGCAAAGAAATTAATCAAAAGTGGCTTGTATTAGTAATAACTGAAATCAGAATGAAATATAGCTTTAAATATAGGCCTAATAATGACATTTTTAAAAATGTAAAATCATAGATAAAGGTCGGATCAACAAGGAATTTAAATAAATTGTAATATTAAAATACAGAACACCATACTATGCCATTAGCGTTATTCTTATTAAATTAATTAATTTGATCTAAAACACAGCTTTTTCATGAAATATTACCTTGTTATCCTCTTCATCTGGGCATGCCTGGTTGTTTCGTCTAGAAGTGCGGTCGCAGGATTATTCCTTAAGCCATTATCCCAGCAAAAAGTGTCTTCTGCTGCTTCTCCTTAAGCTGTTTTTTGCTGTTTCGTGTGCTTTACCTTTCCGTCAATGTCCCTGGCACATGATGGCTGCTTAAGTAAACCTGCATGCTCAGTACTCAGTACTTAGGTCACAACATCATGAATAATTCAAGTAAAACGAAGGGGTGATGTCAAGTTTACATTGCCTGTCGTAACAGCTTGTAATCCTTCTTATTACTATTAATATGCTGATGCGCACCTTCGTATTATTGTTATTATTCATGAGATTGTGACTGAGCACTTACCTCATCTGACGCGCCTGATCTGATCTTTAAGGAGGGGCAAAAAACTTTTGGCGGGAAGGGAAAAAGTATTATTGGAAGAAGAAGAAGAAGAAGAAGAAGAAGAAGAAGAAGAAGAAGAAGAAGAAGGCGGTTTACGAATGCTTTCACGATCCTTGGATTTTCCAGGAGTTTACCCATTTAAAATTATGTGCAAAAACCTGCTTCTTTAAATTTTTTAAGGTATTGTTTTCGTTATAATGTACTGATTCGAGAACTGAGTACTGAGTCTCATGAAAATGCGTACCAGTAGCACCATTTTCTGTTTCTATTTGGCGTGCTATTTATGCGTTGAAATTAACTTTGGCTTGATAATATGTATGTGTTTGACGCAGTTTTCGCGTGCATACTCGAATGTGGCTCTACCATAGACTGTACGCATAGAACCTGAATAAAGTTCTATATTAAACTTTTTTTCAGCGTGTTTTTTCAGCGTTCAACAATAGCAGATCACAGACATGTCTGCTAAGTTTGTATGCGCAGTTGAGCAAATGGAGAATTTTTTTAAGGAATCACGTAGGCTATGTTAACATAGACACTGTCTAATATTTATCTATACATTACTATTATGTTATATGCTACTATATACTTCGCTGAAACTATTTTCTGCCATCTATATAGGCCTATAGAAAATATGAGCATCTACAAAATTATATTACAAATTTATTTACAAATTATAAAATAAATCACAAATTATAATGACATTTGTTATAAACAACATACAACAGTCTAACCATAACGAATTTAAAGAGAAAATGAAAGGCACATATGCATCTTTTGGCACGAATACAAATGTTTTTCACGACTAGAGGCTCTGGCTCGATCGCTTAGATTTTTATTCCTTAGCGGAACCAATTTAAAATATGTCATTTTGGTCACATAGATAAGAATAAGACATTATTTCGAACTGTAAAAGGTTAACTTCTATTTGTGCACATTCACTATAAAAACAAAGACATGAACTTTGATAAAATAAAGAAAAGGTGTGGGCTTTCACCCTTCTCTGTTTCGCTTGTTGCGCGGTCACAAAAATGAACCAAAATTCAGTGTAGACTTGTCGCACAGTTTTTTATTTGGTTTTGGTAATGAATTGAAACATAAATTTAAAAACATATTTCGTTCAGAATAACTTATTTTATTCCTTTATACCTGTTATTTTATTCTGGTTTTTAAAATTTATGAGAATCTTGGCATTTCCATCCAGCTTTTTGTTTGCAATTTCCCAAAATGTGCATAAAAAAAGGTGTGTGGAAACGCTTAGTTATTAGCAGTGGCGTAGCAAGTCAACCCCGTGCCCATGCAAAACATTTGTACGGGCTCCAACTCGGTTAACTTGTTGATTTTTCTTAAGTACATAACGTTACGTGAGTATTTACAAGCAGTTTTATTTAGGTATAAATGCTTGGAAATAATATTTAACGTTTTTCAAGTCCATTCATTATTTGTAGCACGCAAGTCTCAGCCTTTAAATTCTATCAATTTTATGATAAAATATAAACAACAATTGTGTTTTTAAGCTCTTTAATTTGTAGTTGAGATAACTATATTCGCCTCAGATCAAACGGCATGTATCTTTTCCATTTTAATATTTGAAGCACGAAAAAAACATGAAAAAAATATCTGAATGCATTTAAAAAGTTAATAAGCACCATGTCTCATGAAATCCATCAATCAGAGTTTTAAAAAAGCCAATAAAACATCTTGTGAAGTCATAATAATAGTAACTTAACATTTACCCCAAAAGCCAAAAGCCTATGACTTTGCCAACATTGTTTTATTTTGAATCAGCTAGTTAACGGACTTGAAGCCTACTTTTTATTTATGTTTTATTTATTATATAGACAGGTGGACTTTTCACATTAACTTTACGCAATATAAAATGATTTTATTACGTGAATTCTTTCGTTTTAAAGTGGTAATTTAAAGCATTTCTGTAGATATATTTATCATGTTTGTGAGGCAAATATTCACTGAGTTTTTGTGAAGTGCTCCTCCTCAAGACAGAGATGTCAGAAAGCGCATGTTTAGCTATTTTACGAAAGCATAAAATTTTGTTGATATTGTGAGTGCACACTAATAAAAGTAGACATTTTGCAGTTCCGAAAAATGCAAGTGAATGTGTTGGTGCTTCCATGTCCTGCAAAACCGCTTCAGCTTCCACTCTCCCAAATTATTAGACATGCGTCTAACAGCACACATTTGGTTAAATGTTTAAATTAATATTGTAAAAAGCATCAAGTGTTTTATGTCTATAGATTTTATTTTAGGCAAGTTCTGTTGATTTGAGAAGGCTAAATTGATCAATCAATATATATATATATATATATATATATATATATATATATATATATATATATATATATATATATATAAAAATGTTTGATCCCTTAATGATTTTGTTTATGTTTGCTCACTGACAAAGAAATGATCATTCTATAATTTTAATGGTAGGTTTACATGAACATTGAGAGACAAAATAACAAAAAAAAAAAAAAAAAATTACACATTGATTTGTATTTTAATGAGTGAAATAAGTTTTTGACCTCTTGCAAAGCATACTTGATGTCAAAACCCTTGTTGGCAATCACAGAGGTCACAGACGTTTCTTGTAGTTGGCCACCAGGTTGCACACATCTCAGGAGGGATTTTGTCACACTCCTCTTGTGAAAGTCATTAAGGTTTCAAGGCTGACGTTTGACAACTCAAACCTTCAGCTCCCTCCACAGATTTTCTATGGGATTAAGGTCCGGAGACTGGCTAGGCCACGTCCCTTTGCAGTTGTCCTTTCCCCTTAGCAGAAAAACACCTAACCTCATTATTTGCGCTTTCTGACATCTCTGTCTGCACTTTGTATTTATTCAGATTATCTTTGTCATCGGAATCATTCAAGTGTGACAAAATATGCCAAAAAAAACAAAAAAAAAACAGGAAGGGGGCAAAAACTTCTGCATTGTAGATGCGTGTCAGATCCACGTCATGTGCAGCAGCAGGTCTTAAAGTCACAGCAAACAAAGTTAGCAAATTAAAGAACAAAGGTAACAGAAATAATTGTAGCTATAATATGGGTTAGTCTATATTTAAATTAGAATCTGTGCAGTTAGGGCTGTAAAGTGTTTGAAACTTTATTTCTGTAGGGTGAAATCAACAAAAGTGGGACATCCATTAAAGTGGAACAAATAAGCTTTTGGTTTAGTGCTTATTAAAAAAAAAAAAAAAGACTGATAATAATGAGTGGTCTTGAAATGTTGCAATAACAGTACTTAATTTGAATATCAACATTTGATTAGTCAAAATCATAAGGTTGTGGTTACCACTCAAATGCTGGAAGGTCTGAGAAAGTACACGGTAGTGTCTGTGCATAGTTTAGGTCTATCAAAATTGTTAAGGTTTTTAATACAAACAGTATTGAATTATAATTCAAACTACAATATAAATTTATATTATTTGTTCATGTGATAATTCAATTGTATGAAATGATGTGCAAGTTTCTTTGTTTTATTTTTTATTTATTTTTTTATTGTATTATTAAGGAATATTAAGTTTTGTTACTGTCCCAGTGTACCTGAATATGTTGGGACAGTAGCATTCAGCTAAAGTGGCTAAACTAAAAGATAAAACATTGCTTAATGTGAGAAAGTGTCTGTAAACAAGGGCATCCCTGTCTTTTATGATTGTTTGTTAATGTATTTAATCCAATTACAGCATCTTTATTTTAATAAATTATAAAAATATATATATACTTTATATGTCTGTCCTGTCTAAACTGTAATTATTTCTGTAGCCACCTGAACAGAGAATTGTTTTGGCGCTTGTCATCGTGATTGATTGTGATAAGAAACCACTTGGCTTTCTTTGTGTCCCCGCTCCAAAGAAAAGTTTTGTTTTGTTTTGAAGCAATATTGTATAGGTGCAGTTCCAGACATTACAGATTGTAAACAATGCACGGCAGTGATAGAGAGCTCATCCACTGTTAGAACTTATTAACACTGGTGTTCCACCCTGTTAGACAAGTTCTTTTAAATTACAATTTAACAGCAACATTAAATAGTTGGCATACTTTTGTCTTATTTTGTAAGGTGAGGAGTATTAACAGCATATATTTTTGAGCAATTTTTTTTTTATTATTAATATCCTGTTGGCAAAAATGGGCACAAAAAGTACCTGTTCTTAATAATTAAGACATATTCTATTCATCAATAATTGTTTTGTTATTGTTTCAAGAATAAATAAAAATATTATTATGGCATACAGGGCATATACCATCCAAGAAAAGCTCATGACTGTTTAACATTTACATTATTAACATTTTGTGATAACTATGTATATGTCCCAAACAGTGTGGAATACTTTCACAGCCAGTGTCTGAACAATCTACCTATAGTTATTATTTTTGGCCAATATGTATTCCTAATAGATAAACACGTCATCTATTTTAGTTGAATGCTAAATACATAAATTTTCCCAGAAATTATGAAGCCAAAATGTTACTGGATACCAGGAATGACCCAGTAGTGTTTTATAGGGCAAAGTATAAAAGTATCTCCAATCCATCGTCCTTCATAATTACATCATTCATGTAACACAAAATACATTTGAGTCAGACAGGCCTGATCTTTCAATTCTGTCACAGATTATAAACAGTGAACAGCGTAATTATGCATGCAATGAAGCTCACTCTGGACCATATATGCAATCTTTTGTGCCAGTGATGAAGTAAACTGAATGCTTTTTTACACATTTATATTAATTATACCATATCATAAATGTACACAAAGTACACAAATTACATGACATCGTTATACAGAAGATTAAAAAAGGTAATATGCTGCACTGTTTGCATTCCATTGCTTGGCTGCATGGGTTTGTGCCCCCTTGGCATGACTGTGAAAAATACAAAAAAATACTAAAAGTACAAACACAACAACTTTAAACGTGTAATAACTTCTATATATAAACATTTAGCCCTTTATAGCAAACATTTATAGCAAAATGAATGTATTTAAAAAGTGTACACAGATAAAGGTAATCTGAATAAAGTTTATCTGAATAATGATCTGTGATGATAATAAGTGATGAAGATTTTAATTATTATTTTATTAATAAATATTATGAAGAAAATGAATGAATGAAATAAAAAAAATTAAATTCTTAATTTAAAAATAATAATATAATAATTATATTTTTTATGTACATTTTTAAATAAAGACAAATAAATTTAACATGTAAATAAATAAATCAATCAGTAAATAAATGTGTGTTGGTGTGCTTGAACAGAACAGAACGCCACACCAATAGGTGGTGCTAAAGCTCCAAAGTGTAACGTGTAAATTACGCGTTAACACGTAGTTACGCGTTAACGCGTTTGTACAACACGTTTTGGCCCTAATGGCCTTCCATACCACTGCACTAAATGACTAACGGGTATGGGACAGCGCAATCGATACGCTTTGTATTTGAGCCTAGCGTGACGTGTCAGTGAGGTAACGAAGCTTCGTTTTCAAAGATCACGTGACAGCCTCATTTCGAGCAATGCTTCGGAACTCTGTTTCGGAACACTAGTGTGTTGAAAACTCGAAACGTGTGTCGACACTAGGTGTCGAGCTACCCATCCCTAGGGAAAAGCAGGTAATAATTTTGTGTGTTTGTATGTTTCATCTGAAAGCAGGTGATAGAGATTTACTGCTAATCAAAGAACTGGCTTTTCTGATAAGATGATGCATGACTATAGCATGTGATTAAATGTGCAGCCCTAAGTAGTAGGTGGTACTTAAAATTTTTGGTAATTTCTGTAACCTACAGGAAACTATGCACATGCCACATCAAAACTTCGTAAGTCTGAAGTGACCTCTGACTTGCAGACAGAATCAGATTCTGGAGGAAACCTGGGAAAAGGAAAGCGAAAAAAGGTAAGACTAAGCATATTTACACACTGTGATCAGGGCTCTACAGTGTGACTATGACGGTCACATTTGTATTGGGTGGTTCTTGGCTTTCACGTCATGCATTAAAATGTTTCATACCATATAGGGATGCACATTTTGGTTTAATTTCGGACAACAACTGTTTGATATTGGAACATTAACCATTAACTTAGTAAAAAAGATGCCTTTTTCAAAGGAAACACTGAGTTAAGCATACCATGACAAGGGAGCTAACTGCTGAATATTCTCACAATTGCAAGTGTTACACTGATTTTAGTCCAATAAACAAGTAGTTAAGTAGTCGCATTTAAGTAAGTTAACTTTTAGACATAATATTGACTTTTGTTCTGTTTCATCAACTAAAATGGTTCCAAAGGATGAAGTGCTTAGTTAAGCTTTTTATCTTAAGTGGTTTGTCTAAATTGATGATGTACTATTACAATGACAAACACTAGTTTATACTACACAGTAAGGAAGTATAAATACTGTATATATACGGCCCTGAAATTAAACTTCTAAAACAATATAATTATACTTTACATTTTGGGTATTTCAAGGGCAGTGATTCTGTCAAGCTCAGATGAGGACTCAGATGGTGCTGGCCATGATCGTCCCCCATCTAGTGTTCCTTTACTTCCCCCGGTTCCAGAGATCTGCCAACCAGAGGCTCCTCAGGTTCTCAACATTCGTCCATTTGTCCAGCCCCGTCCACCTTCAACAACTCCAGCTGTTTCACCAGACCACCGACTTCAGCACGGAACCAACAATTCTGCATTTAGGGATGGCATGTTTACACGCCTTCTATCCCTCCTGGAGGAAATTAACGAGATGCAGAGGGTTCATGGAAAGATGATACAGTCACTCCTTACGCAGCGCGATGGAAACACTGTCACAGTGCTACCGCAGGATATCCATTTCCCCCTAAAAACTGTGTCAGATGTTGAAGAAATGGAGCTGAAATTGGCAGACCCCACCATCCACAAAGAAGTAGTATGTAGACCCTTCTGTTTTTTTTTTTTTTTTTTTTTTTTTCTTGTTTGGTGAGCTATTGTATAAAATAAATTTATTTGCGTTCACACTGATATACTGGAAAGCAACAGTGTTATGTTACTTACCAATTGTGACATTAAAAGCTAATTTTTTTACAGGGCATTTTTACCCCATATATTGAATTATATGGCATTCTGAGACCCTTCATCCAGCAATAATAATTCTGCACACCTGAATATAAGAAGTTTTTCTGTTTCCAGCTTTATAGGACAATTATATATCATATGTGATCCCATATGTAATGATGATCTTGTTTTTTATTAGGTTGCCGTGGTGGCAGATATTGGAGGGAGCACTGTGGATGAAGCTACAAGGAGAATGATGACCTTCCTTTTGGATCACTCCTTGTCTAGGGAGTACAATTTTGTCGGGCGTTCCGGGGGCTCAGACTCTTTGAGGTCATGTATGGTATGTTTACCACAAGTATTCATCTTTGCCAGATTTTATTCATCAAAGTTGGTTTCTTCATATATATATATATATATATATATATATATATCCCTTGTGCATTGTTCACTACCCTTTTGTTATGCAAATCTATTTATCAACCTCAACCTAATTAACAAGTTCATAAACGATGTCACTGATTTGGGGAAAATGATTTATTTTCAATATCAAACATAATTGTGAAGTGGATTTTTTTTTTTTTTACCCTTTATCAGAGTCTTGGACATGTCAAAGATTAGTAGCAACATTGGCTTTGATGCGTCATACCTGTTGGGAAGAGCTAAAATATGACCTTTTTACTGTTGATCACTAGATATAGCACCATTAACCCTTCAAATAGACCTGTACAAAAAATAGAAGTTTCTGGATTGTGTATGGAGTTATACAGGGTATAACTGTATATTATATTGTGTGTGTGTGTGTGTGAGAGAGAGAGGGAGTGTAAGAGAAAGACCTTTGCACACTTACTTGCATAAAAACACTTACTTTCTTCTTGTTTACTAAATGTAGTTCTGAGATCTGAGCGGCATATTTTGATTTTCTCAGACACAAATTAAGTGCGCAAACATCTCTCTCTTACACTCTCTCTCACACACACAAACACACTCACAGTATAATATACAGTTATACTCTATATACAAGTCAGAAACTTTTTTATGTAAATAACAGACAGTAAATAAGGGGGATTTTTTTTTTTTAATCTAAATAATAATGCATCAAAGCCAATGTTGTTACTAATCGTTGACATGTCCAAGACTGTCATAAAGGGTAAAAAAAAATCCAGTCAACAATTACTTTTTGATAATGAAAATAAGTCATTTTGTGTGTGTTTTTTCCCCAAATCAGTGACATCGTTTATGAACTTGCCAACTAAAGTGTAAAAATGCTGGATGTTTTTAACCATTTGGTAGTTTTGATCAGAACTGAGGTTAAGTAGATTTATGCAAAAAACGTTTAAATGTTTTTATTTGCTGAAACACAGAGAAATTTGTGGCCAAATTAAAACTCATAATTACCCCGAAGTGGATAAAAGATCCTGAACAACACATAAGGGTTAAATATTAAACATAATAGTTTATTCAGGAAGATTGTAGTGTTTGTAATACAAATAGAACTAAATGTAATGTGTAATCAAGGTCAAAATGCCTTGAGTCGTTTGCTGTAGTTCTCAACAAGGTTCATGCGTGTCTCCTGAGGAATGACAGCCCATTCTTCCTCATGTTCTTTCATGTTTCCTTCAACCCTGACCCTGAGATTCACAGTAACATCCCCACAGCACTATACTCCCACCACCCTGTTTCACTATAGGAATGCTGTTTTTGGGGTTGAATGCCTCTCCCTTCTTTCTCCTAAAATAGGCAACATCTCAATGGCCAAAAAGCTCTAGTTGTGTCTCAGCTGACCAAAGGACACGTTTCCAGTATGCATCGCTTTTCCCCAGGTTGTCCTCAGCAAACTTCATTCTACCTTGGAGGTGTCTCTTCCTCAGAAGTGGAGTCTTTCTTGGTCCTGAACCTTGCTGTTGATTCCTGTGCAGGGCTCTAGTCCTCGTTGATGGACTTGGCTAAATCATCCACTAGTGTCTTGGCAGTTGATCTTGGGTCTTTAGAAACCTCTCTTGCTACCTTTTCTTTCCAAAGTTTTTGCAATCTTTTGCTTCCTCCCCCTGCCCGTCTTGTTCTCCACTGTGTTGGTCTCTTTAAACTTATTGATAATGCTTCTCACTGCAGTTCTTGACACTTGAGACAATTCTTTCCCCCAAGTCCAAACTCATTACTTTTGTCCATGATGCATATTATTTTACCAGTTGTTTTGCAAGATACTAATTCTCAGCTTTAAGTGCATTTTAAATGCTTAACTTGGTTAATTCATTTAATCTGTCAAATTAGGTTAAGTTGGGTTAGGTTTGTTCTAAAAACTAATCATTTCTTAAGGGGCTAATACTGATCTTAGCAGTTTTTTTTTTATTTTTTCAAAAAATTTTATTCAAGCAGCTATAAGAAATCAGACTTTCTCTAGAAGAAAAAAGTAAAAAAATATGAGAACGTTCCCTTGCTTCACTTGGGAATTTTGGCAACAACTGTGTGTGTTTGTATGTATGTGTGTATATGTTAAATCTGTGTTTATATTTAACATATACACACAAACATGTAAATATTTTATTTGATACCATTGTTTAGTGAAAAACAGTGAAGTTGGAGATAACTGCTGCTTTGATGCAAATACTTAAATATGGAATTTAATCTCTACATTATGATCTTTGTGTATATGTTTTTCACAGGGAGCTTGAAGAAAAATGCCCTCACAAACCAGATCACCAGAAAAGACGCAGAAAAGGCTGTGTCAAAGTGGCTGATTGGTGCCAGAGACGGGGGGGTGGGGGTTACAGAAATGCAAGGGCCCGTGCTGGAGAGCAAAATGGGTAAGAGATGCAAAGTGAAATATAACATAATTGGTAACACTTTATAATCACGTTCAGTTGCAAGTCATTTATAGGTGATTACTTAATGATGAATTAATCATTTACAAAACATTCATAAGGGATTAATAAGTGATATGGTAATCATTTTTGTATGTTTTGTTAATTTACAAATCATTTACAAGTAATAAGTTAATGATAAATTAATGATAATTTAATCATTTACAAAACATTTTACTGCATTCATAGATTTACATTTACTACATACATAGATTCATAGATTTACATTTACTGCATTCATAGGTTATTATAAGTGATATTTGTTCATATTTTTATCTATGTTTTGTAGATTAAGTTCTAAATAATGTATAATTTATTAGATGACCAAGTCATTTGCAAAACATGACTATACATTCACAAATGAAAAAGTAATATGGTAATGATTTACAAATATCTCGAGTTACCTTAAAAGACAGCAACTACTCATCAGTTTTAAATGTTTTTCAAATGTTATGGTTTCCATTTCTGTGTGTGGAATATAAATGCATACAAACAACCAGTAACTGGAAGCTTTTTAAAACATTAAAAACTGATGAGTAGTTTACATTTTATGTTAAGGGATTCAAAAATAGTTGAGAGAATAGTGCAATTTTGACATCTAAATGATTTATAAGTGATTTATAATACATTGACTAGTATCTGTTAACCATTAAGGATCTATTTATTTCATGATGCTATTTTTTTAAGTAACTTATGACAGAATTGTACATTTGTATCATGTTACTTAGTAATTTGTGAATGTATAGTCATGTTTTGTAAACGTAAAATTACTTCAACATCTGATAACTTGTAAATCGTTTTATTACTTAATCTACGAGGCAGACAAAAATTAACAGCAATTATTAATCCTCTATGTAGGCATAGTCATGTTTTGTAAATACGTTGATAATTAACTAATTACTTCTGTATGAATTTAAAAAAAAATGCAAATTGTTAATTGCTCATGAATGTTTTGCAAATTAAGCCCAATTTATACTACTTTGTCAAACCTACACCATAGCTATGCTATAATCTGTGTAGTAGGTGTAGCATACACCATTGCCTGACATGCAGCTTGCAGTTTTTAATATTTTGCCACTCTTTATTAAAATATTTAATTTGTTATCTTTTCAAAGGGCCACTGGGAGAGTGACAGAGGACTGAAGAGGTGCACTGTTGCATCGTGTTATATTTAAAAGTTCGAGAATGTTTGTGTTTTGAAGTTCAAAAATAAATGAAAGTATGAACTACTGGCCTCTTTATTGAATCAATACATTTCACATTTTACTGTACTTTAGTGTGTTCAATGTAGTATTTTGTATTTAGGGGGTTACTGTAAAATAAGGTAGCCCAAATTAAAAAAAAGTTAGCCCACATATATGCCTCTTGTGACCCATTGAAGACCCACATAGAACTTAGCTGGGTCCCATCATTATCCCATGTAAGCAATCTCCTATCGGCCCCACATGGGATTACCCAAATGGGCCCTATATGGTGCCTATCAAGGGCCCATCATAAACCCAGGTAAACTGTCTCATGTGGGCCCCACATGGGATTACCCAAATGGGCCCTATATGGTGCCTATCAAGGGCCCATCATAAACCCAGGTAAGCTGTCTCATGTGGGCCCCACATGGGATTACCCAAAAGGGCCCTATATGGTGCCCATCTGGGCTAACCCATGGAGGGCCACCATGGAAACTGAGGACAAAATTAGCTGGTTCCCAGTTGGTTAGCCCATGTGGGCCCCAGATATCAGCCCAGTTGCAACCCTTATAGGCCCCACATGGATGTGTTGGCTAGGAAGATTCTCCTTATGTGTGCGCTGCAACCAGATTTCATAACCAGGTGAGACACTGGGCCCACGGCTGATTATTTAAATAGAAATATGTTACTCATTCTTAGTGGAAAAATGTCCAAACAACATTGTTCAAGAAATCTTGCCTTGCAAAATGACTCAAAAGGTTGCCCATTGTATCATCAGTGTAACATTTGGTTACCTGTTTAACTAATGTGGGGTAATGTGAAGTATGCCATCGTAGAAATTATTCATGCTTTTTTATGCCAGGTTGGAGTGATGCACTAATTTTCTTTCATGGTCTATGGTCCCCCTGAATTAGCCTTGGTCACCCCCTGGCCACCCCATCTGTAAAATAGCTCCGCCACTGCTTTCTTGTGTATGCTGTATAAACGTTGAATCAATATCGAATTATACGTCATAACCACACGAAGCTCAACAAGTCTCATCCTCCTCCCCCAACCAGATCTCAAACAGTGTGACACAGCACTCCAACCTAAAACTTTCCCCTGTGTAGGTTCAGATTCAGGTAAAAAGAGCATGTAACTATTTTGAACTTTTGATATCATAGTTTATGTGACTATGCTACATAACTGTAGCGAAATATAGTTAACAAACCAACAGTAAAACTACCCAAATAATGTCATGTAATATCAGTAACCTAAGCTGGCCGAAGGAGGTGAGAGTCTGTTGACCATGGGCACAACGTCGATGAAAATTTTACTCTGATTGACCCTTTCATACATGAGTTTAAAATATTATAGCTGAACCACCGGGATGTTTTTTTTTTAGGCGACCGTTATTTTAGAACTTATGGCCTTATTGTTTCCATGGCTACTCGTCATGCTTGCCACGTGACACAACGCAGCCCACAATAGAGCTGTAAGACAAATGGATCGATTTTATTTAATTTTCTTCTTTTTATTATTATTATTAATATTCACAAACGTACTCGATAGATTCTGAAATATATGATATTCTGATAATGAAATATGCGCAAGTAAATGTATTTGGAAGTTTAAACACTTTTATAATGGCCGCGTTAGTTGATCTACACTGGGTGATGGGCGCCGCCATGTTAGTTCACGCTGAATCCGAGCTGTGGGATTTACAGCCCGCAAATTCATCCTCTCTTCCCGAAAGACCTTAAAGTAAGTCTCCGATGAACTGGGAGAAGAGCAGACTAAACTTTATAGTTAACTACACATTGTGTACATGATATTAATAAAACATGCTGTCAGATTATATTTGTAGGATCATTATTGCCGCTTCTGTAGACATCAGCGTGTATTTTTAGAAACTATAAATATATGGTTTTGCTAGTACGTATGTGTATTTAAATGTCTGGAACCTAAAATAAGCATTATATGATTATAAACACTGAATAGTTGCAATAATATGACAATAGATCAGCTCGTCTGATCTGGCTCAGCGCCAGCCAAAGCGGGTACACAGATTTGAATTCAGCAGCTGATCACGTGATGCTCTCAACGTTCTAATCACATGGGTGTGTTTGTGCGCTTTAGGGACCAGCCAAGAATGGTCACACCTGTGTTATCGTATGCGTCAAAGGGTAAATTTATTCTGGACAAGATCGACCTCTTACACTCTTGATTTTCACTGCGCTACTTTTCATGTTCGGCGTGAAACGAGTGGTATCGGGAAACACAATTCTAATTTAGTATCTAGGTAGTATAGGTGCGTTGATGCCATATGGTAATAACTGTGTAATTATGACATTACAATTTGGAAAAGGGGTTCACGTCGTCGTAGAACCCCTAATTACAATTGTGAAGTAACTTGGGAGTTTTCTGAGAGCTACAACTTGTACCACCGTGACCACCTTATATTCATTAGGTGCTATGTTTAGGCATTGATAGTGCGATTGTTCCTAGTCAGAGTCCACAGCTCAAAGTAGAACGTCACGTGTTGTCATTTCAAAATCACAGTAATTAGGCCATGACATGAATGCTGAATATGTATCCCGCATATTAATTCCAATACCTGTAAAACAAAGATTCCACAACTAGTTGAATCCTCCTGTACAGTGTGTTTAATTTCACCACATGTCCAATTATGCACCCACTCTTTCTTCTCCAGACAATGTAGGTGCATTCTGAAGTACTGTCTGTGTTTAACAACAACACGCCCAATGTGGTCATTTATGGATGTATCAACATAGTGGTACACTGTAAAACCAGACAAGTTACGGTAACTCAAACCGTTTGAGGAAAACGATTTCCTTAAACCATTTAAGTTTTAAAACCAATAAATATGAGTTAACTTGATGTATATGAGCATATAGTACTCATATTTATTGGTTTTAAAACTTAAATGGTTTAAGGCCATCGGTTTCCTGAAACGGTTTGAGTTACCGTAACTTGTCTGGTTTTATAGTGTATGTATGTATATATGTATGTATCAGTATAAAATAACAAAATGCTTACTGGAATTTTTGTGCTGCATTTGTCAGGGCCATGTTGTCAGATGTGGAACACGCAGGATCCACACAAAAATTTGTCTAGATGGAAGATGAAGGTACTAACAGAGCAGAACACATTCGACTTACTTTTATTAAACAAATTATGGCAATTGTTTTTGTTAATAAAGGCTGTAAACATACTTTGTTACTGGCTAGTTACATTAATGTTACAAAAAACATTACTGTAACTAATATATAATTATAATATATGATTACTATGAACATTGTAAAGTGTTAACATTATTTTCTACATTTTTTCAATGGCCTTATGTAATTTCTATTTCTATGTCCATAACGCCATTCTGCTTTTGACTTTAGCAAGCCAATATACACATTTGACAGAAAGTGAAGCTTTCACACTTGCATTTTTCTCCATAGTAGTGTTAAAAATACAGCAGTATTTTAAAAACTTTGCTTAAGCATGAATTCTTATAATGAATGAATGAAAATTCCACATACTATCTGATAAATGAATGTCACCAACTGATCTAACATTCAAGCTCAAGAACAGTATCTATTTGACAACATTTTCTTTATGTTTTGTTAGAATGATGAAAATGGATGAAGTGTAGTTTAAGAAAACAGAAATTGCATCACTTAACCACAAACATCCAGTGGATGTTACTTATGTTAACAAATGTGATCAGTCCACTATACAGCTCAAAATTAACCTGTACAGAATGATGATATTTTATATATATAGAGAGACAGAGAGAGCATACTGCAGTAAAGGTATTATAGTTATACACATATAGTTTTATATATATATATATATATATATATATATATATATATATACACATACAAACTTACATCCTTCAACCCTTGTCCAGCCACTTCCTCTCTTTTTCCATGTAAAATGACCCCAGTGATGTAGTGGTTGAGTTGGTAAAGTTGTCCAGATTTATCGTGGTTGTTGAGGATGGCACGTATGTAACCCTCCATAACCTAAACATTTTTACAACACAACAATATAAAGATTAGTGCTAAGAAACCTCATATCATTGAAAGCCCCTTACCGTCACTTTCATTATTTGTAATTAATCACATTCAACAATATCAAGTGCATCAGTTTTTATTACTAAAAAAGATGTGTAAACATTCTGTTAATTTTAATTAGGAGGCTTAGCTTACAATTAATTATACCCTAAAACTACACTCACTTCTCCACATAATCTCTCATGGGGTCGCAGTGTCAAAAATTCAGCATGTCGCACAATGTTTTCACATCTGTAATGAGCAGATTTAATGATGGCCACAATCTGCTCATTTGCAGTATGTTTCCATAGTGCTGTTACCTGAAGAAAATGCTGTCAGTAGATGCTTAGGTACTATTAAATTATTCAATTTTGTTAACTTCCTTTTACCTCTTCAGCAACACATTCTGAATTGTCCTTTTCATTGTTTGTGTTCCTGAATGTTGGGACCTGCTTAGAATATTGCTTGTTAGAGCAAAGTCAGAATTAATGCTTGATTAACAATGGTTATATATAACACAATTATTAATGATTTTTTTAAATTACCTCTACAGAAACTTCTCCTTCAGAAATGTCCTTTTCATTTGTTAAGTCAATGCATTCGATTGCTGGGTTCCTTTTTGGTTTGCTCACTTCACATGGTGTAGGTGTTAAGACCTGAACAAATGTTGTAAGTATCGGCACAATTAGTAAACAGCAACTTTTCCTTAATGTCTTTACTGTTATCTATTTACCTTTTCAGCAACACCTTCTAGAACATCAGTGACATTACCGATGTTTGGTGCTATCCTTTGGATCATAGGTGTGGGCATTTCAAATGGTGCTCTGTAAAAGTGTGATTTCCCAGTGCCTTTTTTATGTTTTTTTGATGCCTGTCTTCCCCACCTCTCCTCAGCGAAAGACACATTACTTGATGGTCTGTGGGGTCTCGAGGATATCATCAGGAAGATTGTTCCTCATAATATAGTCTTTGTACCGACCCTTCAAGGATCTGTACATGGCTTGGATGAAGTGTGCTGGCCTGAGGTGTTTTTTCTTGCGCAGAATTGATGTTTTGACTATGCAGAACCATTGTTCAACATGACAGTTTGTGTCTCTTTTTTTGTGATGTTCTGGAAGAGGCAACTCTGCCATGTCAAAGGCATATCGTTTGAGGTCTCCAAGAAGAAGCCCACTCCAGAGTGGATAGATGCCCATATAACTGTCAAGAAGAAAGGTGATTACTTCTGGACAGTAATACGGATTTTCTTCATGTTGTGGATTTTCATCCTCCACAATGGCTTTGACATCATCATAAATGCCTCGAAAAAGTCTGGAGTATGGTGAACTGCCAAAAATTGTAGCAGATGAATTTTCCCCCACCTCGAGCTTTTCAGGCACCTCTTCTGTTGTATCCTGAAGAATGGCATCTTCGCTGGAAATTAGGCCCTCCAAAAATGCAAGACTTTCTCTCACAGTTTGGCTGAATTTCCTTGCAATAAAAACTGTGCAAAAGGGTTTGAAAATTGCAAGGGCATCATTGATGCTAACTGTGTTTTGCAGTCTTGCAAAAACGTAAGTGGCGAAATTTTTCAGGCCCCTGTCAGCTGTCTTTGCTGCTAAAGCAACAGCTTTGATGATATGGGCAGAGCACAGATGTAAAACCGTTGTGGGTTTAATGTCTGCCCATGTTTTTTGCCTCTGACAGATGGCAAATGTCCTCTCAAGGTAAGCTGGCATACTTTCCTTGTTGAAGGCTAAGAGGACAGCCTGCATCATCGCCCAACAATAGTCGGTTTCCACTTTGTGAATGTGCTGATTGGTGTATTTAGACAGTTTGAGGAGAAACTGCATCAGCCAAAACGATATTGGGGGAATGGAATGCTCACTGGCAATCATTTCGGGTACTGGAAGTGGAGGAGCATCTTTTCCTTTGCCAGGCAAGGTAAGTGAGTAGTACAGGATGCTTCTGTTTTGATCTGGGATTTTTGAGATAACACCCCCAGTTGCGTCCAAGTAAAGGCTGACAGGGGATCTGTCTCTGAGAATACTAACCAAAATACTTAAACCTGTTTCTGTATACAGGTGAACTCCGAAGGGATTGATCTGGAAGTGTTGGACGTATCCAGGTGCAAAATATGAGGTGGTATCACATTGTTTGATGATTGACTGGGTGAGCTGAGTCTCGAGCAGGATATTGTCATGTGTTTGCAGTGTTTTCTTGATTTCATGGGAAATTGCTTTAAGAATATTTTTACTGAGGCTGTAGCTAATGTTACCTGCCAGAAGTTCTTGGACAGGTGTGTTTTGCAGCCTCTTGTAATATTCGTCACTCACTCCTTGAATGACAGTTTTGGCAATTGATCCCCTTTTAACATTGCTGCCATGTCTAAAATGTTGTTCTTTTTTTAAATGCAGGATTTTACCAGCACGGCTAACAGTTATAGGAATAACTGAAATAACTGTTTGATGTTTGGATGGTTTAGTCTTGATGGAAAAGGAGTACCTTGCCCAGCAGGTGGAAAATGTACATTTCGCACGTACATTTAAATAAGCACTCCTGCGCTTTCGGCTCCTGATTGCTCTAACGTGCTGGTAAATGAAGTGGAGAGGACAGCAAGGTTTTTTTTTTCTGAACTGATCATAAAAGTAATGGGTCCATGGCTTTCTCAGTTTATTTGAGTATTTGAGCGGTTGAATTTGTTTCCACACTTTTGAAGACATGTGCATTGTAAATTTCTTTGGTGTTTGTGGCACATGTCTGTATGGTTTATCACCCGTTTTTGTTTCAGTTTTTGTCTGTTTTTCTGGCACATTTTAGCTTTCAGTGATTGTGGCACTGTGGTGGTTTTGGTTTGAGGGATCCTCCTCCAGACTGTCAGACATTTGAAATGTGTTGGACTCTACAGACTCCCCTCTCTCCCCTACTGTTTGATTTTGTTGTGTTTTGGATAGCACCGTTTCTTCTGTCAACCCCCTGATGTTCCTTCTATTGTAGGTCCAAATGACAAAAAGCCATTGCCTATTTTTGTGAGTGTTTTGGCCAAAAATCTTACTGGCCAATCTGTGCCATATGGGGGAATTAAAAGCAGTGTTCTTGTTTTGAATATCTTCAGAAGTGAAATTTATTTTTTATCACCTCAATTCCTCCTGCTGCAGTCCAGAGGTCTTTCCGTGCTGCTCCCTTCCCTCTTTTAGATTTTGCCATCCTGTATTTTTTTTTTTTTTTTTTTTTTTGTATACAGCTTTATTCAGTTTAGTATTGGCAGTACTGGATTTTCAAACATCTTTTAAAACATTTTAAACTAGCAGTAGGTGTTTTCAATCAAAGATAATTTAATACATATGTTGGTGGTTTTCAAACTGTGTGAAGCAATGTGAACTTGGTTTATTGTTTGTTGTTAATTAACTTACAAAATAAAAATGTGTATACCCTAAAATTGTGTGTGTGTGTAAAAATTGGACAGAACACATGATGGGTTATTTTTTGTTGGGTTTTATACATTAACCCATTTTTTGTGTGTGTTGGGTCAGTTCACCTATTGAAGGTTTCTCATTTCAAACAAAAATGCACTCTAAAATCTGGTTTATATATAGGACAAGAACTGTTCATTTATTTAAAAAAAAAAATTCAAGTATTATAAATAAAATTATAGTCAAGTCAGTATTTTACAATAGTAAAATCTTCAGAAACATTCAGTAAAGATTTTAGGATGTAACTGTAACGCCACGCCAGCAGAGGGAGCCCTCACCCTGACTGTCTGTTGCTGCTCCCTCTGCTGCTTCGCTGGTAGCTTCCTGTTTGGCAGCCATTAAAGGCAGGCCATGCCAAACAGACACTCGCGTAAGTATTGTTTTGCTCATTCGGACTCTACCAAGCGTTTTCCTGTTTTCATTGCCCTGTTTTTGTATTATCACGGTTTGGTTTCTAGTCATAGTTTTGTCTTTGTTTTTGCCACAGTTTTGCCTCGTTCATTGCCATAGTTCTGTCTGGCTTCATTTCCTTGTTTGTTACTTTTCGGACTGCTCTCTCAGGTTTTGGACTCTGCCTGTTTATTGGATTTACGCTCTCGCCTTGCCTTGGATATTACTGTTTGTTTGGTTATCGACCCTGCCTGTCTTGACAACGATCTGTTAATAAAGCTCGCAATTGGATCTTACACGCTTCCTACGAGTCCTCATTACAGAATACTTCGCCACCCAAAGATCCAGCGGCTTTCTACACAGATCAAACCATGGACCCAGCATCACGCCTCGTTCGACTCCGCCAAGGTAACCGGCCAATTGAACAATATGTTTTGGACTTTTGTGAGCTCTGTCACTTGGTAGATTTTCAAGACAGCTTTCTGAAGGACATTTTTCTTTTTTGGTTTGGATAAGGACATTTCAGTTAAACTGCCAAGACATCACCGCCACTGGTCATTAATCCGTTATGTTGACTATGCTCTGTTGCTGGCCGGATCTGCATTTACTGTAGGGATCGCCGACGATCAATCCTACCATCCTCCTGTACCAGCCACGCCTAAATGCCCATATGTCATGTCCGGTATTGTCACTGTCATGCCAGAACCTTCTCATACCAAGTCTGCCAAGCCACAGCCTGTTCACGCCAAGCCTGCCAAGCCACAGCCTGCTCACGTCACGTCTGCCAAACCACAGCCTGCTCACGTCACGTCTGCCAAGCCAAAGCCCGCTCAAGTCACATCTGCCAAGCCACAGCCTGCTCACGTCACGTCTGCCAAGCCACGGTCTGTTCACGCCAAGCCTGCCACTCCAGGGCCTGCTCACGTCAAGCCTGCCCGTCCAGAGTCTGCACCTGTCATGGCCGCCCGTCCAGAGCCTGCACCTGTCATGGCCGCCCGTCCAGAGCCTGCACCTGTCATGGCCGCCCGTCCAGAGCCTGCACCTGTCATGGCCGCCCGTCCAGAGCCTGCACCTGTCATGGCCGCCCGTCCAGAGCCTGCACCTGTCATGGCCGCCCGTCCAGAGCCTGCACCTGTCATGGCCGCCCGTCCAGAGCCTGCACCTGTCATGGCCGCCCGTCCAGAGCCTGCACCTGTCATGGCCGCCCGTCCAGAGTCTGCACCTGTCATGGCTACCCTCCTACAACCAGCTCACAAGATGGCTGCTATCTCCAAGCCAGTCCACAAAATGGCTGCCACCCCCAAGCCAGTTCACAAGATGACCGCCATCCCAGAACCAGTGCACACGATGGTCGCTGTCTCCAAGCCACGCATCATGATGGCCCACGTGCTGGACTCACCCCTAATGGCGGTATGGGCAGCTAAAATGGCTCTCCCTCACGTCACGGCAGCTACCCCTGATTCAATTCAAGCCGGAGAGCCAAGTCAAGCTGCAGGTGCATCTTCAGAGTCAAGTCAACTTACAGCTGCATTTCCTGAGTCAATTCAAGTTTCCAAGTCAAGTTGCAGCTGTTGTTCCTGTGTCAAGTCAAGCTATAGCTGCCGCTCCAGAGTCAAACCATGTTACAGCTGTAGCTTCCAAGTCCAGTCGAGTTCCAGGGTCAAGTCAAGTTCCAGGGTCAGGTCAAGCCTCCAAATCCGGTCAAGCTTCAGAGTTAAGCCAAGCAACAGAGTTAAGTCAAGCCAAAGCTGCTGTTCTCCATGGGTCAAGCAAGGACACAGCTGTTCCCCAAGAATCAAGCCAAGTCACAGCTGTTTTCCACGAGCCAAACCAAGATACAGCTGTTGTTCTCCATGAGTCAAGCCAAGATACAGCTGTTGTTCTCCACGAGTCAAGCCGAGTCACAGCTGTGCCCCACGAGTCAAGCCAAGTCACAGCTGTTCCCCACGAGTCAAGTCACGTTACAGCTGTTGTTCCTGAATCAAGTCACGTTACAGCTGTTGTTCCTGAGTCAAGCCATGTTGTTCCTGAGTCAAGTCAAGTTACAGCTGGGTTGTCTGTTATGTCCAACCACAGCTAATGTCCATGAACCAAGCCAGGTTACAGCAGATCTTCTCGAGTCAAGTCAGATTGCTGCTGTCGTCCATGAGCCAAGCCAAGCCACGGTTGTTCTTCATGAGCCAAGTCAAGTTGCTACTGTTGTTCCTGAGCCAGGCCAAGCCACAATTGATCTTCATGAACCAAGTCAGGCCGCAGCAGGCCTCTCTGAGTCAAGTCAGGCCACGGCAGACCTCCATGAATCAAGTCAAGGAACTGTTGTCCTACCAGAACCTCACCGGGTCCCCTCTGACCTTCTCAAGCCACCTCACGTATTAGCTGACCCCGCAGAGCCCACGCTCCCAAGCCCCGCAGAACCCACATTCCCAAGCCACAAGTGCACAGCATCCACACCCTCAAGGCCAACAGACATCCCACTATCCACTGTGCTGCCTGTAATGGCCGTTGCCATTTTTAGTGTGTGGGCTGCACACTGTGCTCCAGAGGCCTCGTCTGTCCCCGAGTCTGCTCCAGAGGCCTCGTCTGTCCCCGAGTCTGCTCCAGAGGCCTCGTCTGTCCCCGAGTCTGCTCCAGAGGCCTCGTCTGTCCCCGAGTCTGCTCCAGAGGCCTCGTCTGTCCCCGAGTCTGCTCCAGAGGCCTCGTCTGTCCACGAATCTGCTCCAGAGGCCTTATCAGTCCACAAGTCTGCTTCTGAGGCCTCGGTTGTCCACAAGTTCGCGCCCATACCTCCTGAGGTGTCAGCTCAAGCTGTGGATCCTCCTAAGGAGGTGGCGCCCATTTATGAACTCCCTGCCACGTCCGCCCAAGAATCTGTGCCCATGCCCCCAGAGGTGTCAGCGCAAGCTGTAGATCCTCCTATGGGGGCGGCGTCCTCCTATGAACTCACTCTCTGTCCTGTCACGACCAAGGAGACCTATTACAAACCCTCTGCCTGTCATGTCATGGTCAAGAAGGCCAATCGTGAACTCTCCGCCTGTCATGTCACAGCCAAGAAGGCCTACCATGAACTCTCTGACCGCCATGTCACAGCCAAGAAGGCCTACAATGAACTCTCTGCCTGTCATGCCACGGCCAAGGTGGTCGTCCGTGATCACACCGCCCTGCTATGGATGTCACTAATTCCACTATGGATATCTCTGCTCCTGTCTGCTCTGCCTGCTCTGCCTGTCCTGCAATGGCTCTCTGTTCTGCCTGCTCTGCCTGCCTCGCCATGGCTCCTTGCTATTCCTGCTCTGCCTGCCCTGCCCTGCCATGGCTTCCTGCTCTGCCTGCCCCGCCATGGCTACCGGCTCTCCCTGCTCCTGTATTTAATGGTCTGCCATTGCTCCACGGCCTAGGCCTTCCAGTGTTTCACAGTCTGCTACTGCTCCACGGCCCAGGTCCTCCAAGGATCCACTGTCTGCTATTGCTCCACGGCCCAGGACCTCCAGTGTTCCACTGTCTGCCACAGCTCCAAGGTTCTACTGTCTGCCACTGCTCCATGGTCCAGGTCCTCCAGTGCTTCACTGTCTGCCACTGCTCCATGGTCCAGGTCCTCCAGTGCTTCACTGTCTGTCCCTGCTCCACGATCCAGGCCCACTTCCTCTACATGGACCTGGCCCTCCGTCCCACCCCCTGTTTTGCCTCTGTTCCCCCACCCTCCTGGACTGTTGTTGTTTGAGCGCCAGGAGTCGCTTCTAGGGGGGGGGATTCTGTAACGCCACGCCAGCAGAGGGAGCCCTCACCCTGACTGTCTGTTGCTGCTCCCTCTGCTGCTTCGCTGGTAGCTTCCTGTTTGGCAGCCATTAAAGGCAGGCCATGCCAAACAGACACTCGCGAAGTATTTCTTATTTCGAAGTTTTGCTCATTCGGACTCTACCAAGCGTTTTCCTGTTTTCATTGCCCTGTTTTTGTATTATCACGGTTTGGTTTCTAGTCATAGTTTTGTCTTTGTTTTTGCCACAGTTTTGCCTCGTTCATTGCCATAATTCTGTCTGGTTTCATTTCCTTGTTTATTTGTTACTTTTCGGACTGCTCTCTCTGGTTTTGGACTCTGCCTGTTTATTGGATTTACGCTCTCGCCTTGCCTTGGATATTACTGTTTGTTTGGTTATCGACCCTGCCTGTCTTGACTACGATCTGTTAATAAAGCTCGCAATTGGATCTTACACGCTTCCTGCGAGTCCTCATTACAGTAACAGGAGCAGTAAAAGCAGCCAGTTAGAATCTGTGTGAAGAAAACTGCTGTTCAGTGCATTAAATGTCTTGTATTCATTGTTACATATAACAATGAAGTCCCGTTGCGTTTCAGCCCTGTTTCGTACATTCGTTTGGCGGGCGGTGAAACTTCCACTGTACACTTCCACTTGCACTGTCGTTCGCTTTGAGTGCAATCTGGTGAATGCTGCGTTTGCAGAAGCAGGCGTTAGCTGCAACAAACATTTAAACAAACAAACAAACAAACACACACACACAAGGAAAAATGTGAGTTGTGAGGCTACAGATAGAAATACTGATAGAAATACAAAATAATACATACCTTTTCCCGTTTGTCAAGTTTTCTCTCAGGACAGAAGACAAAACTGTGAGAAAAGTATTCAGTTTTAACTGTTTTGACACAGACTACACTGGGTTCATCATTTGTATTTACAGTTAAAATGACCCAGTAGCTAGAGTTACAGAAAAAAACTACCCAGCACCTGGGTCCAAATATTTAAAATAAGTCCATAAAATAACCTCAACAAGCTAAACATTTCAGCATTTGGTCAACAAAAAAAAAACAAAAAACATAACCCACTATTTTTAGAGTGCAGAAAAAAATACCCAAAGCATGGGTAAAAATGTTTAAAATAACCAAATAAAATGACCCAACAAGCTGAATCCAGCATTTGGGTTAAAAAACAACAGCATTTTTTTAGAATGCAATGTGGTCTGGCAAATTAATTGGCTAAAAGAGTAATGTACGACAATGAATTTAGCACATTATAAATGAGTGCAGAAAGAAAAAAATACACTGTGTTGAACGTAAAATACAATGTTTATGCTTTATGGAGACAAAGTACAAGTGACGAGACATCATGTAACAGCAATTTAACATTTTGTGTTAAAGTACATAAAGTCGGTAGCTATCAATTCATGCAGTGGCTAATTTGTGTTTAGGTCGGCCTCTTTGTTCTGCTATTAAAATCAGCTGCTGATCGTAAGACAGTACCATATTATAGTTCAAATCAAAGTGCAAATCAGTCCCTATTAAATCAACGTAAAAAACCCTCGAGTGCTTTAAAAGTTTGCAGGTAGGTACGTAGGACACCATATAGAAACTATTTTTGAAGTATAGAAGTAATGCGCAAATGGCTAGCCTTTTCTTTTTTCAGTAGCAATTTTGAGTCTGACATCCAGGTATGAAAGGGCAAAAAGTGAACAACCGCCGTTTTTTAAAACGTATAGTGGCCAATCATGTCAGGTAAACAAACAAAATAAGCAGCCAATGGGATAAAGAAGGTAAACGCCATCCTATGGAAGGGCAAGGGAAATATCCCAACGTAAAAAAATAAAAAATAAAAAAAAAAATAATAATAATAATTACATTTTTTTTAGTTTTTAACTAAAACCTTTTTGCTGAGTTGCAGACAAAAAACTAAATTAGTTCCAGGTCAGGTCCGTGTAACGCTTCACAATTTCACAATTTCAGACCATATGGCGCGAATGCAAAAATTAAAACCAATAATATATATATATATATATATATATATATATATATATATATATATATATTTATATATATATATATATATATATATTTTTATTCTGGCCTATTCTGCCCTTCTTTAAATAGTAGCCTATATGTTTACCATTAGTAAAGTGTGTCCTCCAGTGTCACTGTTTTAGTAGCATACGTTAAGCCACTTTAAGCGTCTGTAAAAACGTCCACGGCCACACCCCCGCGCTAATGGTACAGCCCACAGTGCAAATTGTAAGATAAAAAATGGGAAAAATAAAAAATGGTTTAGATTTCATTTATTCAATTGATAATTTCTGAAGTCACAATTTAGCAAAAGTAAAATTTAAAAAATGAGAGAAATGGCATTTATTCATTTATAAAGTAACTGAAAAAAATAAAACAAAAAACAAAATGTGGTCAAATATGGTCTGAAAATTGAACTGTGAAATCATCAATATAATTATTTCTCATTTGAAAATGTGGATTTATTAGAGCCTAGTGTCCTGAAAAACGTTTATCCATTTAGTCTGAGAACATTCATGGCAGCATTATATTCATTCTTTTGTATTTATCATCAATGAAACTGAGAAAATAATACATAAAAACACCATAAATCTAAAAGTAGTCCATTTTATTCGAGAACTGTAACTGACATCTTCAGAATTCCCTACATCGTGTAAGGACTCTTCCTAAAGGAAATCTTCATCCAGCGATCTTCATCTTCTCCCTTAGCAGCGAAATCCACGCTGACCCGCACTTTAAATTTCAAAATTTACCTGATTGCTCCCGCTCCTATATATGCGTGTGCGTATGTGTTGTGGAAAAGCTTGGAAACAGAGTTAAGGAATGATATAATGAATTTTCATTTTCAAAAACAAAACAAACAAACAAACAAACAAACAAAAAAACAGCTAAAACCAGTAAACCAGCCAGGTTTTAGTCGGTCATAGCTGGTTTAATTTTATTTTTTTTTGTTAATTTAAAATAAATGTTTTATAATTGTTTAACCAAAATTACTCCTGTGTAATCGATTAATAATTATATAAATCATTATAATAATTATATAAATTATACATAAATCATATATATGATAATCATAATTGATGATAAATGATAATCATATATATATATATATATATATATATATATATATATATATATATATATTCTTCACTTATGCAACCAGAAAAATGAAAAAGTTATGATTTTCCATTACTACACTTTTTAATGTAATGACAAATCTGTAGTGATGTTAGTTGTTACTATATTGTTTTCAATTTTACAATTACACATTAAGTCTCTCTGCTGTCAGTTCTAAATCTATTGTCTGTAGTTCATCTTCAGTTAGATTCTTTGTGGTAGATGAAGTGTCATCCATTGTTCTTTTGGCAAAGATCACTCTTGACAAGTGCGCATTCTCCAGCAGTTACATGCTCTCAAAGACAGCTCATCCATTGATCTGCATTGGGAGAGATGCACATTTATCAGACATGCTGAATTAGAAAATAGAAAAACAGAAATGTGGTTTAAAATGATGTTGTACACTAAAAATTGTTTGTCAGTTTAACTGGATAAAAACACAAGACCCATTTCAACACAACTGAATAGATTTATCTAAGCTTAAACTGAGTGAATTGCACATACTGGGGTTGGACAATGAAACTGAAACACTCGCCAATATAGTATTGGAGGTTTCATGGCTATATTTGCGCTGTCTGGTGCCCAATCTTCACTTACTGTACATTACACCAGTTAGAGCAGAGTGTAAAGTTTCATTATGTGCACCCAATGGTTCAAACATTGTACCTTGAAGGTAGTGCTCTGTATCAGGATAATAATGCACCAATACACACAGCAAGACTGGTGACAGACTGGTTTAATGAACATGAAAATTAAGTTGAACATCTCCCATGGCCTGCATAGTCACCAGATCTGAATATTATTGAGCCACTTTGGGGTGTTTTGGAGGAGCGAGTCAGGAAACGTTTTCCCACATCAGCATCACATAGTAAGACCTGGCCACTGTTCTGCAAGAGGAAAATGGCTCAAAATCCCTCTGGCTGCTTTGCAGGACTTGTATTTGTCACTCCCACGATGAAATGATGTTGTATTAGCTGCAAAAGGAGGCCCAATATCATACTAATTGTGATCTAAAACCAGGTGTTTCAGTTTCATTGTCCAACCCCTGTACATATACACTTTAGAATGCATTTTAGAATTAGCTTTATTTGATTTAGTTGGGCAGACATTTTGTGTAATTAATGAATGGTGCTGGGAGAAAGCACCAGAATGAAAGTTTATTAAACAGACAATTCATAGTAATTAATCACTCATTGAGAAAAGCAGCATACATGTAAGAATGTGGGAGCTGTAGTTCATTAGGAATGCTGGACTGAATAACTTTGTTAAATAGCCATTTAACAGGTGATATAGACCTAACCATGTATCAAGTGCTTACTTAAAATGTAAAATTCAATGGTAAAAGCATGTAATTAGTGTAATTAGTTTAATATTGGTTTATTTTCAGGATTTCTTTATTTATTTATTCATCTACTTTCAACACAAAGTTAACATTATTTATACGACGGTTGTACATTGCAAAAAGTAACATTAATAATTCTTTGTCAATATGTTACATTTGTAAATTCACGTTTTGCACTTTTGCGACACTCCCTAACTCAGATCACCTCACCGGAAATTTTGTAGAGGCTTTCACTCGCTTGATGCTATAACAATACCGTATTTTGAACACTTAATATCTACTTTTTGGTATTATGATTTGAAATGTTATGTAGACGCACATACAATTTTAACCGACACTACACTACGACGTTGTTCCGATTAAGGTGGAAGGTAAGTTAGAATGCCAAACGAATGTCCATTATAAAACCAACTTTACCGCACTCTGGGGATCGTGTTATCTGGGGATGTGCGCGTGCACGTGAGCTATTTTACTTACCTTTCCGGCAGATTCGTCCGATTCGACTACACAGCTGTAACGGAAACAAGTTTGTACATTCTTAACGCTCTCAATAAATGTTGATGCACTTACTACCCACTGAGCAAAAGTACGTCCAAACGACGTCATTTCAAGGTCTTTGTCGGACGCTGAAATGGCATCCCCTGAGGAGCTGGAATTAAAGTTTTTACAACGTCTTTTCATGACGTCTTCTGGACGTCCAATATTGGCATTTACAGGACGTCTCTAGAAGGTTAAAATTTTGTTCAGATCTGGTCATTATGGACGTATTTTCAGCGTCTTATAAGGTCAACTGCAGACTCATTTAGATGTCATTTATACTGTTTCTGGACATAATATATACACTCTTGGGCTGCATTCAAGTAAAAATCATGTTTATTTTATTATAATTTTTATTTGTACTTGTAAATCAACTTACAGACACAGTGTACAAAAACCATAAAAACAAGAAACTAAACTCATTGAACAGTGGATAACAACTGTAACATAGCATACAAAACATACATTATGTTCACCTGTTAGAGCTGAACTGGAGGGAAAAAACATCTAATTAATTTTTATTTCAACTGCAATTAACATAAAATTCTTAAAGATGGTATATTCTTTATTAAAGGGGTCATCGGATGCCCATTTTCCACAAGTTGATATGATTCTTTAGGGTCTTAATGAAAAGTCTCTAATATACTTTGATTAAAAATTCTCAGAGGTTTTGTAAAATCAACTCTGCAAAAATCATCCCATTCTAAGAGGTTGTTCCTTTAAATGCAAATGAGCTCTGCTCACCCCGCCCCTCTCTTCTCTCTGTGGAAAGACGATCTTGTTTACATTAGCTGCATTTAGCCGTGTTTAGCCGCTAAACTTCCTAACTGCCACGTTATAAGGAAAGGCGATCGCAAAGATTCATAAAAAAATGCTTATACTCACTTCTGCTGTAAGTGAAGCTGGATCATGAATGATTCGCGCGAGCATAGACGGATATATGTAGATCAGGAGGCGCTTTCCATTCACAAACAAATGTAATCTACTGCATCTTCAGCGGCTCAGATGTCAGGAGTACATGACGACCACTATGTTCACTATTACATCCAGCAACACAACACCTCAATCGCTCAGTCGGAGATATTCTTGTCTAACTTACATCCCTGCTCCAGCATCAAAACATGGAAAGTTACTGGACTGTGACAGCTGGTCTGGGGTAAGAGCTCACGTCAATCAACTATTGTGGGAGCGGCCTCTGTGGGGTGTGACGGCACACCGACAGGCATCTGAGAACGGCTCGATTTGAAAAAGGGAATATTATTTTTACAGATTAATTAAAAACCACTGCATGGATTTTTATCATTATAGGGTAGATTTGTTCATACACTGCCAACACACTTTAATGTTCAAACAACATGAAGAAGTGAACTTAGCATCCGATGACCCCTTTAATGCAATAGTCAAATGTTCATGTACCCTAATAATATCTGCATGCACAATAATAAAAAAGAACACAATATGCTAGTGCAGGAGATTTCAAACTGGGGTCCGTGGACGACCCAAAGCCAAGGGGTCCGCAAAATAATTTGATATACCGTAGAATACTGTTGTAAGTAGGTATTCAGACACCAGAAGTTTAAAACCTTCTTTACATAATAAAAAATAGTTTAACAGTTTCAGTATCATATTAAGTAAGTTTGTTATAGGCTTAATTTAAAATAAATATTGCTTGCAACGAATGGCACTATAATTTGTTTATTTTAAATATATATATATATATATATAATATATTGTTCTATTCTGTTCTGAATGCCATTAATTTAAATGATTTGGAATGAGGAAAAGTAAATTACATGTTTACATTGTTTATAATGTTTGTTAAGTTTATTATCATTTGTTTTATTTATCAGTATTTACATTATTTCTGAAAATAACAGTAAAATGTGCCTTATACACCAATGCAACTTATGCGTGTTTTTTTCCTGACCTGCTGTAACTGTCTGGAAAATATGGTAAATTAGGCCTATATTGTGCTGTATTATTAAACAGTTCATATAAAATGGGGACCATTTGCTAGTGGACAGGCCTCAATATACAGCAGAGAGTCTGGTGTGGCAGGTGGAACTTCTGTCCAGGTTGACAAAACATCTCTCATCTTTCTGTCTTCATGAACTGCCCTGAAAACAAAATTGAAATATAAACGATTATTATAACTACAAATATAGCTTCACAATGCTCATTATGACCTCTTTGGTAAACATATGATCAGAAAATACTGCCAGACTGATATTTAGTCTTTAGTGAATTTAGTGGAAGTATATTTTACTACAATAAGAACACACACTTAACACAAGATAAAGTTTTGAAAATCTTATATTATTACATTATTGTGAAGTTACGTGTTTTAGTGACTAATTTAGACAATTAAAAGGGATCAACATAAATTTACCTCAGACTGTAACTTCACTGACCACTTTACGTGCAAATTAACCAACAGGGAGATATAAAAATTACAAAAAGTTGAATTTGAAAACGTCTTAACACCGAACAAAATACATCTAAAGTGAAATTTAACATTAGATTGACAAAACGACAAATAAAGGTACATTTATATTGCTTACCTTAGGCTTAGCACCCATCCGTCTCTCAGATGACCATTAGAGAGCGTTACTGCTGAAATTTACAAATTGCTGCATTGCGTTGCGAAGGCTGTTCGTTGGTCAGGTTGGGTCACATACTCTGTAGGTTTTATAAAGTGTCCTTAATGTAGAATTAAATTACACGACGGATCTATCGTGGTGGTTATATCTTCAGTCTTTGGTAATACACAGAATTAATATCTTCCGTCTTTGCGGCTGCTTGCGCCATCACGTTTACGTCATTACGTTAAATTTAAATCTATTTATTAAATATATTATATATTTATATATAATATATATATATTATTATTATTAAAATATACAACAAAAAATAATATTATATTAATATTATGTATTATTATTAAATATTTAAATCTATTTATCTCTTATCTATTTATCTCTATTTAACTTAAACTTTAACTTAACTTAATCACACATAGATGTAAGCGGCTGTTTCTGTCAATTTCCCAGTGAAAAATACTACACATAAAATAAATAAATAATATTAATAAAATAATTAAATGGCCACATTATGGTACTGTCATGATGTTTTTATACATATAAATATTACACTGTTTTAACACCTAAATGTTTTATAAAAATACACATGATATTTAAATTTTTTAAATCAGAACTTTGTCATGTTTATTTGTATAAAAGTTCTCAAGTCGATTTCCTGAACCTGTTCTGCACGTTCTACAGATGTCCAGCAAAACCCCTTGATAGACGTTCAAATTTTGAACTGCATATCTACATCCAAGGAACGTCGTAGACCGACCTCCAGATACCGTACTGGATTTGCACGTCGTGTAGAAGTACAAATATGGTCCTGGACCGACCGACGCAATATAGACATGATCTGCACGTCGGGCGGACGTTGGGTACACTCTGTTGTGTCCTCAATACCTTTCCTGATGCATCCAACACAGTTAAATTGTCATTTGAATTTGATTTCACATGGTGCAGACATGGTTCTCAAACCACGTCCACGTTACCGTGAGACATTTACTAAAATGGAAAATGACGATTAAACTTCAACGCAAGTTATACTGCTCTATCTTCGGGGAAAATGTTAGTAGAAATTTGTGTATGTAATCAACACTAGAATTATATTTAACCATAATATTTAAATATAAAGTTTTACATTTAAATTAACATAACTTGGTATAGTGAGTTCTCCTGCAACATGTGACTTATCTTCTGTATACCTATGGTGGTTTTACATAATACAATAAAATAGAAAATGAGTTTGACAGCCATTGTTGACCATGGTTTCATTATAAGCAGTACAGCCTACATGCATTGACACTGATAAGTGTTCCACCTCAGCCAAAAGTCTTGCAGAAGGTACCAGCTTACTTATCTAGAAATGCATCTAATAATGTGCATTGTTTCTAAAGGTGCATTAAAAATAGTATTTTCACTGATGATTGATTGGAGTCTCTAGATGTCAATGCACTGACATGCAAATATCTGATAGAACTGTACCCTCAATTTAAAGACATACTCAGAGACAAACTCACATTTGGGATTATTATAAACATTTATTACAAATTACATTTCCAACATTTACATGGCTTCATGAAGCTCTCAAACATATGCAAAAAAAAAACAAAAAAAAAAACATGCACAACACAACTAAATGCATGCAGGGCAACAGTATCTTCCTGATGTGGAGGGTCTGCCCACACAGTCCCAGTGGTACCATTTACCATTTTCCACACGTGCATTCAATCTAAGGAAACAAGCACAAAATAACAATAATGATAATAAAGTTACAAAAATGGAATGATTCAGGAGAACAGCTACCCTAACTTTTAACTATTCTCACCCATTTGTCACATTCACTTTCATTTGTGTTTTTCTCACCACAAGAACGGCAGAGGTCTGAAAGGTCATCTTTGGACAATGAGAAAAGTGATTAATATGTGACATACAGAATGCTTGAAATCAGGTTCACAAGGCAAAGTCTGAAAAAAAAAAATGCATGCCAGTTTCTTTCAAAAGTGTTATGCAAATCTTTTTCCGCATCTCCACGATCCCTCCTTCATCAACTGGAAAATCCATGCTTTCCTTCATAAGAAGGGCCTGTGCTAAGTGTGAAAATAGAGTTAAGTCAAGCTCTCAATTAACAACTTTAAAATAATTGACTAATGACAGATTATACTTACTTTGCAAACAAATGCACCACATGATGTGGAATCTACTGTGCGGCATCCCCACCTAGATCCAAGAAGATTCTAGTAAATAACTTATAAGGACCAATCTTGCTCCACAACACAGACCATTTTCTGCCTTGCCAAATATCACAAATCACTATGAAAATAGACATTTCTTAGTAAAATGGATGTCAAGGAGTTAAAAATGGTTACACCACTAATGTGCACTCACCTTGCTCTTCTGTATTTGATGCTGGGGTAGTGTTTGCAGAAGATGTTTGCAGTGGCTTGTCTTCGGTTGTAGCAGAACACTGAATGGGCAAATATTTGGAGCACATGGGGTAGTGGGACTGTTGATTTGTCGTGATGGTGTGATCCCTTGTGTGGGGCTGGGTGGTGCATGGCTGGGTGAAGAGACCCACTTTTTTGGGATATGAGGCTCTGGCTGAACATACTTTTTTAGGTGGTCCATGTTGAATTTAATAACTTTGCCTTTTTCTGAGGCAACCTCAACATTTTTACCATCAATGTTGACAATTGAGAAAGGACCCAACATGTCTTTGTCCATTTTCCCACCCTTTTGACATTCTTGTCTCTTGTTTTGTACAAGGACTTTGTCACCAACCACAAAGCTGTCATCATGCCCCCTTTCCATTTTTCTTTTACGGACCTTGTCCTGGCTTTTCTGTTTGTTGATTTGGACAGATTCCATGCACTTTTTGTGTTGAATTAAACCATCAGATAACACCTCCTTTTCCACCTTTGCTTCCACTTTTTCATGACTGACCTAAGCAGACATATCAATATAGAATTATCATTTAATGTAAAATATATACACTTGTAAAATCAAGTCTTTCAAAAACAACACTGTACACCACTTTCCTCATAATCACTGGGCACCTCACACGGATATCTTGCCTCTCGTCCAAACATGAGGTAGTACTGGGAATATTTTTTGGTGATGTGTTTTTTTGTGCGGAGAGCAAACAATGCTGCTTTAAGAAGCTGGTCCCATGATGATGGCTTTTTGCCAACCATCTTAGTCAGGCTTCTGAACACAAAATGTGAAATTCTGATATTGCACTATTGTTTAATTAAAATATTTACTGAACAGTGGATTGTGATACATAGCCTACCTTTGTATTGTTCCATTCAATCTCTCCACAAGGCCATTGGTCTGTGGGTGGTATGGGGAACAGAGACTCCTCGTGATCCCCAGTTTCTCACATACAGAGTAATTCACCTTTGGCATAACAAAAAGTCAGATGTTTGTTGTTATATGGCTTGTAAAGAAATTTGTTGTACCAACCTTGTTAACAAACTCTCTTCCCTGGTCTGTCAACAGTCTTTTCGGTGCTCCAAACTTGTAAAATAAGTCAGTAGTGCATTCTGTGACATCTGCTGCACTTTTGGACTTAAGTGGGTAGGTTTCTGGCCACTTGGTAAAGTAATCCACCATTACGCAAATGTATTGGTAGCCACTTTCTGTTACATGTTTAAAAATGTTCATGAAGCTTATGTCACAAAAACAGGCTACTGATCTGTTTAATAGGGGTATCAGAATTTGTGACCCCATTGTTATGTGTTTGAAAATTCCTGACACAATCAAACCATTTCAGGTAACTTATCTGTTCTTGCATGTACTTTTTTTCTTTCTTTGTTTTTTGTTTTACCACAAATGTAAAATAATTGTACAAACATTGTATCTATAATCTATGTATATACTGTATATACATATGAATAAAACCAATGCTTTAATTTGAAATGAAATGCTTTATTTTTTCAAACACTGTTAGGTAATATCAGGTTATCAGTACCTTTAACTTAAAAACTTAAACAATAATAATAATATTAAGGCAGGGGACGGGGACATTAAAATTCACTCGCTGCACAGCTGTAAGGCTTCATGCCTATATATACACTGTATATATATATATATATATATATATACACACACACACATACACACAAAGCTGTACAAAGAAAGCTATTCTGCAACTGTATAATGTCCAAAAACACACTAGTCATGCATATGTGCTGTGGTGGATCCATTTTTCACCTCTGTACGGTACCATTGAGTCTCTCCACCAGTCTGTTTGTCTGAGGGTGGTATGGACACAGAGACTCCTCTTAATTCCAAGATTGAGCTAATGAAGATTGAGCTAATGAAGTTGATTGAACTTGTTTTGTTTTTATTGTTGTCATTTACATAGTAAAAAATATGCGTTATATTTAATGTATTTGTGTAATAGGAATGCAAATGCTTACAGTGTTGACAAACTCTCTGCCTTGATCTGGTAATATCTGTTTGTGCACTTCAAACTGATACATTTTAAAATGCACTGTGTCACTTCTGCAGCGGCCAAATGTGTTTTGGCCAAAAGCAGTGCTTCTTAACTATTTTTTCTCCAAGTCAATATTGCAAGCCCCCCCCCCCAACCTTTACATTCTAGTGTTATTACTTTTCAGTGCCATGTAATTATCTTTAAACAAAACAAATTCAAGATAGATTCAGTGTTATTTTTTGCAAACATATTTTGCAAAAATCTGCAGATATTCTTCACAACTTATAAGTACGTAAACCTCAATTACACAGTAACTTTAACAAATAAGCAAAATTTAACCTGCCATACCAAACAAAACTACAGGGAGATGCCAAAGGACTGCATATAGCTACTATGCAGATCCATTCAGAATCACTAAACACAACAAAACACAATTGGGTCAATATCACCATAGAGTGCCCTCACGATACTCAAAAATGTTGGTCTTGATTTCCTATTCGCCTTGTCATGTCATAAATAGTAGACACTCAAGTATTATAGAAACATATTAGCTGAGCTCCCATGAATCATTTGTGATCTACAGCAGAATTGAGTATAAGAGTTTTTTATGCATCTTTGCAAATCGCCTTTCTTAATAATGTGCTAGTTACTGTAGCAAGTTTCACAGCTAAAGTAAACAGACTGGATCGTCAACCCCACAGAAGAGAGGGGCGGGGCGAGCAGAGCTCATTAGCATTTAAACGAGCATGCAAAAACGGCTCACTCTGAACAGGGCTGATTTTGACAAGGTAAAAAGGGTGTTTTTTACACTACCACTGAAAAGTATGTTATAGACTTCTCATTAAGACCCTTAAGAATCATATCAGCATGTGGAAAATGGGCATCCGATGACCCCTTTAATTACAGTTGTCATCCATCGAAACTTGACTAGTGCGACACTGGCTTGCTTTATTCAGGCAAGAGCTGTAGTTTGCGTATCATATACTCATGCAGCGATCGGGTGTTTTGAGAAACACAAGATATACAGAATACATACAAGAGAGGTGGTACTGTTTATTTATTTATTTATTTATTTATTTACTTGGATATTAATCATAATATTTGTGAACTGAATAGACCTGAATATACTAATCATTGTAAGTCCCCCTTCTTTCCTGGATTCCTGTTTAATTTGTACCATCTGGAACAACCTGTAAGAGAAGTGACAAAGTTAATAATTCATACCATCAGAGTGACCTAAAAGAGTGTGTGGTGCTACTTACCTCTAACTTCTCCATTAATCTGTTGTTGTTCTTTACATTCCTTATCTGTCATGGTTTCATTCACCTGGTTGTCAATAAACTTTCATCAACTATACTCACCTTTGCCCTTGAGTTTGTTTCCAGAAAAGAAATTGGTAACACTTTATTTTAAGGACCAATTCTCACTATTAACTAGTAGCTTATTAGCATCCATATTACTAGCATATTAATGCCTTATTCTGCGTGATCATATTCTAGATCCCTTAGCCCGAGCTAATACCTAAACTTAACAACTGCCTTACTAACTATTAATAAGCAGCAAATTAGGAGTTTATTGAGACAAGCGCATGGATTTCACGTTGGGGCCCAAAATCGGTGGTGCACAGAGTAGCAGTCAGGAATTAATGAAAATTTTTCCAATACTCAGTCAAATTTGTTACTCACTCAGAATCCATGGTGCTGATGGAAACTCGTTACTCACTCAGAGTCTACTCCATGAAACTCAGCTCCTCAATGGGAACGGGAAAATAGTTCAGCAATAAAATAAGTGATGCGCTACACTAGAGAAGATGGCTGATAAGAGTATTTGCATATCCGTACCACGAAGGCTGGAGCTTCCCCTCCTTTAAACAGATGAAACCGTGTCATTTTTTGGAACCACATAAATTTTCTAGGTCCTTGACTCCTAAGAAAATAACAAAGAAACACTTCAGTGTTCTCTTCAGAAGCACAAAATGGCAGATGCTACTTTGAGCAGAATTAACTCATTTTTAGTCTTTCAAGACACAAAAAATATCCCTGTTATGCTGAATATTATTTTGGACACAAACACCGTCACTATAATACTTAATTAGGGGTTTTCCTGGCTTACTCAAACCAACAGCATCAAATCTCTGACGAAGCAGCTCAACCAACCTTCGAGTTCTTCCTGGTGTGCTTGTCAACACACCAAACTCATTTTAACACTTTACATAACAAAAATCAAATTGCAATATATGCACATAAGATATTGAAATGCATACAAGTGTACATATCCCGAATAAAATAATATAAAATAGATAAATATATACTAATGTTCACAGGGTTACAGTTACAGAGAACTGACCGCCACAGTTACAGAGCAAAAAGCAAACATCAGAGCTTTAGAGATGCGACTGAGGGACGCAGAGAAAACTGCAGAACAACAGACGGTCATCCTGGAAGAGCTGAACAAGAAAAATGATGGTACCTCACCAAAACATTCACTTTCTTATCAGTGATCTTCAAAGTAAAACACCAGTGCTATACACTGCATAGTGTAAATGTTAGTGTAAAACTGAGTGTATACTGTGTAAACTGTTATTTCATTTAACAATCCTTATTTCTTCACAGAAATGTCAAATCTTACTCAGAGTCAAGTGGAGGAGTTGAGAAAGGAAAATAAAGGTGAAACAGTGTTTGAATTATGTTAATACGTTCTCAGTGTAAAACAATATCAGATGATATTGCTTTTTTTCCCAGTAACAGACAGAAATAACTTTTACAGCTGCACTGATACAATCTGACAGTTAGTGTAAAATTGAGAGTATTCTGTGCAAATTGTGTTATGTATCTATTACAAATTATCTATTATATTATCTATTAATTATCTATTATAAACATCATTTAACACAATCCTTATTCCTTCACAGAAATTTCCAATCATACTCAGAGTCAAGTGGAAGAGTTGAGAAAGGAAATTAGAGGTGAAACTGTGTTTGAATTATGTTCATATGTTCTCAGTGTAATGCAGTAGTATATCACAATATTGCTTATATTTTTCAAAAACAGACAGAGAGATAGCTTTTTCAGCTGCGCTGTTGGAATCTGGGAGTGGAGATGTTGGTCCTTTTACCACCGAAATAACACTAATCTACAGGAAGGTTTTCATGAACATAGGGAATGCCTACAACCCATTCACAGGTAATTATTAATGAAGTGGGGCCATAAATCTCAGTTAAAACAACCATTTTGCTCTGTTCAAACCTGTGTAATGCGAATAAGAGTATTCAGTGATTTGCTGTGTTTCAAAACTATTACAGTCAACTTGTTAATTAAGCTATCATCCAGAAAACAGCTGATTCTTTCTTTCTTGTTGTTTGGTTTAGGTATTTTCACAGCCCCACTGAAAGGAGCATACGTGTTCACATTCTCTATTTTTAGTTTTGGTCAGTCATATCCATCAACTGTCACCATTATGAAGAATGGAGAGCGGGTGGTTGTGGCACATGGTCATCAGGCTCAGGGTGTGTTAAACTCCTCCAAAGGAGTTTTGTTGAGCCTGGAGGTTGGAGATGTGGTCTATGTGAGACTGTGGTCTAACACCAGGATTCAGGATAACGGGAATAATCACAACGTTTTCAGTGGTTACTTGCTGTTTCCCTTAAGAGGATAGGTGCTTTGCAGAATGTGATTCCAATCATTCTGAACACCTTGATGAGTATCTATTACTTGCTGTTGTTTGAGTTCACTTAAGGCACATCTTTAAAGTCACCTGAATTATTTTGGTGTGTTACATATGAGAAAGCCTTCTCTTCTAGGTTACAGAGAACAATGTAAAATGTAACATTCATGTTAAAAGTGTTGTGTGTTTTGTGCAAGTCACTAACGCATTACCCTCTCATTACTTGCTTCCCACCAGACACTATCTTTTGGAGGGTGTTGAACTGTGTCTTTGCATTAAAGAGGTGATTCAACCCCAGCACTTATCCAAAACAATAGATTGATTGATACTACATTAATCCCTAAGGAAATTCAAGGTATCCAGTAGGGAAAAAACAAACAAACAAAAAACAATTGCAATATAAATGTGTATATACACAAAAGTGCTAAGAATTGGTAATTACAAAATACAATGTGTACAAGCTACCCAGCCAATAGAAAAACATTCATCATCCAAAACAAAAACAGATGAATATATAAACCAGAGGGACTAAACACTCAAGCTGGACGATGACATCATTTTCTACAAATGTGAGCTAAATAATAATTTATCAATTCAACGGACTTACTGCTGAACAATAACAAAATTGACATTTAACAATGCATAATTTCCCTACGATCTGTATTGTAAAAAGCACACCCTAAAATGGATGTGAGGCTACAACGTTAGCATATTAAGACATATCTTGGTCCAGGTGGAACAACCATGACCTGAGGCTACAAGCAGTGTTTTGGCACAGCACCACCTACTGGTCAGGAGATCTGAAAAATTGCTATTTTTGCTTATATTTTCTGAATGGTGTGCACAAAAAAACATTTTAATTCAGTGAAGCATATTGACTAAAACAATATCTAGGTGTCCCATAATTTGATTCATATGACCTATTTTGATGAAATTTGTCTTGATAGAATCATTGAGTAATAATAAAGACAGTGATATGAATTTGTCTGTACTTTTAATTTCTTTGAAAAGTTGTTTTTCAAATTATTAAAGGGGTCATCAGATGCCTATTTTTCACAAGTTGATATGATTCTTTAGGGTCTTAATGAAAAGTCTATAATATACTTTGGTAAAAAATTCTCAATGGCTGTGTAAAACAACACCCTTTTTACCTTGCCAAAATCAGCTCTGCAAAAATCATCTCATTCTGGTTGAGGCTGCTTTAAATGCAAATGAGCTCTACTCGCCCCGCCCCTCTCTTCTCTTTGTGGTTTGACAAGTCTGTTTACTTTAGCCGCATTTACCCGCTAAACTTGCTAACCAGCACATAATTAGGAAAGGCGATCACAAAGATTCATAAAAAACCCTTATACTCAGTTCTGCTGTAGGTGAAGCTGGATCACTTGTCAGCTGGATTCTTGTCTAACTTACATCCCTGCTCCAGCATCGAAACAAAGAGGGCGGACTTTACAGCTGGTCTGAGGTAAGACGCTCATGTCAATCAACTATTGTGGGAGCGGCCTCTGTTGATGTCCCCTTTAAAGACAGAACCACACTTTATTCAATGTAAAAAAAAAAAAAAAGTGTTTTTAATCAGTGTAGCCTACAGTACTTCAGTAGTGACAATTTTAATGATGGGTTAATTACTCTTCTTAATGTAATTATTATTAATAATATCATTATCATCATCATTTCAGGATTGTGCAACTCACTGGGGATCAGTGTATGCCATGATAGTAAAAATCCTGTAAGAACTCCTTGCAGTCAAAAGAGTTTTTGCTGCTGACAAGAGCTTGTTACACACTGCCTGCCAATAATAAAGAGGATGGCAGACAATAAAAAGGGATCCTAGAGAAATTCATGTCAAAATACTATGAGAACTCTCTCCAGTTGATGCACACTATAAGGGACCATATCAATGCCGAGCACCTTGATGTAATCAGAAGTCTGCTTGAGGATGAGATAGTGGCGTAGTGGAAAGATAAATTGATTAGTGATTCACTTCTGGTGGAGAATACTCTGACGCAGGTTGGCTGCTGGTTCTCCATTTGCTTTCATTGTTTTAATTTTAATTATTGTTAAATTGATTTCATGTGTTAGTGCTTTATGCACTCTTTTAATGATTCTAGTCTGATTGTGTGGAGCGTTGCAGTGTTTTAGATATTTCCAATCACTTTGGCTTTTACGCTGGAGGAAATATTTCAAAAGGTCATGGTGGAACTTTCAAACTACTGGGACTGGCGTTAACATCTTGTTCTATGAACACAGAAACACACAATCATTCTTTAGGAGTCGTTTGCTTTGCAAATTTGTGCTATCCACAAGTGAGTAGTTGTCACGAATCTGGTCGTTGTCCTGCTGTCCGCTCACCACCAGATGTCGCTCTCACCCCTTCATCACACTCTGACTGTTGCACCACACTCCGGACTGCATCTCCCATCCTCCACCGCACTGATTGCGTCAGCCCCCGTGACCAATCAGGCGTTCTATAAAGGCCCCGGTCCTTCCCAGTGCACTTCACGGATTGTTGTATTGTTGTTACCCCATCGTTAGCGTTTCCTAGTTTCTTGTGCCCTGTTCCTAGTTCCTGGTTTTTGATCTCTCGCCTGGTTTTCTCGTTTTCTTCTGCCTAGCCGCCTGCCTTGTGGATTATCGCTTGTTAAAGGATTATTCTTCTTGTCTTGCCTGCGTTTTACCTGTTGCTCCTGTTTGACCCTGCCTGCTCGACTATGTATCTGTCTCGTCCATATAATAAAAGCTCGCAAATGGATCCGCTCGCCTCTCGTCATTCACTCCCTGTTACAGAACAATCCGTCACAACAGGATCCAGCAGCTTTCACCCCGGACATTCATCTGATATGGACACGGACATAACTCTTTGCAGAATCAAACAACGATCACACACACTCAAACAATATACCCGTGAGTTTATTTCCATTGCTAACCATTCCACTCTCCCGGACTGTATAATAATTGAGATTTTTTAAGACGGCGTGAACCAGCCCCTCCGTACACAACTGAGACGCGAGGGCCCGCGCTCGTCACTGGAGGATTTTTTAAACTTTGCATTTTTGTGTGTGGGTTCGCCGTGCACCGTGGGGGTCGCGCAGAGGGAGCGCGACAACGCGGCAGTGGCGACCGCGCATCCCATTCGCAGATGGACGGTCATGCCGGAGCACGATGCTACAAACACGTTTGCCGCCTGGATCGCTCGTGAAATGGCGGCCGTGTCGGAGCGCGCTCGTGCGATGGCGGTGACAGCGGTGCCCGTTCACAACATGGCGGCGCCATCAGAGCCCGTGCACAAAATGGCAGCGACGGCGGAGCCCGTTCGCAAGATGGCGGCGAAAACGGAGCTTCGTCACGTCCCAGCTGCTATATCAGAGCCATACAAAGTTACAGCTGCATTTCCTGAGTCAAGTCAAGTTTCCAAGTCCAGTCAAGTTGCAGCTGTGTTTCCTGAGTCAAGTCAAGTTCCTGAGTCAAGTCCATTTGCAGCTGCACTCCCCGAGTTAAGTCAAGTTTCCAAGTCAAGTCAAGTTCCAGCTGTGTTTCCTGAGTCAAGTCAAGTTTCCGAGTCAAGTCAAGTTGCTACTGTATTTCCTGAGTCAAGTCAAGTCTCCAAGTCAAGTCAAGTTGCAGCTGTATTTCCTGAGTTAAGTCAAGTTTCCAAATCAAGTCAAGCTGCGGCTATTGTTCCTGTGTCAAGTCAAATTACAGCTGTCGCCCCTGTCTCAAGTCAAGTTACAGCCATCTTTCCTGAACCACTGCATAAGATGGCTGCCACGCCAGAGCCACTGCACAAGATGGGCGCCGTCTCCAAACCACTCCACAATATGGCTGCCATTCCAGAACCTGTGGTCAGCACCCGGACGCCACCTGTGGTCATGATGGCCCACGTGCTGGACACACCCCTAATGACGGTATGGGCAGCTAAAGTGGCGCTCCTTCATGTCGCAGCGGCTACCCCTGAGTCGAGTCAAGACACAGAGTCTAGTCAAGATACAGAATCTAGTCAAGACACAGAGTCATGTCAAGCCAAAGCTGTCGTTCTCCATGAGTCAAGCCAAGACACAGCCGTTGTTCTCCATGAGTCAAGCCAAGTTACAGCTGTTGTTCCTGAGTCAAGTCACGCTACAGCTGTTGTTCCTGAGTCAAGCCATGTTGTTCATGAGTCAAGTCCCGTTACAGCGGATTTCCATGAGCCAAGCCAGGCTACAGCAGATCCTCATGAGCCAAGTCAAGTTCCTGCTGTTATTCCAGAGCCAAGTCAAGCCTCAGCCGCTGCTCCAGAGTCAAGTCAGGCTACAGCTGTAGCTTCCAAGTCCAGTCAGGCTTCCAAGTCCAGTCAGGCTTCCAAGTCCAGTCAAGCTTCCAAGTCCAGCAAGGTCAAAGCGGTCGTTCCTGCGTCAAGCAATGTCAAGACGGTCGTTCCTGAGTCAAGCAACGTCATAGCCGTGGTTCCTGAGTCAAGCAAGGTAACAGCCGTGGTTCCTGAGTCAAGTGAAGTCAATGATCTTCACAAGCCAGTTCAAGTCACCGCTGGTCTTCACGTGTCAGATCAAGTCACTGCTTATCTCCATGAGTCAAAGCAGTTCACTACTGATCTTCACGAATCGAGTCAAGTTACAGCCAATCTCAAAGAACCAAGTCAAACCACAGCTGATCTTCATGAGTCAAATGAAGTTATGATTGCAGTTCCAGAGCCCCGTCACGTTTCGTCTATTTGTCCAGAACCTCACCACGCCCCGCCTGACGGCCCAGAGTTCAGTCATGTCCCGCCTGACGACCCAGAGTCAAGTCACGTCTCGCCTGACGGCCCAGAGTCAGGTCATGTCCCGCCTGACGGTCCAAGTCACGTCCTCCCCGATGGCCCAGAGCCAAGAGCCAAGCCCAGAGCCAAGTCACGTCACGTCTCCGGCTCCGCCTCCGGCTCCGCCCTGGAGTGCTCCTGCTCCGCCTCCGGCCCCGCCCTGGAGGGTACCTGCTCGGTCGGTCCTGCCTCAATCACTGGGCTCTCCACATGGACCTGGCCCTCCAGCTTTCGCCCTGTCTCGCTCCCGCCCCACCGCTCCCCTGGACTGTTGTTTCCTTCGAGCGTCTGGAAGCCGCTCCTTGGGGGGGGGGCTATGTCACGAATCTGGTCGTTGTCCTGCTGTCCGCTCACCACCAGATGTCGCTCTCACCCCTTCATCACACTCTGACTGTTGCACCACACTCCGGACTGCATCTCCCATCCTCCACCGCACTGATTGCGTCAGCCCCCGTGACCAATCAGGCGTTCTATAAAGGCCCCGGTCCTTCCCAGTGCACTTCACGGATTGTTGTATTGTTGTTACCCCATCGTTAGCGTTTCCTAGTTTCTTGTGCCCTGTTCCTAGTTCCTGGTTTTTGATCTCTCGCCTGGTTTTCTTGTTTTCTTCTGCCTAGCCGCCTGCCTTGTGGATTATCGCTTGTTAAAGGATTATTCTTCTCGTCTTGCCTGTGTTTTACCTGTTGCTCCTGTTTGACCCTGCCTGCTCGACTATGTATCTGTCTCGTCCATATAATAAAAGCTCGCAAATGGATCCGCTCGCCTCTCGTCATTCACTCCCTGTTACAGTAGTAGTCAGTGCGACTCAATTCAGTTGCACATCTTAATGTTTGCTCACAGAATAAGATTGCTTTACTCTTTGATATTATATAGAACAATGCGCTGGATTTTTTCTGTCTGTAAAACTTGGGATTAGCCAAATGACTATATAAATCTGAATACGAGTACCCCACCAGGCTAAAGCTTGGTTTAATGTTTAAGTGTACTGTATATACAATGTGTATTAATGCCTTTCTCATCCCTTGGTGAAATGTTATGCTGGCCCTTTAAGAAACGTGACTGTGTAACTGTGAATCTCGCAAGAGTTACGTGATAGCAGCATGTTTTTGGTTTGGATGGTGCTCATGCTGTGGAGAATTGCCATTAAAATCCTCAAATTTGCTAAATATTGAGAAATATTACCTTTTAGTGAGTTATAGACTCTTTCTCATTGTATTGGTGATCTGGATGGCCGTGTGTCATGTTGATTGAAGTCAGGTTCTGTCGGGACGTGAATGCGAGGAGAGATCAAATCAACACAATTGTTTCTCGAAGAGGCATGGGTGTCGAGATATAATCAATTTCAGCAAAGTATTGAAGATGTTTTTGTGTATAATTCTGTCTGAACCAGTGTAATTGAAATGTAGTTTTGTTTAATCAAGAGGGGAGAAAAGTGCCCCGTAGGCCTGCTGTGTGTATTTGGGATGAGCGTGAAGCATCAGAGTTTGTGTTGTTCACTTTTATTGTTTCTAAAATGTGTTTATTACTTATACATTTATGTTTCATTCAAAGGAACACAATGATCGTTGAATAGACCCAGATAGCACATGTATGTCTGCAAGATGTCTGTTAAAGATCACTTGATCTGGAACGCATCTGCTGTGTACAAACATCTGACAGACATCTGTAAGATGTTAGTTTTACGTACATTCTAAATCATAAATATCTTAAAGACATCTAATAGACGTCTATTTGACATCTAGAAAACATCCTATGGAGGTATTCCGAGCCGATCCTCCCTATACGCAAAATACACAAGCTGCGTAGGGCCCCCAAAACACCAGAGGGCCCCCTTGCTCTCAAAGATGATTTGATTTTTGTTTCGTTGTTGAAAACATGAATGTTTCTTTCCTTTAATTCGGTGTGCTGTCACCCTTTCTACGTAAAAATCTGTCAAATCAACGAGAATGTCGTATAATCTCTTCTTTGATGCTAAAAAAACAAAAGCTGAAAGTGCACCGAGCCACAGAAGAGACACTGTTTCTCATGCACTGTCCCAATTTGAGACGGAGTGGGCATTTTTTTGTGTAGGGCCCCCAGAAGTCTAGGATCAGCACTGGACGTATTGCAGATGAGCAAACGCTCTAAAAAAATACGTCTTCCAGATGTGAATGCAGACATCAAACAGTCTCAGTGATGTACGTGTACTATCAGGGGAGTATCGTTCTAATGTCATGTGTTCCAAATGTGGAGGAAAAGTTTGCATTTTGTTTCTTTTACTGTCTGCAGAGGCAAAACAGGTTCATCATATAAACGCATAAACGTGTACATGTGATAGAGTGGTGATAAACAGTAAGTTCAAATGGTCTAATTCAAATCTGCAGTTGTATTAGTGTTCGTCTGTTGATGTAAGATCAGATTAGTGTTGCATTGTGTAACTGTTTGAAATGCATTAATGATACTCAAAGATAAGAACTTCTAATTTGTTTTCATGTAACTTAAGCAGCCTTATTTGGTCTTCTGTGCTATGGTATGCTGTGATAAATGTTATACTGACGTGTTCATTTGTTTTCCAGAAAGTGGCTGCTACTGTTGTCTGTTGCTTTCTAGTTTTAGTTGTATGTTAGTTTTATGATTGAGCACTGATTGTTGTGAATTAGAAAAAAGAAACAGACTCATTTTGTGAAAATCAAACTTTATTGTTGTCAATAAACATACAAGCTTTAGTTTTCCTATGCAGATTTGCCAAAATTGGCATAATTAATGCTGCGCTGTTTCAGCGTGCAGTCTGGAATAAAGTATCCCCTTTGAAATTCTTTATACTGTGTCCGGTGTTTTTGCTAACTAACTTACTGGGCTACATGTACCTAAATTGATAGGCCACACCTTGCGGTTATTTACAGAGCTGGCTGGTGAACAACAGTTGAGATGGCATTCCAGGGAGCAGTTAGTGGCAGGGCCCCTCTCTAACTGCTGGTGTGGAGGGAGATGTGCGACACTGCGACAGGATTGTGGTGGAAGATCAGATAAGGTCGCTAAGACAACTGCCAGCCACCTCTTACAGAGCAGGAAGAGAGACCTTCTGCACCCACCACTGCTTAACAGTGGATTTCTTAATGTACTACGAGTTGACCCTAGACACAAACCCAATCCTAAGGTTAAGGAAAGTTCTGCCATAAAAATTCTTCAGGATCTCTGGATGCAAGATCTATCCAAATCCATTTATACCTATGTTTGGAAACCTTAAATAGACATAAACTTCAACGCATTCTTTTTACCCTCAGACAACGTACAGTTTACGTTGACAGCCATTGACTGTTAAAACAACAGCAGCCCAGTCAGCACAGGACCTCCGCATTGGCACATTGACACTGCCTGAAACACACAGGTGCTCAGCAATGTAGTCAGACTGCAAAGGACCCTGTGAAGACCCATCTCACCAAGCTGTCTGGTCCATGCCCCCATGCCCTGAGGACCCTCTTGATGCAACAAAAGTCTCTTTAATCTTATTAAATCTGTGTCTTCCTTGTGTTGATGATCCAAGGCTCTACTAGCTATCTGAATTCCTACAATCTTTCAGATAAATCAGTTGACCAAATCTGTCCAGTTTGTAAGTCTCAACTTGTTGAACAGCCCCTGTGGGAAACGTTCTGATGTTGCCAAATTGACAGTCCTTGACTAGTGCTACTTTTCATGTACTTCTCAGAAATATACTTAAAATGACATTTAAGTATACTTGACTTATACTTAAAAAAGTCTAAATATATACGAGCAATATTGTTCTCTGAGAATCCATGTTTTCATTGTTATATGGCAGGGGGCGCTATTACACATCTTCTGTACAGGGTTTACAAAACACAAGCGAAGAAGAAACCGAAACAAACGATGCTTCCACAAGTTTTTTAACTTGATCATCAGTCATAAAACAGCATCAAAACTGTAATGTTATGGAATAAAATGTGACCCATGAAGAGGTAACAGTGACTGTCAAGCTCTGGGGTGTTGATTGACTCCATCTACGTTTTGATTATCACTCTGAATCCAAATCATAGTCTTTTATCTCGCCTCTGGTCTCACTCCCCACGTTACAGGAGTATATTTGCAGTATAAAACTACTAAACTAGTAGTTTACTGAGACTAAGTGTACAAAGTGGACAAAGTGTACTAAAAATGCTATTTTTATTTAAAAAATTACTTTAATTAGTAAACTATCAGTATACCTATAAGTTCACTTTTCGTATAGTTGCAGTACAAACTAAAACAGATAAAAACTAGTTGTGTACTCAAAGTTTACTACTGTTATACTTAGAGTATACTTAAATGTATACTTTCATATACTAGAAAGTGGGCCAATTTAGTCCCAAGGAGTATTGAAATAGTACACGTACAAGTATACTACTAGTAGACTGACATTTGTATACTTACTACATAAAGTATACTTAATAATATACTTGAACTTTACTTAAGTATACATAATGAAATGAACTTGAAGTATACTTCTTTTTGGTAAGGGTAGTCACATCTGTTAGTTCTATTTGTCCAGCTTTGATCCTTACTGGAAATAATGTTGATAATATTCATGTTGATAATTCTCATAGTAACCAGACAGTCGATCTTATGAAAACATTGTTTTAGTTTGATCTAATATGTACATTTTCCAACTCATTACAAAGGTCACAGACTTATGTATTAGTGACCAGAAGCTTCTCACTTTTAAGCTACTTGTTCCTTCTCCGAGATGTGCTCAGAAAAGGGTCATTGGTTTTAGAAATGTCAAGAATAATAATTTTGCTCATATTTCATCCTGGATCACAGAACACCCAACAGCTGGAATCACTATAGTTCTGTTTTATCATCTGCTTTGGATATGATTGCCCGTTGGAGAGAATGTGCTGTTCAATTCAGTAAATCTGAGTCAATACAGTGAAGCACCGAAGTCAACGGTTTGTTCTTTTGTACAAGAGTGTAACAAATTTCTTAATTTCTTCATGGAAAAATTTAAAACATTCATAACATTTATATATTATTCGTTTTGCAATCCCTGTGAATCATCCACCTAGTTTATCTACCCTAGAAACAGTTACTATTGGTACTATTCAAAATTGTGAACACCTCCATTACTACTGGTATTGTTCCGGAAGCCTTAAAGGTTGCAGCTATTACACCAGTCTTTAAAAAGCCTGGATGTGATAAATCTGATTTATCAAATTATGGGACTATTTCAAATCTTCCCTTCTTCGCTAAGGTTTTGGAATGTACAATTACAACACAACTTCATTAAAACTTGTTGTTCAACAGGATTATTGAGCATTTTCATTCTATGTTTAAAAGGGACACAGTACAGAGATATCTTGGTTCGTGTTATAAATGACCGGCTTGACTCTAGACCACCTACCATTTTGGTGTTGTTAGCTCATAGTGCAACATTTGACACAGTGTGCCACTCCTTTCTGCTTAATAGACTTAAGAGTTGGCTTGGCATCTTTGGAACTGTGATTAAATGGTTTAAATCCTACCTTATGATCATTCCCAGTTTGTTGTTTTAGGGGGAAAAAATCAGACATTGGACAGGTCTGTCATTGTGTTACTTAAGGATCTGTTTTGAGTCCTTTATTCTTGAGCATTTATTTGCTTCCTTTGGGGCAAGTTAATAGAAATGGCAAATATGGCTAAAAATACCTGTGTGTTACCACAAACTAGAGCAAGGAACCCAGCTTGTTTTATTAAGTAGAAATCTGTGGGCATATATATATATATATATATGAATAGCATAAAAAAATTAGTTGTTTTTTAGATTAATTTAATTTATTTAAGATCATGTGAGGTTGATTTTATTTCACTTTTGTTTTTTAATTGTGGCTTTCTTGTTTATTAAATTAGTTTATTTTATTTAACTGTATGACAATTATAATAATGGCTGTCTGTTATTGCTTATATCATTAGTTGTTTTTTAAATTAATTTAATTCATTTAAGAACATGTGAGGTTGATTTTATTTCACTTTTGTTTTTTAATTGTGGCTTTCTTGTTTATTAAATTAGTTTATTTTATTTAACTATATGACAATTATAATAATGGCTGTCTGTTATTGCTTATATCATGACTTGTGTGAATATAGGTCTATCACCTTGCAGTTCTCAAGCCCATGACGTGGCAAAAATTTCAGGAGCTGCTGGCTGCTCTAGTCACAGGCTTTCCTCTGGATGGCAGCCCCAAAGAAAGATGTGATCATCTGTTTATTACTGTGGGTGACATTCAGGAGTTATTGCAGAAGGCCTGCATGGGTCGGCGTCATTTCATACTATGCAAAAAAAAGCACCCCACAAAGATGCAAGGAGGCCTATGTTTGCAATTAGATAGGAACTTCAGACAGCACCAAGAGAGTAAAAAAGGCTCTGTGCAAAAAAAAAAAACAAACAAACAAAAAAAAAAAACAACAACTCAGTGCCAGAAAGACTTGTGTATATATGTATTATAGTTCTTTTTCTTTTATTCATGTGTTTTCAGATTTTTTTCTAAATAAATGGTTGAAAGCCATATGTTTTCTGAAAAACAAAAAAGGCAATTTGCACTTGATAGCACATTGTGTTATAAATCTACAGCCAGTTTTCTTAACATTTTAAAAGCAGCAAAACACAAGACACGAGAATGTGTGATACATGCGTTGTATTTATTCTGTAACACAAGGAGAAAGATACTTGCTGTGGTGACACAGAGGGCATTTATACATGCACACAAAAATTAAAGATTCATGCATTTGAGTGAAAAAGAGGTTGTTAGTCATGCTACAGAGTTGGACATATACAATTACAATCAACTGACATACCCTTTCACAACTTTCAGTTCAACATTATTAGTGAGATTAACGTATTATTTAAAACACTGTCATTAAAACAATGTAATTAAATCTCGGGCACAATACATTAAATACAGTTGGTTTATTTATTTCGATTTATTATTTAAGTTGCATTTTCTGTATACTTTTGGACTATACTATTATTTTTTTGACTGGTAATGAAGTCAAATAATTGTATGTGAGAGAAACATTGAAGAGTGACTGAGCTTGAGCTAGCTGTAGTAAATTTGCTTTATGAAACCAAATCAACTGACAATAAGTCAGACTAACTAAAATAAGCTGTTTTTTTTTTGGTAAACTTGTTTCATGAAACAGGCCAGAAAACCCCTGCTTTATATTATGTTCTGCATGTATATGTTCTGCTCCGTTTGTTTATTTATTTTTTAAAAGTATGTATCCAAACTTTCAATAGCAAAATCTTTTGTGAGATTTTCCCATTCTTTTGGGATCTCACCTTGACCCTGGAATATTTTATTGTAGTGCTCTTCCAGATCCTTCTTGAACCTGCACACAAACCATTTCCAGTACGGCAGCTCAGAGGCATCAGGGGTGATGCTCCATTCTGCATAAACTCCTCCTGCTCTTCTGTATTCTTTATATGGAAACCACTCGTCTGATGCATGAAATCTTTTACCACTTGACACTAAAGTTGTGCAAATATCAGCACTGAGATGCTGTGTGTGATAGTAATGCCAACCTTTGAGTCCATCCACCCGATGGAAGGGAACACTGTGATCTCCAGGATGGTCTTCTGTGGTGTTGGTGCAGATGGCGGTACAGAACGGACACTGAACCCAACAGCACTGACAGAAGTGATCAATCAGAAGCTCATCTGGCCTGAACTTGAGGTCCAGTTTTTCATCAAATGCATGCGTGTTGAACTCTTTACTGATGTCAGTCATTATGGCAGGAAGTTCTTTACTAATCACATCCTCTAGGAGGTTGAAATCATCAACATCATCATGTTTCACTCCACTGAGGTCTTTTTCAGAGAAGATCAGCACACCTGAGAGCTCCTCTGTGAAACCCTTCAACCACAATCCAACATCTCCGCTGTTCACTTGAACATGTTCTGTAGATTCACATGCTGCTTTCTTGATCCTCTGCAGCAGGAGTTTAATGTTCTCCTTCATCTTGGGTAAAACACTGACACTAAACTTGCTAGTGATGTACCGACTGACTTCGCCTTTGATGAAACTCTTGAAGTGATCTCTGGGATGATGAATGTAGTCCATGTATTCGTCAAAATCCTCCTCTTCTGCCAGTGTCTTCAGGATGTGTTTCTCTAGATTTGATCTGTTTCCATTTAGCGATTCACAGTTTGTTTTCATTTCATCTGATAAATCTCTGGCAGTCTTCTTGTAGACACTTTGCTTAACAGGCTCTTTGAGTTTTTGACAGATGATCTCACCAAAAATGACAGCTGATGCAGCTCCATGGAGGTGTTTCTGGAAAACACTGTAGTATTCTTCTCGCTTTTTCTCAACATATATTACAGGATCATTGGCTTCCCTGAACAGTCTGTGTTGTTCAGTGATCATTTTATTTGCTCTCTTACAGATGGATAGAACCAAGTCCATGAAGAATTCTTTCTTGAACACATAGTGCACTGATGCTTCCTCATGTTTAGTTACTCTTGCCTTGATGTAATCTGTGAGTTTTTGATTGCAGCTTTTGTTGTAGCCCATCTTTGAAATGTTAAATGACTGAATCATTTTGTGTGTCTGCAGAGAAACGTCCGTGACAAATGATCTTATTTGGGCTTCATCCTCTTTAGATAGAACGAATCCCAACTTCTCTTTAGCTGATCTGTAGACATATTGGACAGCTCCACTAATTCCACTGGATTTCTTTACCTTCACATAATCAGAAAAACTTGGTACAGTGAAAATATCCTTGCTCTCCTTCCAGTGGTCTACAGGAGCACTTTTATAGATGTCACTGAGGAGGTTTTTTACATCTGTCAATATGTCAATCTCTTTGATTGCAGGAGTGTCTCTGATGATGTTTGTCACACATTTCTTCCAAAACAAATCAAACTCTTTCTTCAGTGTTTCTTCATCATTTGCTTTGTTTTTGAGATTCAAAGCGAGTTCTTTGCTCTTTTCCAAGAGAGTGTTTTCATGATGTGTCCTCTGAGCATCAATCTTTTTCTTCAAGTCTTGCTGCTGAAGAACCTCATTTAATTTCCTCTTTGTTTCTCTTACAATGTTTTCCTCAACATCTTTGATTTTGGTTTCAAATGACATTTTCCACTGAATCAGTAAATCTGCATCTGTGTCTTTCTCAAAGAACTCTGACATTGATTTTTCCACTTCCTCACTTGTTTTCTTCAGTTCTCTTTGAAGATCAGCTTCCTCAACCTTATGAATTGCTTCATTTTCTATTCTGTTGTGCAAATTGTTCTCAATTTCCATCATGGCACTCCGAAGACTCCAGGACCACTTGCTGTATTCAGTCTCCAGTTTCCTGTAGGCTGAAATCTCCAGAGAATTTTTAAAGCTGAAGACGAATCGTTCTTTCAGTAAAGCCTCCCAGAGATCTTTAATACGATCTTTCAAGTGTGTCAGCCTCATTCCATGTGATTTCGAGGCATGAGATATAATAGTTTTTTTTAGTTCTTGAATGTTCTCACAGTAGTTTGGGTTTGGTGGTGCCATGGGTGGGCTGCCCTCCCAGAGTTGAGCAAAATACTTCACGTCATTCTGAACATCAAATCTAATGATATCACTAAAACGTTCTGCATCACAGACTTCCTCTTTAGCAGCAAGTTTTGTCATTTCATCCAGTTTCTCTTGCAGCCGTCTCCTTCCCTCCATGTTTTTCTCTTTAGCTGTGACGTCTGAAACGTTCTGATGCACAAACACACAGCTGGGATTCAGTCTGACCTTTTTCATCCTCAGGAAGGCCTGAACAACAATCTGAAGAATGTCCTGCATCTCAGATGGATTTTCACCAAAGATGTTGATCAGTGTCAGATTTCCAGAACCAACAACAAATGTGGCCAATTCATTGTCGTGATGTCTTGTTGATCTTCCAGCCAGTTCTAGAGCACGGAGACCCTCGGTGTCAACAACTAGAATATAGTCAAAGGTGAGCACTGTTCTCATGTCTTCTGACACTTTGACCAGCTGCATGAAAGCTCCCCTGGTGCACCTGCCAGCACTGACAGCAAACTGGAGACCAAACATGGCATTCAGCATGGTGGATTTGCCAGAGCTCTGAATCCCTAAAACGGACAGCACAAAGACTCTCTGGTCTCCCAGTTTCTGGATGAGTTCATCTAGAACAGCAGAGATCCAGATCACAGGAACATGAGCAGCATCTCCATCCATCAGCTCCAGTGGAAATCCAGAGACCATCATCTCTGCTGCAAGACTCGGAAGAGAAGAAAAGTCAGACTGCAGGCCTTTCTTGTTCTTCTTCACAGATGAACACGATTCATAGATTTGACCGATCTCCCTCATGATGTGCTCCAAACCAAAGGCTGCAGCTTGAAGTTCCTCAGATATTCTCTCAAGGTCAGCTTGTTCAGCTTTAAGATGCTCAGATCTTTCATTGCTCTCTTTCATTTTTAATACTGTTGACCATTTTTCATCATACTTGTGATGTAGAGCAAAAAGGTCTGCTGAGATATATTCATCAAGAAAGATTCTGAGCCATTTGAGGAAAAACATCTTGTTTGTAGCATCAGAATGCATTTCTTTAATAAAGAGCTCCATAAAATAGCTGACGTCAGATTCATGCTGCTGTTTGCGGATTTTTTTCATTTCTGTTTGTTTTCTACTTATTTCCATTTCTGTTATATCTGCTTGAGGTCGATGTAGTTCTTTGTTCTTCTGACTCCACTGATGCCACAGTTTTCCCTGACAGGGCAGAAATGATTCTTTGACTTTTGTCAGGTCTTTTTTCTCCAGTAAATTAATCATCTGCTGTGCTGCTGCTCTTCCTCTGCTGCAGTCACCATCATCTTCCTCATCTACTCTGATGTCTGGGTATTTGGACATATCTTCAAGTCTGAAAGTGGAAGGTGATTCTGAGAGACAATTATTAATAGTTTTTCTGAGTTCTTCAGATACATCGGACTGATTTCTGTCTTTCAGACCGATTTTGTATTTCCCTTTCTTCATCTCAGTTACAGTGCATTCGTCTTCAGTAAAAAGGCAAATAAGTGGCTTTGCATTACTGTATAGGTTTTGAATTGTTGTTGTATGCTTTTCATTTCTGCCCAGTCGTGGTAGAACAACAACATTGATTGAGGCCATTTCAGTGAGGATCTGCAACTGTTTCTCATGGTCTCCTGCATCACCGTGAAGATTACAGAATGCAACACAGTCAGTGAATTTATCCGTATTTTTCCCAGAAGGGCAGAACCAGGCGATCTCCACCACTCCATTCATCAGGACTCTGGTTCTGCTGCTGCCTGGGCAGTTCCTGTGGAAGAACGTGTTGTGTTTCTCATTGATCAGACTGTTCATCAGATGAGACTTGGATGAAGACACAGAGCCAAACCTAAAAAAAGACACCACTGGAGTTTGTGCCTTGTAGATCGGCTGGGTGTGACTAATGATTTCATTGTTGGTGTTTCTCATCTTCCAGCTTTTGTTGATTTGTCTGAATGCCCAGAGAGGAAACTCAATGTGTTGTGTGAATGGATCAGGAACAAGTAAAGGCAGAGCGTATTGACACTGGGACAGTTTAGTCACTATCAGCTGTTTAAGGAAACCATCAGCACAATGAAACACAGTCATCTGTACATCCATTGGGTCAATTCGCTCAGATTGTCTTGTTCCTTTGTTAGACGAATATATTGCTTTGAAAATATCACTCTCATCTTCAAGTGAGTCATTGTCTCTTTGTTGTGCATGATCCTCCTCATTGGTCTCTTTAGTTTGAATGTATCTTGCTCTATAGTCCATCATCAGTAGTTTTTGTAAGAAACTCAGAATCAACTGCTCTTCTGCACAAGACTCGTGGAAATGTAATGAATGTGGCATTATCTGAAGAACATCAGCAGCTCTCAGTTTGTTGTTGAGCCTGTCTTCAAGATGAAGTCTGCGATATAGATGCTCTATTTTTTCACTTTCAGTCTTTTCTTGGGGTATATGTTCATCATGTCCGACTTTGGTTAATCCAAAATCCTTGTTTTCACCCTGTTTTATAAAAAAAAAAAATATATATATATATATATATATATATATATGTATTTATTTTTTCCATGTTAAATATAATGTACCAGCAATGTGTAAAACAGTAGATATATGTCTGTGTGGCAGGTCCAGTCAAGTTCTTCCTGCCTATATGTGGTTGGTGAGTCGGTTCATCGATTGCCCAGTGATTGATCAGTGGGCAGTGTAAAGATAAACTAGATGGAATAACGTCACGAGTCACTGCCTCTTTTTTCCTGCTTCATGTTTGCCTGCCAACCAGGGATGTTGGTGATGTTGGCATGGTTGTTGTTGGCACCCTGTAGCTAATGTTAGCTTACTTTCAGAGTGGCATGTTGGATTAAATCCTATGGCTGGCATTTGGTTGAGGTTGCCCCTATACAGGTAGGTGAGAGTCATCTGTGATGTGTTTATTTGTTAAAATATTTGCTCATTCCCTCTAAAGTGGGGAATTATCGCCCAAAGTCATTGTTGCTTTGCTTGGTTAAATTTAGGTAATTTCGCTTCCTTTTTGTGTTTTGTTATTAAAGTCTTTTTGCGTGTGTGTTTCTTGATTATGATATATATCTGTTACAGTTGCCAGCTGGAGCACCCATGAGCTCTGCTAGAGGGCACTCCATCCCTTACCTTTGCCACTCATTCTGGATCATGATCATTTTTTTCATATCAGTCGATATCAATAATTATCACGATAAATGTCAAATTTTTATTTCTTTCAAGTTTAAAGGCAGATTTTTGCTACAATGTGAAAGCTGTTAGGATGGTAGCAGATGGTTAAATGTGGCTTTAAACTATTCTTTATGGTCAGAACATGACTTCGTGTTTTTTGAATTCTTTTCCAGTCATTTTTTCCTTAGCAAATAAATATCTTCATAAATATCTTAATATTTCAATGAGTAATATAGTTTCAGATCAAGAAAAAGGTTTGTGTTACCTAATAATAAAAATTAGAATAATATAACATTTTTTGTCTCTTAGAGATACACATTTGATAGTAGCTTGAGTTAGGATGCAGATGTAGATTTTATGTTCATTATCAAAATCAGTAATAACTGTAAATATTGTAGCATCCTCATTTTTATATGGCGACATTTAATTATTCTGACTGTTAATTAACCATTGCTCTTCTATAGTATCATCCATAGATCATGACAATAACAGTTAAAACCACAAATACAACACCTCAATACCATGGTAAAAATGTAATATGGTTCCTAGGTATTTGTGTGAAAAACAGTATTCTAAACACATTTAGTATAAATGCATAAACGTTATAGCTTAATCACAAAAATACTTTAATTATATTCCATTATTCTTTCTTCAATACATTTAATACGTCTACATTAATAATATAATAAAATTCAACACAAATATACCCACATTTCTGACACAACACCACTGTGCAGTTAGTGCTACTACAGTAAATCTATGGTAAATGATGATGATTTGTAGATTTAAAAGTCTTCTTACTGTATCGTTGCGTACAGTGTTTCTCTTGTTTGTCAGCGCTGTCTCATCTGACTATAAACTGAGTCATTTGTGTTCTGCACTGAATTCAAGCACTTCATGGTGCTGTTTAGTGCCCGAGACTCATCAGTGAGTGAATGCTTCTGCTCTAGTAAGGGTGGCACCATGCCGCCGTTTGAACTTTAATCTGAGCAGATAAACGGTCCGAGTAGTCATCTGTTATTTCTATGTTGTACCTTGCCTCCGTGTTTTCTGATCTTGGACTGTTTACCTTGTTTTTTACTGTTTGCTGCCTGCCCTTACCATTGGCTGTTTGCTGGATCACTCCTTTGGATTGCCTTGGATATTTCTGTTTTTTGGTATTTGGACCCTGCCTGTTACACGTTGCCCTTAATAACATGGATCCTAAACTCAATTGTCAAGCCTCCAACATTTTAGAATATTCAACCACAAGGTTTTTATGGAGCTAGTCAAGCCAGTCATGGACCCAATTGATCAGTTACTGCACCTTTGGCGAAGAAAACTATCCGCAGGTACCCATTGATGATAACGCATTAAAAGATATTTATCGCTGGTGACTTAAAAGACTATAAAATCATGGTTACCTGAAGGGAAATGTAACCCTCTATGGGACACTGTCATTTATAAATGATAAATTGATAAATGATAAATGATAAATACATTTATAAATGTCTGTGTTCTAGTTGATGTTAGTAAGTTTTATGGAAGCCAGAGAGGAAAATCTGTACCTGAAATTACTGAAGGCAGTGATGATAGTGACAGCAATGCATCAGACAATTAGGTCATAGTAAAAAATAATAAAGTTGAGGATGAGGAGGAGAGCAGCGGTGAGAGTGAGGAAAGTGAGGGAGGAAGTAAGTATTCAGGAACAGCCAGCAAAAAGTCGTAGGTTTCTATACAAGTTAGGCATTCATATTCATTATCCTACACCAGTTTGGAAGATGCATCTTCCCTCAGCAAAGATGGTGCATTCTCCAGGTTACAAAATATTTTCCTCTGAGTGTCTCAAACACATTATCCAGCAAACAAATCTTTGCTCGGTTCAAAAAGAGGGTAACTCACCACTGAATTGCACAGAGAAAGAATGGAGTCCCTGCAACATGTATGTGCTGGCAGACCCCAACATGCATATATATGATTCAAGATGGCGCCGCGGATGGCTGCCTCTGTGCTTAGCTCTCCAGTTGTTTTAGTGTTTTTGTTCGTTTTTCCTGTTTTTAGTTTTGCTAACACGATCAGTTTTACCAGGGATGAACTGCTGAACATTCGGCAGAACACACCACAAAATCTCCTACCGGTTTTTGATTATTCGGACGTTTTGCTGAACATTGTAGTTGGCGGAGTAGCAGCGCTGATCAGACGCTTTCGGACGCGCAGGAGGGGAAAACGCGCCGGCGCGCTCGTGAAGCTTCGTCAGCGTGGATTTAGGATGTCACTGCCGGGCATACATCTGGCGAATCTCCGCTCTCTACCCAACAAAACGGACGAACTCCTTCTGCTCTCCCGGACAAACAAGGATTTTTCACATTCTGCTGCTCTGTGTTTCACGGAAACCTGGCTGAACGCGGCTATACCGGACAGCGCGATTCATCTACCGGGATATCAGCTGTTCAGAGGAGACCACGACACGGAATCAACGGGGAAATCGCGTGGCGGCGGGACGTGTTTTTACATCAATGAGAGGTGGTGTACAGATGTAACAGTGTTAAAGAAGATGTGCTGTTCTGATCTAGAAGCGCTTTTCATAAACTGTAAGCCGTTCTATTCGCCGCGAGAGTTTTGCTCGTTTATTCTCGTGAGCGTGTACATTCCACCGCAAGCGCACGTAAGCCTGGCGTTGCAGAAACTCGCCGATCAGATCACAGAGACAGAACAACACCACCCGGACTCTGTTTTAATCATTCTTGGGGATTTTAATAAAGCAAATCTCTCACGTGAACTGCCAAAATACAGACAGCACGTTACATGTCGTACCAGAGACAGTAATATATTGGACCACTGTTACACCACAATTAAAGGAGCATATCACTCTGCCCCACGGGCAGCTTTGGGACTCTCTGATCACTGTCTGGTCCATCTTATACCAACCTACAGGCAAAAACTTAAATCTGCTAAACCTGTAGTTAAGACTGTAAAAAGATGGACCAACGAAACAGAACAGGTCTTACAATCCTGTTTCTATTTGACTGATTGGAGTGTTTTTGAAGCTGCTGCCACCGATCTGGACGAGCTCACTGAGACTGTTACTTCATATATCAGTTTCTGTGAGGATTTATGCATTCCTACCAGAACTTATCTAACATACAACAATGACAAGCCATGGTTTACAGAAAAACTCAGACATCTTCGTCAGGCCAAAGAGGATGCCTACAGAAAAGGGAATAGAGTTTTGTACAACCAGACCAGGAACACACTGAATAAAGAGATTAGAGTGGCTATAAGGATCTATGCAAAAAGGTTAGAAGATCAGTTCACTTTGAATGATCCAAGTTCAGTGTGGAAAGGCCTGAAAACCATCACAAACTACAGGACACCACCCCTACGCACTGAGGCGACTCAACGACTTGCTGAAGACCTGAATGAGTTTTATTGTAGATTTGAAACCCCCCACACCCGCTCTGATGATCTCTTCACACAACCATTACCACCTCCAGCACCTCTGACAGATAGGCAACAGCTGGTGAGACTGGGGAAATTCACATCAAGCAGCCGCACCACCAACACTGGCGCCCCTCAGGGTTGTGTTCTCTCCCCACTGCTCTTCTCCCTCTACACCAATGACTGCACCTCTAAAGACCCCTCTGTCAAGCTCCTGAAGTTTGCTGACGACACCACGGTTATCGGCCTCATTCGGGACGGTGATGAGTCTGCCTACAGACAGGAGGTAAAAGAGCTGGCTGTCTGGTGCAGTCACAACAACCTGGATCTGAACAAGCTTAAAACTGTAGAGATGATAGTGGACTTCAGGAGAAACCCCCCTGCACTTTCCTCACTCACCATCATGGACAGCACTGTGGCTACAGTGGAGAAATTCAAGTTCCTGGGATGTTTCATCTCCCAGGACCTGAAGTGGGTCACTCACATCGACTCCATTGTTAAAAAGGCCCAACAAAGGTTGTACTTCCTTCGCCAGCTGAAGAAGTTTAACCTACCACAGGAGTTGCTGAGACAGTTCTACTCAGCCGTCATCGAGTCTGTTCTGTGCACATCAATAACTGTCTGGTTTGGCTCAGCTACAAAATCAGACATCAGAAGATTGCAGAGAACGGTCTGGACTGCTGAGAGGATTATTGGTGCTCCCCTGCCCACCCTTCAGGAACTTTATACATCCAGAGTGAGGAAAAGAGCTCAGAAAATCATTCTGGACCCCTCGCACCCAAGCCATCCCCTCTTTGAACTCTTACCATCCGGCCGGCGCTACAGAGCCCCAAATATCAGGACTACCAGACGCATGAACAGTTTTTTCCCCCAGGCAATCCACCTTATGAACAGTTAAAATGTTCCTTCCATTGTGCAATAAAAATTTGTAGAATAATCTGACATCTACTGCTACCACCTCCACCCTAATACATCCCTAACACATCCCTGCATTCCATCCTATCACATATAGCACAACTGTACATACCACCTAGTTATTTGTCAATTTATTTTTAACAATTATAATTATTATATTCTATTTTTTTTTTGGTCTATTTATATTCTATTTATGTTCTATGTGTATTTTTCTTATTCTCTTATTTTTATTGTCTGTGTGTTGTTGTCTCTGTGTACTGGAAGCTAATAACACTGAAACAAATTCCTTGTATGCGCAAGCATACTTGGCAATAAAGCTCTTTCTGATTCTGATTCTGATTCTGATGCATTGACAAGATGCAATTACAATGAAAACATGGGAACAAATCAAAAACAACCTCCATTTCAGTGACGACTCACATCGATCCACTCTTCAAAACAAGACCTTTCCTAAACTTTGCTGTAGAACGAATGTGAATCATTCCAATGGATCAACGCCTAAGTGTGGATTAGCACATAATTCCATACAAAGGAAACAGTTGACTGAAGCAGTACATCCCCAGCAAGCCTCATAAGTAGGATTACAAGGTGTACATGCTTTGCAACTCAAAAGGCATTGCATACAACTTGCTTACAACTTTGAGGTTCACACAGGCAGGATACTACCAGTCAGCGGAATGCCTGACCTGGAAACCAGCAGGAACATAGTTCTAAAACTGGCATCCATCACACCATCACATCAAATTTCAAGCTGTACCATGACAGCTGGTTCACTAGCACAGGCCTTGAAGTGGAAATGGCAAAGAGAGGGATCTACTCCCTTGGCACAGTGAGAACCAACAGGTTGAAAGGGTGCACACTGAAAACTGACAAGGAAATTAAAAATGCTGGAGGGGCCACTTTTGATGAGAAGGTGGCCATGTGTGAGGATGCACAGATAATCACAAGCAAATGGCAAGACAACCTCACTGTCGCCCTTGTGAGCACATTCACCAGGGCCTACCCAACTTCTACTGTGCAATGCTGGGGCAGAACAACAAATCAGATCATCAGTGTGAATGTCCATCCTCTGTCATGATGCATATTAAAAACATGGGTGTTGATTAGATGGACTCCTTGGTTGCACTGTACAGAACAAAGATTCGATCATGGAAATGGTACATTCACTTTTTTTTTTTTTCATACCCTGGATGAACTATGCAAATACATGACTGCTCAGCCTAAGAGAGTTCATAGCAGTGGTTGCAGCAAAGGCTGACCCAACCCTGGAGAAGTCAGTGTCAAACAAGAAAAAAAGGGAGAATCCTTCCCTGAACGAGAGGTCAGGAAGATGGCATTGCCCACTGACAAGCAGGGACACTGCAAAAATAACGACTGCACAGGCCAAACTCGTGTCATCTGTGGGAAGTGTGGGGTACACCTGTACTTCACACAAAAAGAACTGTCTTGATTTTCACGTGAATGAAAATGAAATCATGAGATTAAATACCGTAGCACAACATAAAACAGAATACAGTAGGCCTAACATTGTTACACTACTGTTAGTAAAACACAAAGACATTGCTACACCACTGTTTTTGAAACAAAAAAAAACATTGTTACAATACTGTTAGTAAAAGATTGCAGCGCCCATAAGTGCAGTGCCTTTAGGCTCTCTGGTGTGGTGGTGTTTTTTGTGCATTTTCTGGTGTGTGTGTTAGTGTTAGTTGAACCCACCCAAGCAAAGCACATTTACAGTCAACATAAATAAACTAGGACTAATTTCAGGGGATGACAAGTCTGCCTACCAAGATGAGGAATAGCAACAGCCCTTTTCCCACACTGCAGAGCACTGCAAACACCTACTACAGATTGTCACAGACTTTTTCCACCCCGGCCACTCTTCGTTTGACCTGTTGCCCTCAGTTAGATGCTACAGGTCAATAAAATCATGAACTTCCAGACTCAAAAACAGGTTCTATCTACACTCTTAATCAACACACAGTGGGGTCTCATTTATCCATCTAACGTAGAAATGAGCACAGATCCGAGTGCACAAATTAACTTATGACAATTTACAAAGCATTCATATGCCGCCAATCCTGTCGTACAAAAGATCGTACATTGATAAATGTGGTGGCATAAAACAATCATCATTTGAATATCACGCCCCTAAAAACATCCTGGTTTAGAAGCCCTGCCCCTACAGTTTACGACCAGGAGAAACGTAACCCGGCCCAAAAGAGGAAGAAATCTCATAAAAAGGAAATGTATCTTACTCTAAAAATACCCTTTAACTTTATAATTGCAAACAATGGCATTAATTTATATGTATATTAAATACCAGAAAATATAACAAAAAATTTACAAACATTACAAACACTATATAGCCTATTTAGTTCTCCATAATCCACAACAAACCCTTTAAATTTAATGGGATTACAGAACAAGAATGACAAATTAATAGCTATAAAATTTTATATTAACCTATAAAGCAAAACACAAATTAGGCTATGTGGCATTCATTATAAACAGAATACAAATGTCAAGCTAAAATTACATTACATTTTACATTTAATAAAATACATTACATTTAACATTTATATAAAGAATAGATAGATTTATATAAAGAAAACAAATCAAATGCATTAAGAATGTCACAAAAACAAAAAGAGGCCTATATATGTTGAACAGGTTTTTTTCCCTTTTATTAATTTGTGAATTATTTAAGAGAAACATATTTTTTGAGCCCTATTTGTTTATTCCTTTTATAATTTCTATTTTTCTCTGTTCACAGAAGCGCGGCAGGTGCATGATGCGACAATGTGTGAATCCTCATGGTTTTGGTTTCCTCATTTGCGCATATAAAGCTAAAACCCCAAAAACCCCAAAAGAAAAAAAAAGCTTCGGTTATCGGTCAGGAAAATAATTTAAATTAAAAAAATGCTGTCATTATACAATTCTCCGCAACTTTCTATGCTGCAAGGCTAACTCAAAAACTTGCGTACACAAGCTCAGGCCTGACGTGAGATTTGATCATAGCCATCGCTCACGTCTATATTGATAAATTCGATAAAAATGACTGTACACCCAATTTTCTATCATACCTTTTTTTTCATTAATGAGGCCCAATGTCTCTGCATCCCTGTTTGTCATAGTTTATTTACTAGTACATCTATTATTCTATTTACATACATCTATCATTCTGTGTGTGTACTTGTGCAACATGCAGCACAGCACCAGTGCAGTTCTATTTATTGATTGTGTGTATGTTTATATTTATGTTGTGTGTGTGGTATGTTATGTATTTGTAAGGGCATTTTAAATCTCATTTTTAAATGCAATGACAATAAAGGCCTCTTACAGGGGTCATCGGATTCTAAGTTCACTTTTACATGTTGTTTGAACATTAATGTGTGTTGGCAGTGTATGTACAAATCTACCCTATAATGATAAAAATCCATGCAGTGGTTTTTAATTAATCTGTAAAAATAATATTCCCAAATCGAGCTATTCTCAGATGCCTGTCGTTGTGGCGTCACACCAACAGAGGCCGCTCCCAAGATAGTTGACTGACATGAACGTCTTACCTCAGATCAGTTGTAACAGTCCAACCTCCCATGTTTTGATGCCGGAGCAGGGATGTAAGTTAGACAAGAATTGAGTGATCGAGGTGTTGAATCTTTCCGATCGCCTTTCCTAATAATGTGCTAGTTAGCAAGTTTAGTGGCTAAACGTGGCTAAAGTAAACAGGCTCGTCACTCTACAGAGAGAAGAGAGGGGCGGGGCGAGCAGAGCTCATTTGCATTTAAAGCAGCCTCGACCAGAATGGGATGATTTTTGCAGAACTCATTTTGACAAGGTAAAAAGGGTGTTGTTTTACACAACCATTGAGAATTTTTAACCAAAGTATATTATAGACTTTTTATTAAGACCCTAAAAAATCATATCAACTTGTGGAAAATGGGCATCCGATGACCCCTTTAACATACGTTATCTCTGAGATACATGATGGTCAAGCCCTGAAGCATTTGTGAAAACGTTACTATCTGAAACATCTCTACAGAAATTATTTCACACTTTCACAAATTCTATCAATCGTTATAATCCACCCTCTGTCCCATTGACTACAGAAAGCTTTTTTTAATAAACTTATTCCATCAATAGTTCAGAAAACAGTACAGTTAGATTCACCAATTACGACCTCAGAGATAGCAGCGGGAAAATGCAAATACTGCAAGAATGGAGAGCCGCTTCTGAAACATGCCGTGGCACAGCTGGTATATATATAAATATTGACTAGAGTGGCCATGATCAGCTCCGGCGGCAATGTCGGAGCCGTAATGCACCGCAGATAAATGCAGTGTCTAAGGGCTAAATAAGGCATTATGGCAAGGAAAGTCCCTTACATTTGAATGTTTGAGGTGTTTTTTGGACTTTATTGTACATTAAAGAATGATCATGTGACTTTTATGTCGTCAGGTCACCTGTAAATACAAAAAACTTTTCATTTAAGTATTGGGAAATATTCTTTCAAATTGACTAAAAAAACATTTAATGTGAATGTAAAAACTTTTTTGTGAAACATGGCAGTTCTCCTTCAAAGGAAATTCAAGTTGCGTCTCCCTCTAGGGAACACTTTGGGGAATGCTGCCAGCATGACTGGTGTCTGGAAGCACGTGTAAAACAATGCCAATCCTATTGGTCCACGTGACCCGTGATGTCATAGGTGGGTACCCGAGAGTATAAAAGTGCACCCCAGGGGTGAGGCCAGAAATGTTTAAGTGGGTGGGCCTACATAAAAACGGGTGGTCAAGGTGTAGCATGTGAAAACTGCATATCAAATTGCCAATAGAAAATACAGCACAAACATTAAATCCACAGCATTGATTAACACTAATTTAAATTTCAACATTTACTACTACATTACTAAAATTAAAAGTTAACTGTTAACCTTTGTACCTGAACTAACAAAAAGTTGTATTTTTATTAACTAACCTTAACAAATATTAATTAATACTGTAACCAATGTATTTCTCATTGTTAATGTTAGTTAATGCATTACCTAACGTTAACTAAAGTTGATTGTAAAGCATTACCTTAGCCTGAGACGACAGGGCTTCACAGATGATCTCGTAAGTGCCTCTTTCAGTTCGCATTCAAAGGTGGGTAAAACAGATAGCAGAAATGTGTGCAGCTGCAAATAAGCAGTTTGTTGTGGAGAACAGTATCTAGCACAACGTTTATGTTTCTTTGTACAAATGGCGCATCTATTTAGTGGCTCAAACACCGAACATTTGCTAATATGATGCTTTAAACATGCTCAGAAGTTTCCAGTCTGTAAATCCATTACCCGGTGGTCTGGTTTCATTTGTAGGCACTCCAGATTCAATGCTGAATTAAGTTTCATTTGGTATATACAATATTTTTTAAAGACTGATTGAGGTTTGTTTTACTATTTTCAAATTCAACAATACTTTTTAAACGTGTGCATTTTACTATTCTATCCTTACGTCGTGAACATAAGTGTGGGTGGGACTAACTAAAACTGACCAATCATCATTTTGAGTGGGACCAATCATTCTCATTGGGTGGGCCACGGCTGAAAGTGGATGGGCCACTGCCACCCAGGCCCACCCGTAGCTTCGCCATTGGTGCACCTACTAAATACGTCACCAACTTTTGTTGTCTTCGGAGCTGTCTGTTTGTTTACATGTGTGAAACATCATCCTGGTGAGTTGAGCAGCATTAGTAGGAATGTGTGCCTCCATGTTTGGATTGTAAAACTTGAGGGCATATTCTAACGTTTGCCTTTTTATCTGTGGCTTTTTTATCTGATGAGTCACAAAGATAATGCTCCATTTGCACTTATTCCTGCTCCCGAGGGATGTGGGGCAAAGCGTTTGTGTCTTGTCTATCTTAGCTTGCGGTGATTACTTTGGTCTGCCCTTTACAATCAGGTTACCTGATACCGCAGATAATGCTTTTGCCATGGATAATGCTTGTGTTTCTGTAATGAAGTGTGAGCACCAAATTGTTTTTAGCTCCGAGTGTGCGAGATCATGGATGGAGCTACATTTAGCTCAGCTGTGCCTTTCTAATATGCGTGTGTGGAGAGCCTCGCTGAGTGTGGGTATATTGCAGGGGTGCTCAACCCTGGTCCTGGAGATCGACCTTCCTGCAGAGTTTAGTTTCAACCCTAATCAAACACGCCTGTCTAATTATCAAGTGCTCCTTCAGATCCTAATAAGCTGGTTCAGGTGTGTTTGGTCAGGGTTGGAGCTGAACTCTGCAGGAAGGTCTATCTCCAGGACCAGGGTTGAGCACCCCTGGTATATTGAATGCTCTGTGGAGAGACACTTGTGAGATTTCTCTCCCAGGGTGTTTCAGTGACCTAGAGTGGTTATGGGGAATGTTCTTTCTTGTGTTAAGCCGGATGTTTTTAGGAGTGGGCTGCCTCCCAAGGCTTCTGGGTATTTTTTAAGTGGGCAGTCCCTCTGAATCCCTCTTAGTAAGTTTGGGTTGAGTGAACTGATCCTCCTCCTGAGGCATTTAAGTGTGCTCTGCTCAGAGTGTAGCTGTCTGAGGATGGTTAGGCTCCAGCTCAAGCTTGCTTTGCTCTGGAATATAGCAGTCCGAGGGCATCTATGTTCTTGCCTGGTGTCAATGACTAGTTTGGGTTCCTCTTGGCACAAGCTCTTTCAGGTAAGCGCTGAAGTCTTTGTCTTGGAATCTGCTATTCGAGGATAGTTGTGTTCCAGCTTGGAGACTGCTCCCCCTTGTGGGGTTTTTAAGTAGTGGACTACTTGAGCCTTGCCTAGACTGTGCTGTCTCTCCTGTTTGGGCTTTAAGTAGATGGCCCACTTCTATTGTCTGGGCAAATTTCAGCCTTATCCGAGGGCAATGATATTCGTGCATAGTTGTGTCCAGCCACCTAGTGTTATGGCCACTGCTTTCATCAGGCCTTTACCATGCCTTTACCAGGCATTACCTGTCTACCTACAGGGGTTGGACAATGAAACTGAAACACTGGCCAATGTTGTTTTGGAGGTTTCATGGCTATATTTGAGCAGCCTGGTGGCCAGACTTCACTGATTGCACATTCCAGAGTGTAACAGCAGACTGTGAAGGTTGACTATGTGCATCCAGTGGTTCAAACATTGTAGCCTGTAGGTGGTGCTATGTATCAGGATGATAATACACCAGTACACACAGCAAGACTGGTGGCAGAGTGGTTTGATGAACATTTGCTGAAAATCTCCCATGGTCTGCACAGTCATCAGATCTGAATATTATTAAGCCAAATTGGGGTGTTTTGGAAGAGCAAGTCAGGAAACGTTTTCCTACACCAGCATAATGTATTGACCTGGCTACTGCTCTGCAAGAAGAGAATGGCTCAAAGTCCCTCTGGCTACTGTGCAGGACTTGTATTTGGCATTCCCAAGATGAAATGATGCTGCATTTGCTGTAAAAGAAGGCCCAACACCATAGTAATTGTGGTCTAAAACCTGGTGTTTCAGATTCATTGTCCAACCCCTGTAGTTACTGTATTAGTTTTTTGGTCCCATTAGTTTGTCCTGTTGTTTCCATTGGACATATTTTCATTTCGCAGTTTCAATTTGTGCAATTTGAAGGGTAATAGAAACGTGGCTACTGATGACACCAAACAACCAAGCACCACCGGGTGCTTCACACCCCAGGTGCCACTCCTATCAGCTAAGAACAGAAAACTGAGGCTACAATTCACACAGCTTACCAAAACAACAGAAGACTGGAAAAGGTTGTCTTGTCGGAGTCTCCATTTCTGCTGTGACATTAGGATGGTAGGAGATAAACTAAGCATAAAAAGCATGAAAGCATGGATCCATCCTGCCTTGTATTTACCATTCAGGCTGCTGTTGGTGGTGTGGGGGATATTTTCTTGGCACTTTGGGCTTTTTGGTACCAACTGAGCATTATTTAAATGCCACATCCTACCTGAGTATTATTGCTGGCCATATCCATTCCTTTATAATCTTGTGATGGCTATGTCCAGTAGGATAACGTGCTATGTCTCAAAGCTCAAATCATCTCAAACTGGTTTCTTAAACATGACAGCGAGTTGACTATACTCAAACGACCTCAACAGTCCCGAGATCGAATCCAATAAATCACTTTTAGGATGTAGTGGAATGGATGTGCAGCTGACAAATCTGCCGGCACCATCTACAGTTTCATGACTACAGCTTATCTGATATATACATTTTTTCTGTAAATACCTTTTCTGAGACATTTGATCCAGAATCTTCAATCATTGGCGCAGGGATGTTGTTTCCTGTTATACCCATCTCTGTGTCTTCAGGTGAACCTGCAAAAGAGAAAACAACATTAGTCTTACACTGTAACATATGAACATTGAAAATGATTAAATCATTTTGGGGTTGGTCCAAAAAAATGTCTGTCATTACAAACTATTATTAAAAACCAAATCTTTCCTTCTTCCATAAAACAGAAAGGGAGACGTTAAGAAGAATATCAGGCACTGACAGTCTCAGTCACCATTTTAATACATTGTTTGAAAAAAAAAAATAAAAGATGACAAAGTTAATGGTTACCGAGGCTGTGTAAGGGACTGCTGGTCAGCAAACACTAGAAGGAGATTCACTCAAACAGTCTTTAAATACTTTTCAAAAATACTAAGACAATACAGGAGAAAGATAGAGTGTTAATGCAAGAACTAAGGGCTGAAATACTTAAGGAAGATAATTAAGAGAACTAAGAACAGGTGTAGTACTAATCAGAAACCATGAAAGCTAATGAGCAAAATGAACTAATGCAAGGCAAAACAGGCAACAAAATGAAAACAAAACCAAAACAGGATGAGATCGTAACAGGCTGACAGTCCCCGATATTCTTACTTAAATCTCCTTTTGCATTTCAAAACTCTGCAGTAAGGTGGTTCCCCAGGAGCAGGGTTGAAGACCTGTTAATTAAAGACACTTTCAGCTTAACTTTTAAGATACTTTAAAGTTAACTGCAATTATCAAAACAAAATTCTTGATTTAAAAGATGAAATCCAGGGTCAAAGTGGGAAAGTGGCCAGCCGCTAAACAAAGAATGCATGCAGAATGACAACCACAAGTTACCACACCAGTAACCACAAGTACACGTATAAACATGTAATAAATTTCAGTTTATGAGACTATCTGCTTGTGATAGCTGGAACTCTTTAGGCTACTAGTAAATCATATTTGGCTGCAATTGTTCACTACAAAGACATTAATGTTAACAGTGGGGATATTCTTTTCTGCCAGTCACTGTCACTAAAGATCAATAAAGGAAAGGCCCGTGGTAAATCCACTGTCTCTTTTCAGTTATCAAAAATCTTCTCATTATCATCAGACTTTACTTTTAAGAATAACTCAAATGTTGAAAAAGTTGTTACAACTGCATAAAATGATTCACACTGTTTAAATGGTGTCACTTAAAAAAAGAGAAGTAAAATAGAAAGAACAATTATTGTATGCTGTAAAGTCTATTGTAAATACTGTAAAGTCTGATTTTACCTGGCATTAAAGAAGATTGTTCTCTTTCTGCTGGCTTCTTGGCATTCCATGAGCTGCCTGTCTGCAGAGAACTGTCTGCAGAGAGATCTGCAACTGTCTGTTGCGTTTCATCTGTCTGTGGAGACTGACGGATGATGTTGCGAGTTACAAACTACATAGGAGAACACAAAAATGACTCCCCCTCCAGATCCCTATATATTTGCCTCCAGGTTTTATGGTGGTTCAATAATGAAATCTAAACTTGTGGCCACAATGTGAGACAAACATGCTACACTGTCTCATGCAAACTGTACCTCAGTTGTTAAAGCCACATCAGATAAGAATAAGTTCATGATGTTTAAAGTACCCTTGCTCTCGTGTCTCTCTCTCTCTCTCTCTCTCTCTCTCTCTCTCTCTTCCGTAGTTCTAGATTCTGTATTTTGAGAGCATTATATACTGTATGTGTACTACCACAATACATAGTAGTAGATATTCCAGAGGTACTCGGTGTATGGCCACATTCAAAAACTAAAACACAAATTTCAGTTTTTAACAAATAGATTAACTAGACATATAGAGAAAGAGATACTTTCATCTGTGTTTGTTTTTATTGATATACTTGCAATGGTGCTTCCCCTTGTTCTGCTGCAGTTTCTTCTCCTGGGTCTGCAATAATTAAAGAAGAATCTTCATCTTTAAATGTCTTCATCACTGAAATATAAACATCTTAAAATTTGCATGTAGAGGATATTGATTTAATCAATTTCTTACCCATGCTGCCAGATTTTAAATCACCAGGTTTTGATGACTCAGGTCTAAACATTCTGGTCAGGCTTACAGCTCCTTTCCTCTTCTTTTAACCTCCTTGTAAAAGACAGTGTAACGGTATGTATTTAAAACTCCTAGGCACCTGGAATCGCTGCATGCTTATGAACATATTTGTAAAGCACTTTCTCTCACACACTGGGACACATACTTCTCCCAGTGTTTCCTTCTCTTCAAAATATTTTTTTTTTTATTTAATGGCTCAACAAATTCAAAATTATTATGACAAAAATTGTATGGATAAGTAAGCTGAATTTGTATTTTGTATACCAGCACAGTGTGGACAGAGTCGTCACTAAACCTAGAAGGGACTGTCGTCTTTTCTGGATACTAATTGTTTGGCAGTATTCATCTATTATAGATCTAAACGCTGATCATTGTCAATGTGACATAGGTGAAACAGCAATCCATTCAGTTCATTTAAATTTAGCAGATGTTTTTATCCAAAGCGATTTGCAAATAAGGACAAAAGAAGCAATCAAAACCAACAAAAGAGCAATAATATGCAAGTGCCATGACACGTCTCGGTTATCCTAACGCAGTACACATGGCAAGGTTTTTTTTTTTAGAATAAATAAAAAGAAAACAAGTAGATAGAATAGTAACAAGAACAGGGAATGCTAGTGTTAGAGGGTCTTTTTGTATGAAAATAAAGTCAAAAGAATAGAAGAGAATGCGAGTGTTAGTGGATCTGTTTTTCTTTTTAAAAGAAAACAAGGTAGAAAACAAGTTAGAAAACGAATAGAGAGTGCAAGTGTTTTTTTAATAAAAAAAGAAAGCAAATAGTTAATATTGTCACGAATCTGGTCACAAATATAGAATTATAATAGAGATTGCTAGAATTACAGGGTCAAATAAAGATGAAAGAGATAGCTGTTTTTAGCTGTTTCTGTCAGGACTCAGGTTTGATCTCCCTCTTGTCTGTCTTCGTGTTTTTCCTGGTGAACTGTGAGCATTGGATTGTCTAGATTGATCTGTCTGCGCCTTGCATGACCTTCTCGCCTCCCTGACTCTGTGCTTGTTTTGTGGATTGGGTTTGGTTACTGGTGGACTGCCCCAAACTCTGACATTACCTGCTTGATCATTCTCCTGTCTACTCACTCCAGGACACTCGACCCGGGGGGGCTTGTATGATTCTCAGGGGGAGCTAACGGAGGTAGGGGGGCGGGTGTTCTATATGAGTAAAATACATCGTCAGATTTTAATCGAAAGGATTATTTCCGCTTTCCTTACACACCAGTGCATTTAACAAACTCACAAACATCAGTATGTAGGCTATTTAACAAATGTCTTTTTTTTTTTTTTTTTTTTTTTTTTTTGTTAGTGATTAATTTAAATGTCAGAAACATTAATTTTATGTGGTTGGAAAACACTGAATTGTGATATAGGCTAAAAGCACTGAGCGCGTGATGCCAAAGAGCAAATGAACGTCCGTTGACGATGAGCATTCTTTTGGTGTGGTACACTATGCAGTGGTCTTAAATACTTGTACTCAGTTGGGAGGGATCTGTTGGCTGCTGTTTTCCAGGAGATCACATGACATTTAGGAAACTGCAGCATTATAAATCTCTGTTACTGCACTGCAGGTATTTTCAAGTGATGGAAACACGTTTGGCAAAGCAGGGCTACTGTTGCACACAAGATGGAGATTGCGCCCTCTGGTGTATATATATATATATATATATATATATATATATATATATATATATATATATATATATATATATAATATATATATGTATATATATATAATGTATATACAGTACTGTGCAAAACTCTTAGGCCACTAGTATTTTTTACCAACAAAAAAATGGTTTCAAGTCAGTTATTTCTATCTTTTCCTGTAGTGTGTCAGTAGGAAATATCAGTTTACATTTCTAAACATTCATTTTGCCATTAATTGTAATAATTTCTTTTTTTTTGTTAGTGATTAATTTAAATGTCAGAAACATTATTTTTATGTGGTTGGAAAACACTGAATTGTGATATAGGCTAAAAGCACTGAGCGCAAAGGCGCAAAAGCACGTTTGAATTTAGCAGTGAAAGTTTAAATACACCTGTGATCATCCGCATCTAATGGTTAAAATCGACGAGTTTTGGGGGGTTAGAGTGGGTCAAACTGAATCTGAGGTGGCACAAATCAGATCGGAGAGGTACCCCTCGGCTGAAATCGCATTCGGTTTAGCTTTTCACGTTTAAAATCGTATTCCGGGGGTGAAGGAGTCGGTCCTTAAGATCACTGAGGGCGCTAAGGCCCCCCAAGCCCCCCCAAGTCCCCCCAAGTCCCCCCAAGCCCCCCCTTGACGCCGGCTGTTGTCTTGACACAGGCTGTCTACTCCTGGTCCAGAACTGGTCTGAAGCCATTTGGCTCATACTGTGATTATTATTGTGCTTTAATAAATTGGGTCCTTCCTTCCATAGATCATTACAGTTTCTAGAAGATGGCTGCCCAGTTTGAGTTGGGCAGATCATTCAACCGGTTGCCAAAGTCTGTGAAAGTGATTTTGTGCCTCTTTGGGATGGCACTATCATGCTCTGTTCACTTGCAGAACACAAGCTTCCACAAACACTGCAAATATAATATGTTTATAAGTTGAGTAAAATGTTATATTTGTTATAATTTATTTATATTTTTGTCTGTTTGATTTTTATTTTTTCTGTCAACCTCTTTTTGTTGTATTTCATATTATATGATGGTAAAAACAAATGTGGAGTTATGTACCCTTTCATTTGTTAACAGCACTGGATAAAGATAATAACAATCCATAAAACTGAGCACATAACAGTATGTAGGCACAGCACACATGCAATATAAATTCTGTAAAAGTATGTAAAAAAAAAATCAGATAAATCAACAAAGCGGGAGACCATCCATCCATTCATTTTCCATACCACTTTTCTTGAGGAAGCTGTAGACCAAAAGTATTAAAAATGAAAACTGAAAAAAAAAAAAAAAGAAAAGAAAAGAAAAGAAAAAAGCTTATGACCATTTATGTTTCATTTTAGATTGTTTTGAAGCAATGCTTGATAATTTCATTTTTCTTTCTAGTTTTAATTTTGTTTTTCTTTTATTATTTGAAATTTTCATTTCAGTTAACCTTGGTTACAGCTCCCCCGTTACAACACTCCTTAAATGTAATAAAGTAAATTTTGACAAACCTGAAGTGAATGTGGATGCCAAAGAGCAAATGAACGTCCGTTGACGATGAGCATTCTTTTGGTGTGGTGCGCTATGCAGTGGTCTTAAATACTTGTACTCAGTTGGGAGGGATCTGTTGGCTGCTGTTTTCCAGGAGATCACATGACATTTAGGAAACTGCAGCATTATAAATCTCTGTTACTGCACTGCAGGTATTTTCAAGTGATGGAAACACGTTTGGCAACACAGGGCTACTGTTGCACACAAGATGGAGATTGCGCCCTCTGGTGTATATATATATATATATATATACAGTACTGTGCCACTAGTATTTTCACCAACAAAAAAATGGTTTTAAGTCAGTTATTTCTTTCTTTTGCTGTAGTGTGTCAGTAGGAAATAACAGTTTACATTTCTAAACATTCATTTTGCCATTAATTGAAATAATCCAGTGAGATTTTTGTTTGCACAAGGAGTCTGACAACAGCCAGTGCTCCACACAAAGATCTGATCTCACCATCATCCAGTCTGTCTGGAATGACATGAAGAAACGGAACAAACTGAGACAGACTAAATCCAGAAGCCTACCTGCAAAGTACTGTTAAGTGTTTTAGGCACAAATAAGGATGCTGTCAAAAAGAATGCCATAAAAAGATTTTATCAATTAACTTCTATTAACTAAATTAAATCAACATTTGGTAAACCATATTTGCATTTAAAACAGCTTTTGCCCTAGGTACATTTGTGCATAAGTTTTCAGGTAGCTTTGCATGTAGGTTTCTTAAAGCAACTTGGAGATGTTCCCACAGTTCTTCTGGATTTAGTCTGTCTCAGTTTGTTCTGTTTCTTCATGTCATTCCTGACAGACTGGATGATGGTGAGATCAGATCTCTGTGTGGAGCACTGGCTGTTGTCAGACTCCTTGTGCAAACAAAAATCTCACTGGATTATTACTATCAATGGCAAAATGAATGTTTAGAAATGTAAACTGATATTTCCTACTGACACACTACAGGAAAAGATAGAAATAACTGACTTGAAACCATTTTTTTGTTGGTGAAAATACTAGTGGCCTAAGACTTTTGCACAGTACTGTATATATATATATATATATATATATATATATATATATATTGTATTATATATGTATACATATATTAGTGATGTCAAAATTAACGCGTTAACCCAGGCGATTCTTTTTTTTTTCATTTTAGCGTGTTAAAAATATTTAACGCAATTAACACAGGGGCGGGGCTAGGTTTGGCCACCCCACCTACAACCACTAAAGAATTTTATTTCTTTAGACACAGAATGTAATAATAAGCACATCAAACGGAAGACTTTCCAGACGCGTTCCAACGTCACCTCAGAACCTATTGGCACCAGGCGCAAGTCAAATGTCAGGTCATATGTCAGTAAAAACAAATCTTCCAGTCCTGTCAGCTGTTATACTGTAATCGTAGCTGTCTCAGTGGGGACAACAGACAAGGCTAAGAGTTCATAAACTGCCACCCTTGTCGTGACAGTATGGGCAGAGACTTCAATGACGGCCTCCAAAGCCATGATCGTAGGGGCAGAGAGTTCAATGGCAGTCTCCATAGCCCTGACAGGACAGGCAGAGAGTTCATTGACGGCCTTCATAGCCGTGGCAGGACGGGCAGAGAGTTCATAAGTGGATGCCTGTAGGCCGCCCTGACATCAGTGGTGGGTCCATCACATTGGCCATCATGCTAGGTCGAGACTTTGGACGGTCAGACGAGACGTGACGGGGCTCTGGGAGGTCAGATGAGATGTGACGGGGCTCTGGATGACCAACTGAGACGTGACTTGACTCATGAAGATCAGCTTTGACTTTACTTGACTCAGGAGAAACAGCTGTAACTAGACTTGATTTAGGAAGAGCAGCTCTGACTTGACTCAGGAAACACTGTTGTGACATTACATGACTCGGGGATGGCAGCAGTGACATGACGGAGCATAGTTTTCGCCTGCATTTTGTGAACGGACTCCGCTGTCGCCGCCATTGTGTGAGTGCGCTCAGTCTGCTCCGCCCTGGTGGGCACCTGCGCCGCGTGGGTGTCTTCTGTCCTGCTCTGGTGGTCTTCTGCGCCGCCGTGGGGATCTACGCTCTCGTCTGCCTTGCTGTGGTGGTCCTCAGCTCTCCCTACTCTGCCGGCTCCACCCTGGCACCTTGCTCTGCTGGTTCTGCCTCAGTTCCTAAAGTCGCCCTACTCCTCATGGACCTGGTCCTCCATCCCTCGACTTGTCCCGCCCCTGCTCCACCGCTCTCTCAGATTGTTTTATTTTTTGTTTTTGTTTGGAGCATCTGGAAGACGCTCCTTGTGGGAGGGGCTCTGTCATGAATCCTGTCCAGTCTGCCCGCCACCAGAGGTTGCCTGTGCATCTCACATTACACAGACTGTTGCCCCACATCCCAGACTACCTTCCCCATCATCCATTGCACTGATCACATGCATCCAATCAGACAGTGTATATAAGCCTCGGACTGCCTCTTGCTAGTCGCCGAGTATTGGATTGTGTATGTTGCGTTTAGCACTCTGCTAGTGTTCCTAGTTTCGTCTAGTTTCCTGAGTTATTGTATTCTCACCTAGTTATCTCGTTTTGTCTTTTTCACTGCCTGTCCTGTGGATCTCTTGCTTGTTTATTGGATTACCCTTTTGCCTAGCCCCCTGGATTGTGTTCGCCGTTGATCGACCCTCGCCTGCCTTACGGACTACTCTATACATTTAGGGAGCAGTGCTTAGAAATGGAGACAAAGCACCTGGGTGACAACTCCAAACAAAGCATGCAAATGAAGTATTCAGGTATAGCAACCTGCACCATTTACACCAGTCCTAATTCAGTCATCATAACTACTCGAAGACTGGGCAGAGGTACCAAGAGCCATTACAAACAAAAGGTGAACATTTCAGTAATCTGGCTCATTTGACTTACAATAAGAGAACAGGAACAGGACAGGAACCTCTTGCTACAAACTTTGTTTGAGATAATCATTTGTCTGATGTCACCATATTTACCTTAAATGTTAAATACAATGTACTTTATCTTAGTTTTTATTGTGATGCTATGTCAGAACATAGGATCAGCATATTTTAAACAGATTCTTAAATTTGTAATCCCACAGTCCCCCTTTGAGAGTTCTAATAACTCTCACATAATACAAATTTAAATCTCCAAATATCCATTCTATAGCCTATGTTTGCTAAATATTCATGGGTCATTGCCACTCCTTCGCATATTCCCTTTCGATCACAAAACATGTCTTAGAAAATTTACATCAATATATTGTTTTCTCTGAACGAGTGAACGAGATGATTTTCACATCATTGTGTTGAAAAAAACTCTAGCCTACCACATCCAGTTCTCAAGGGTCTTGTGAACAAATGTTCTGAATGTGTTTCATGGCCTTATTTCAGTGACTTAAAACATTTAGTTTTTCACTAACCACGCATAAACGTTGTTTTCTCAAAAACACAAACATGTACATTAATGTTGCTTGCATATTATTGTAGCCCAGTTTGTGCTGATTACAGTGTAACCAGACTTTAGCCATGAATATGTTTTTAAGATACTGGAAAAAGCACAAATGTCAGGGCATGTCAAAACGTTTCCAGGGCCCCAAAACACCCTCAGACCCCAGAGGGTTAACATTAAGCCCCATCTTCCATTCATGTAACTTGAAAAAGTTACAGGCATATATATCTTATTCCGTGTCCTAGATTTAATTAGGTGTAACAGTTATTTTCAGAACCATAACTGTTGGCACATACAATATGGATGGTAACATGTCGTACAAGCTCCATGATGACACAGAAAACCATGTAGCATAGGAGTGGAATTCCGGAAGTCCATGGCGCCTGAAAAGCTGTGAAGTCTGTTTTCTGTAGTCCATTTCCCACGTAGATTCACTCAGATGACTCTTTGTCCTCATGAAGTTTGTTCATGAATGTCTGAGGTGATGCTTTACAGCAGGGCGCCACTTATGAAGATGACACGGCATGTACACATACCTGCAACACAAGAAAACACTGAAGCAGCAGACCAGCAGTAATCATGCATAGACAGTTTTAGACTTCTGTTGATCATATAGTGGTTTTAAGTCTAGTGATCGTATAGTGGTTTTGTTGACCTAGTCTTAAGTCATTTGACACCTATGGACCAGTCGGTTCTTCCCTGGGCTCCTCACTGGTCTGTGTGTGTCCTAGTCTGTCCCTGTAATTGGTGTGCGAACTTAACTGTGCAATCACTCCATCCTCTAATGAAACATCAGTCATAGCAAACATCATAACTCATAAAGGATAGGTGAGTGACTGTAGTTGTAAGTTGTGTTGTAGTATAGCTCTAAAGGCTGTGAGTGTACTTAACTGGCGTTCTCTCAACAGAAGGGAGTGACAGTCACTTTCCTTTAGTTTTATTTACAAAGAATATTTCATCTTGTACAGTACTGGGGAAATTAAGCACTCACAGCTCTAACAGTTAACATCTGAGCAATCTGCTCCAACAGTTTGGCAAAGTGGGGAGGGGCTGCTTCAGAGTGGTAAGTAGACTGAGTAAGAGCTGAATAAAGCTGTTGACTTCTCCTAATGTCTTTTTGCTTTTCCTACACTCTTTCATCCAGTGTCCGGGTTTACTATAGTAATGACAACTTCCCTCCCTCTTAGGACATTTACGTTTCTGTTGGTTCTTTGTGTTGACCTGAAAGGATGCTGCTGCAATCTTTACTCTGGCTTTAACATCAGAGTCTCTTTAAGCAGTCTAGGTTACTTCGGAGTGTTCTGTTAGACCAAGCTAGATCTAGGAATGGCAATGCTTTTCTGTACTTGGCTACAAGGCCATCTGACCAGATGCGGACTAGGGGTCTCTTGTCATCTAGCACACCTTCAGGATCATCAACTATTCCACTGTAAGTTACAGCTGTCTGACAAAACCTTCCAGTGTATTCACTCACAGTTTCTTCTTTCCTTTGCACACAGTTAGTGATTCTGGACCAGTCTAGTTTGGGTCCTATGATATTCTTTAGAGTTTTCAAAACACCCTTTCTCAAATCGCCTTTACTGGCATGTTGTAGTTCAGAATTAATATCTTGTTAAGGTAAAAGCTTCATGTTTGTGAGAAGGAAATCATCATTAAGACATTTTTTACTTCCATCATTCTATCCATAATATTGCTAACCCTAACCCTGGAGAGGTTTTGACATGCCCTCACATTTGTGCTTTTTTCAGTATCTTACAAACATATTAATGGCTAAAGTCTGATTACATTGTAATCAGCACAAACTGGGCTACAATAATATGCAAGCAACATTAATGTACATATTTGTGTTTTTGAGAAAACAACGTTTATGCGTGGTTAGTGAAAAACTAAAATCTTTAAGTCACTGAAACAAGGCCATGAAACACATTCAGAACATTTGTTCACAAGACCCTTGAGAACTGGATTTGGTAGGCTAGAGTTTTTTCTACAAAATGATGTGAAAATCATCTCGTTCATTCGTTTACAGAAAACAATATTTTGATTTACATTTTCTAAGACATGTTTTGTGATCGAAAGGGAATATGCGAGGGAGTGACAACGGCCATGAATATTTAGTGATTCACACCTGAGAGACAAAAGGCCCTCCTCTAATGGCCCATCAATGAGACTGTGACTGTCAGGTAGAAACAATGAGAGATTCAAAGAATGGAGTTTAAGACTATTTGTATTTTATTTACAACACAGTATCATCAAAACATATATAATGAAGGTCAAAAGCACATTATTGACTACACTGATCTAACCATAGAGACGTGAACAGACTTTGTGTCATTCCTGAAAACTGTTTTCTGAATTCTGTTCAACAAGTGAAACAAGTAAATTCTTTCTGATATTTAAGTGATTGCTGCTTCTTTCCATGGATTTAAGAAACAAAACTCATCATCAGTAGTCCAGGAAATTGTTTTACAATAAAAAAAAAAAAAAAAACATCTGAACATCTGATGTTGGTACAGCACTCTTCATGTGGCATTCATGTTGCATTCATCTGTGGTGCAGGTATCAGATCACTAGGAAAAAAAAAAAAAAAACATCTGTAAGCATGTTAATATCGGGAACATCTGTAATATATACATATAGTATGATTTTGTAGTCATAGATTCACACATGCTTTATACTATCTTTAAAAATGGCATTTTATATCTGAGGAACTAATTATTATTGTTTAGCACGTTAAACATCTATTCATGAACAGAGTATTAATAATAAACTAATATTATCCTATTGTTATACGATAAATAAATAAATATGATTTTATAGTCAAACACAAGCATGTATTATACAATACAAAACCATTTTTTTTACTAATTTATTATTGTTAAGCACGTCATAAACAACTATTCATGTACAGAGTATATGACAGTAGTTTGGTCTAAACAATCTTAGACTCTTTCATTCAGTGTTACAGTGTAAACAATTTTATATCGCATCGTTTTTATTTTATAGCACATTAAAAACATCCTGGCGTCGTGAAACATTTCGATGCAATGAAATGAAACATACTTCATAACATCACTTGATAGCACATGTAGTCAGGAATTATAGTTTGGAAAAAATCTAACTACTATAATGTGCAAGTTAGATATCACAGTAACACAACAACTAACGTAAGTAGGCTAATAAAAGAAAGACTTACTTTTTCGGTGGATCTCGTCGTGCATCGCATCACATTCTTCCTCTGAGGGAAATATAAATCTTTCTCCTCACAGCGCGTCTTCTACCAGTAACAAGATGCAAATAGCCGAGATAAACAATGAAGTGAAGTCTCCTGCTTTGTTTACGCTGATGTGGGTGGTGCACTGCTTGCGCCTCCATGTGGCTGATCATAACAACAAAAGTGTGAGTAGCTCGTGGGCGTGATCAAACTAAAAATAATTAGGTCTGACGAGAAAGACTGGACATGGGGTTGGTTTCATACAGATTACTTTAACACATGATATTTGTTTTCGATGAGACTTACTTCATTTACAAGTAGACATATCAGGCTTTCTATAGATATACCTCTCATGTCTCTGTGTGGAATATTCGCTGAGTTTCATTTTAGTGACGCATTTCTTAATGACGATCACAGACAACAACGCAGCAGACTGCATACCCTGTTTGTTTGCTTTATTTTACAAAACCACAGAGTGCTGTTGTTGTTGTTATGAGTGTACACAAATAAAAGTAGGTTCCTTACAGATTCCATTGATACATTGCTCTTATCTGTTCGATGAAAGATGATGGAGTAATTGAAGTTCTTTTTGGCGTTATCAAAAAAATTGCCACAAACTGCGCCGGCGCGTTTTTCGACCTCAGAGGGTTAAATAGTCCCAAACAGGAAGTGAATGTAGAAGCAGCAGAGGAAGCGTAGGCAGTCAGTATTCGGGTGAGGGTCAGCATCCAGGTGGACCAGTTTGAGGAGGCACACATGGAAAGAGGGAGAGATACAGTAATTAGCAGGAAGCTCCAGTTGGTAAGTCACCTCATTAATTCTTTTAAGAATCTTAAAAGGGCCTACATACCTTGGACTGAGCTTATTGCTGGGCAGCCGCAACTTGATGTCTTTCGTGGAGAGCCACACCTGTTGTCCTGGTTGTTAGGAAGGATGTGGGTGGCGTTGTCTGTTGGCCTGGAACTCCTGTGTTCTCACGGCTCGCTGGAGATGAACGTGAGCACTATCCCACACCTTCTCACTACGACTGATCCAGTTGTCCACTGCAGGGACCGAAGAGGGTTCGCCGGACCACAGGAACAAGGGGGGCTGAAACCCCAGGATGCACTGGAAAGGGGTGAGGCCTGTGGAAGAGTGGGTGAGAGAGTTTTGGGCATATTCAGCACAGGGTAGAAACTCTGACCATCTGTGTTGCTCTCGACTACAGTATGTTCTCAAGTATCTGCCTATTTCTTGGTTCAAACATTCAACCTGCCATTGGCCTGAGGGTGGTAACCTGATGTGAGGCTAACATTTATGTCGAGTTGCTTGCAGAAAGCTCTTCAGACTTGAGAGGTGAATTGGGTGCCTCAATCACTGACGATATCCTCTGGGAGGCCATATACTCGGAAGACATGGTTAAAAGGGGCTAAAGTTGTTTCCATGGAGAAAGGACTTGGAGAAACGGTCGATTATGACTAGAATGGTGGTGAAGTTGTTAGAGGGAGGTAGGTCGGTGACAAAGTCTATGGATAGATGTGACCATGGGCATTGAGGAATGGGTAGTGGTCGGAGGAGACCAGAGGACAGTTCCTTGGGGGTCTTGGATTGAGCGCAGACTTGACAGGATTTGACATACGTGATGACATCTTTGGTCATGGTTGGCCACAAGAATGAGTTCTTTGTAAGTAGTAGTGTGTGTGAGGGTGTCCTGCGCTGAGGGAGGAGTGAACCCACTGCAGGACATGTGGGCGCAAACTTTGGGGTACATATTGTTTATTGGGAGGGCAGTGAGGAGGTGATGGCTTTTGTTCCTGCTCGCGTTGAATCTCCTCCATGGTATCCCAGGAAATGGGGGCTAGAATGACAGTCAGAGGAAGTATGTGTTCAGGTTCAAGAGGTTTGGCAGGGAGGTCGTGTCTTCTTGAGAGGGCATCAGCCTTGCTGTTTTTACTGCCTGGTCTATAGGTTACCGTAAACTGGAAGCAGGTGAAGAATAGGGCCCAGCGGGCCTGGCGTGGGACGCTTGGCACTTCGGATGTATTCCAGATTCTTGTAATTCGGTTATTACTTGAAATGGATGAGTGGCGCCCTCTAGCCAGTGTCACCACTCTTTGATGGCTGCCTTCATAGAGAGAAGCTCCTTGTTTCCTACATCATAGCTTCATTCTGCACTGGTGAGTTTTCTGGAGAAGAATGCACAAGGGTGTAGTTTACCTGGTTGACCATGTTTCTGGGAGAGGACTGCTCCGATTCCACAATCCGATGTGTCCACTTCGACTATAAATGGTAAGTTGGGGTCTGGATGTTTCAGGATGGGAGCAGAGGTAAACTTCTCTTTTAAGGAGATAAATGATCTGTTGCCCTTCTCAGTCCATCTTAGCTTAGTGGGCTTGCCTTTGGGGAGTGAGGTTAAGGGTGATGCCACGGTGCTGTAGTTGCGAATGAAGCGTCTGTAGAATTTGGCGAAGCCTAGGAATCTTTGTAGCTCTTTAACTGTTGTGGGTTGGGACCATTCACTGACTGCTTGGACCTTGCGTGTATCCATCTTGACTCCTTTATGGTTGATGTGATAGCCGAGAAAAGATGTTTGGGTTACATGGGTCACACATTTCAGCCTTGACGTAGAGCTGGTTTTCCAATAGGTGGGAAAGGACTGTTCTGACACTATCGATGTGTTCTGCCTCAGACTTGGAATATATAAGAATATCATCAATGTAAGCTATGACAAACTTGTTGAGGAGGTCTTTGAATATTTTGTTAATGAATGATTGAAATCACGAAATGTCACGATGACATTATTTAAACCTTTGTAATCAATGCAGGGCCTTAATCCTCCATCTTTCTTCGCTACGAAGAAGAAGCTGGCTGCGGCGGGAGAGGTAGACGGCCGAATAAAGCTGGAGTCAAGAGCTTCCTGAATATATTCCTCCATGGCCTGACTCTCGGTTCTGGATAGCGGGTAAAGCTTACTTTTGGGACGCATGGCATTGGGGAGCAGGTCAATGGCACAATCCCAAGGATGATGTGGAGGAAGTTGTCTGCTTTGGTTTTGCTGAGGACTTCAGACAGATCGTGATAATAGGTGGGGATTGTTATCTTTACCTGGGTATTCGGGCTCTCTATGCTTGTGATGAGACATGGTTGATGTTTTATGGAAAGACAGTTATGGATGCAAAACTGCGATCACTGAGTTAGTTCACCTTGATACCAGGAAATGGTGGGGTCGTGAATGGAGAGCCAGGGGAATCCCAGAATGACTTCATGCTTGGGAGAGTTGACAATGTAGAGAGTGATGGATTCTTGATGTAATAGACCCACTTGAAGTTTGATGGTTTTAGTCCGATGAGTTATTCCTTTGCCAATGAGAGTGTCGTTGATGGCCTTGATCTGGATGGGTGGAGTGCATGGTTGAGTAGGAATGTTCTATCTGGAAACTATGTCTTTGTGGATCAGGTTTAGCGCGGCCCCAGAGTCAATCATCACTGTTAATTCGAGAGACAGAGCATCAGTCTTGAGAGGAACAGGTAAGGTGAGAGTTTTATTGCTGAGTAGGGAGGAATGTTGAATATTTACCCTGGGATTGGTTTGAGGTTTATGTGGGCATCCCAGACTGCGATGGCCTGTTTCACCGCAGTAGACTGACGAACTGCATGGACTGACCTTGTTCAGTTCGCGTTTGGGAGTTTGTCTCATGAGGTTGTCGATCTTTATAACGATGGTGACCAGTTCAGAGAAGGAGGAATCCTCCCTTCGACAAGCAAGCTCCATTTGTAGTTAAGCGTTGAGACTGTTATAGAATATGGCCTTTAAAGCAATGTCATTCCACCCACTTTGAGCTGCCAGCATCCTGAATTCGACAGCATATTCTGCAGCGGTGCGGTTACCTTGTGTGATGTTGATGAGGGTCATTAGAAACGCAGGGTCATTAGAAACGCACATCTCTTCTCTTCCGATTCAAACTTATCCTTTTGATGGTCTAAATGCAGTCTCACTTGATGAATAAACGCCTTGCATTGGTCAGCAGTGCTGTCAAAATTGTCAGGAAGAGCAAAGCTTACCATCTGTGGCATGGGAGGCAGAAGAGATCGGATGTAGTGCGTCAGATGTTCGTTGACTGATTGCAGTTTGGTGAGTTGCTCCTGGTAGCTCTTTAACAGTTTACTTTGATAAGCGAACACTGCCTGCAGGTTGGAAACTTCGGCTGGATTCAGGGGAGGCGAAGTATTCTGTAACGTGGAAAGGCAGATGAACTGGCAATACTTCACAAGGAGCAAGCACATGGTCACTGTTTAAATAGTCCCACACAGGAAGTGAATGTAGCAGAGGGAGCGTAGGCAGTCAGTATTCAAGTGAGGGCTCCCTCTGCTGGCTTAGCATTACAGATCATGACTACGCAACAGAAATAATGCAAAAACGAAAAAGATACAATGGCATAAAGAAAGTGGTGAAAGAAAAGAAGATACGGTTTCAGACCTCCTTCACGAAAATACGCATCCATTGGAGTGATGGGGCACAGACTTATAACACCCCCGACGAAGCGGAGAAAGACATGATGGGTTGCGGGATCATCAGGACATCAGCGACGAATAACGATGGAGGAAGTGCAACGGATCCCAGAATCGCCCCTCTGGAAGAACAGCTACAAAACTGCATGACCTAGCAAAGCGCTGGCAACAAAGACTCAGAGAAGAACCTAGGAGTTCGACAAAAACTTCAAGAATTCCAACGCATGCCGCCAAAATAACAGAGGAAAGGCAAACTACTGAGTACCTGTTGCGGTGAGTCTAGAGTCATTCATAAAACTTTAGACATCCCATGTAAAACGAAACAGACTTTGAAACAGTAATTTTGGCTGTTAGGGAGGAATCCAACATTTTATTTATTTCGTTTTATTTAATTTCATTGGACTTTAAACTAGAGTCTGTGGTGAGTAGCATATTTGAGATACACTGCTTCACGAATCTAGGGCGGGCCCCTTCTTCAAGGCTAGCCATAAGTAAACCCATTTTTATTTTTTGTTTTTATTTATTCTTCCACTTGTATTTTCACTGTTCAAGAAGTTTGTTTAAGATAACCTACAGTTGAAATGTGTTTCTTATTGTGTTTGAAAGTTTATGGTTCTTGGAATTTTGGAGGGTACTGTGCTGTTTACTTTTTCATTAATAATAGCAATCGGCCTATAAAATCACAACTTTTCATTTTACCCCAGTCTTAGTACCCGATGCAACTACAGAAGAGTCAAGTTTTAAATAGGAAAAATATCGAAACTCTTTAGTCATTTTATAGTGAGATGCTAATGGTCTAATCGGATTCAATGATTTATGCTAAGCTATGCTAAAAGTGCTACCGCCAGACCCGGCGATCGGCTGAATGGATTCAAAAATGGTAAAACACATCTGTATAACTCTAGGGGAGTTGGAAAATGAGCCTGTTTCAAAAAAAAAGTGGAGTGTTCCTTTTGTAACCGGATGAACGAGACGAGAGGCGAGCGGATCCACGTGCAAGCTTTTATTAGAAGGACGAGACAGATACATGGTCAGGCAGGCAGGGTCAAAACAGTAGCGAGCATTATCCATAGGGGCGATCCGAGAGAGAATAGTCCAATAACCAGAGCAAGAGTCCAATAGGCAGGAGGCGAAGAGTCATAAACGAAAGTCCAGGCGAGAAGTAAAAACACGGGAACAAGGAAACTAGGAACTCGGGAAACTAGGGAACGCTAATAGCACAAAACAATCTAATCCAACAATCCGTGGTTTGCAAGTGGGAGGACCGGGGCTTTTATACTGTCTCTGATTGGATGCGGGAGAAGAACAATGGCTGATGGGGAATGTAGTCTGGGGTGTAGTGCAACAGTCAGAGTGTGTAAGTGAGGTGAGAGTGACATCTGGTGGTGAGCGGAGAACAGGACACCGACCAGATTCGTGACATAGCCCCCCCCCAAGGAGCGGCTTCCAGACGCTCCAACAGAAACAACAGAAAAAACAGTCCAGGGGAGCGGTGGGGGGGCCAGGAGACTGAGGCAGAACCGGTAGGGAGGAAGCCTTCCAGGGCGGAGCAGGAGGTGCCGGAACCCTCCAGGGCGGAGCCGGAGGCGGAGCAGGTGGCGCAGGAGCCCTCCAGGGCGGAGCAGGAGGCGCCGGAGCCCTCCAGGGCGGAACAGGAGGCGCCGGAGCCCTCCAGGGCGGAGCAGGAGCTCTCCAGGGCGGAGGCGGAGGCAGAGCAGGAGGCGCAGGAGCCCTCCAGGGCGAAACAGGAATCTGCGTCACGGTCTGGGACCTGGGGAGAGCAGGGACAGAGGAGGCAGACGGAATAGGGGGAGTAGGCGCAGCAGCCCTCCGGGGTGGAACAGGAGGCGCAGCAGCCCTCCGGGGCGGAACAGGAGGCTGCGTCATAGACTGGGACCTGGGGAGAACAGTGACAGAGGGTGCAGACAGGAAAAAGGGAGAAGCAGAGAGTTTAGCGGATAACGCCCCCTCCATAAGAGGTTCTACGGCAGGCGCCGACACCTCTGGAGGCATTGGCGCAGCTTCTCCGATGGGGAAGGCCTCTGGAGCAGACTTGAGACCCGACGGGACCTCTGAAGCAGGCTTGTGATCAGAGGGGAGCTCTGGGTCAGGCTGGAGGCCAGACGAAAGCTCTGCAGCAGGCTTGAGATCAGAGGGGAGTTCTGGAGCAGGCTGGAGACCAGACGAGAGCTCTGCAGCAGGCTTGAGATCAGAGAGGGACTCTGGAGCAGGCTTGAGATCAGACGGGAGCTCTGGGTCAGGCTGGAGACCAGACGAAAGCTCTGCAGCAGGCTTGAGATCAGAGAGGAGTTCTGGAGCAGGCTGGAGACCAGACGTGGCCTCAGGGGCACAGTGTTCAGCCCACACACACCAGATGGCAACCGCCATTAAAGGTAGAGCAGCAGCGGGAGGTTGTGGTGGGTCCAGTACACCGGCTATCATGATAGGCCGTGATCGTGGGATATCAGACGAGGCATGGCACGGCTCTGGAAGGTCAGACGAGACGTGACTTGGCTCTGGACGAATAGACGAGACATGACGAGGCACTGGGAGGTCTGATGAAACATGGAGAGGCTCTGGGCCGTCAGGCGGGACGTGACTTGACTCTGAGCAGTCAAACGAGACATGGTGAGACTCTAGACAGATAGACAAGATGTGACGGGGCTCTGGAGGGTCAGACGAGGCGTGACTTGACTCTGAGCGGTCAGACGAGGCGTGACTTGACTCTGAGCGGTCAGACGAGGCGTGACTTGACTCTGAGCGGTCAGACGAGGCGTGATGGGGCTCTGAGCCGTCGGGCAGGATGTGACTTGGTTCGTGGTGACCAACTGTGACTTGACCTGCTTCGTGAAGATCAGTAGTGAATTGACTTGGCTCATGAAGATCAGCCGTAACTTGACTCGGTTTGTGACGACCAGCTGTAACAGGGCTTGATTCATGGAAATCCGCTGTAACAGGACTTGACTCAGGGACAGCAGCCTTGGCATCGCTGGACTTGGGAGCTTGACTGGACTTGAGAGCTTGACTGGACTTGGGAGCTACAGCCATAGCCTGACTTGACTCTGGAGCAGCGGCTGAAGCTTGACTTGGCTCTGGAAAAACAGCAGCAGCTTGGCTTAGCTCATGAGGATCTGCTGTAACGGGACTTGACTCCTGAACAACATGGCTTGACTCAGGAACAACAGCTGTAACGTGACTTGACTCAGGAACAACAGGGCTCGACTCAGGAACTACAGCTGTAACGTGACTTGACTCGTGAAGAACAGCTGTGACTTGGCCTGACTCTGTGTCTTGACTTGACTCGACTCTGGGGTAGCCGCCGCGGCATGAAGGAGCACCATTTTTGCTGCCCATACCGTCACTAGAGGTGTGTCCAGCACGTGGGCCATCATGACCACAGGTGGCGTCCGGGTGCTGACCACAGGTTCTGTAATGGCGGCCATATTGTGGAGTGGCCTGGAGACGGCGGCCATCTTGTGCCATTGCTTGGAAACGGCGGCCATCTTGTGCAGTGGCTCTGGCGTGGCAGCCATCTTGTGCAGTGGCTCAGGAAACACATCTGCAATTTGACTTGACTTGGGAACTTGACTAGTCTCAGGAAACACAGCTGCAACTTGATTGGACTCGGAAACTTGACTTGACTCAGGAAATACAGCTGTACCTTGACTTGACTTGGAAACTCGACTTGACTCAGGAAACACAGCTGCAACTTGACTTGACTCAGGAAACGCAGCTGCAACTTGACTTGACTCAGGAAACGCAGCTGCAACACTATATGGCTCTGGTATGGCAGCCGTGACGTGACGGAGCTCTGTCTTCGCTGCCATCTTGTGAACGGGCTCTGTAGTCACCGCCATTGTGTGGATGCGCTCCGCGCGGCCGCCATCTTGTGCGCGGGCTCTGCTGACGCCGGCATAGCTCGGGCGCGCTCCGACATGGCCGCCATCTCGCGAGCGATCCAGGCGGAAAACTTGGTTTTGGCGTTGTCATCCGGCGTAACCACCAATCTGCGAGCGGGGTGCGGGGCTGCCGTGTCCGCGTTGTCGCGTTCCCCCTTCGCGACCCCCACAGTACACGGCGAGCCCACACACAATAACGCAAAGTTCAGAAAGGCGGCCAGAGATGAGCGCGGACCCTCGCGTCTGAGTTTGGCCTTTAGAGGCTCATTAATGCAGTCGCAAAAAATCTCCATAATACTGCTGTCCGGGAGGGTGGAATAATTGGCTATGGCTAGAAACTCACGGATGTGTTGATCGAGTGTACGCTGTCCCTGTTTGATTCTGTATAGGGTTCTGTCGGTGTCCATATCGGAAGATTGTCCGGGGGTGAAGCTGCTGGATCCTGTGGTGACGGATTGTTCTGTAACCGGATGAACGAGACGAGAGGGAGCGGATCCACGTGCAAGCTTTTATTAGAAGGACGAGACAGATACATGGTCAGGCAGGCAGGGTCAAAACAGTAGCGAGCATTATCCATAGGGGCGATCCGAGAGAGAATAGTCCAATAACCAGAGCAAGAGTCCAATAGGCAGGAGGCGAAGAGTCATAAACGAAAGTCCAGGCGAGAAGTAAAAACACGGGAACAAGGAAACTAGGGAACGCTAACAACACAAAACAATCTAATCCAACAATCCGTGGTTTGCAAGTGGGAGGACCGGGGCTTTTATACTGTCTCTGATTGGATGCGGGAGAAGAGCAATGGCTGATGGGGAATGTAGTCTGGGGTGTAGTGCAACAGTCAGAGTGTGTAAGTGAGGTGAGAGTGACATCTGGTGGTGAGCAGAGAACAGGACACCGACCAGATTCGTGACACCTTTAACTTGTCACTTTCATCAGTGTCAGAGTCAGTGTTGGAGATAAAACTAGATTCATCATGGATTAAAAACAAACATCTGCAGATCAAGATTTTAGTTTTTCCAGAATGCAGGTACTTTAAGACATGAAATAATTGTTTATGTAAAAGATAGATAGATAAATATAGTTTAATATTTATTTATTTTTTATTGAAAACAACAATGTAAAGAGACTTGAGGTACCTGGATGACAGTAAGTTACTGTAAAATGTTTTTAAATGTATTATAAACACGTTCATTTGCAGTATTAATCATTTATTCCATTTTTTTAAACAAAATATTTTTCTACTTGACTAAAACAGAGCACTTGTGGTACAGCACTGAAAAGCATATTTTCACCACCCCAACCCTATAAAAAAAAATACACAATAACGTCTAACAGTCTCCCTAAAAACTTTTAAAGAGGCAAACTACTAGATATATTTGAGAGAAGGACCCACTGACCAGAATTTCCTTTAACCTTGTTCAAATACTAAGTTCACGTTATGCTGGGTTAAAAACAACCCAATTTGGGTTATTTTGGCAACCCAGCGTTGGGTTCGTCCTTTTTTGACCCAGTGCTGGGTTGCCAAAATAACCAGCGAGTTGGGTTGAATTATTGACCCAGCATGCTGGGTTGCTTTTTTATGGTTTAAAATTACTACACTGCTACGCTAAAATGAACCCAAAATTGAGCTAGGCATTAAATCTACAAATTTTGTTCATTTTAAAATCACATTAACACACACAGAATGACTATCAAAAGATAAATGTTTATTAAAAACTACAACAAGAGAAAACATTCAAAAGTAACATGCATGTGAAAAGAAATGCAGAAAAACTATGGCATTAGCAGGTACATTGTTTATAAATGAAGCACTGAACATTTGCTGACTGTAACGTTTAAGACCAAATTTTACTTTTTTGGTAAATTTGTATGTTGTATAAAACTACTAAACACTATTTTACAATAATTGTACAATTAGTTAATAGTTTGTTTATTTGTTTGTTTGTTTTTTAACAAACTATTCTGGCATGACAGTACACAAATAAACCACAACATTATTATTATATAAAGTATTGTGAGCATGTGTATGAATGAGTGTGAACTCCATTTCTACTAAACAACAAGTATTTGACAGTTTGTTTTTACAGACTATAAACTGACTGTTTGTTTCATAGTCCATGATCGCATACAGAACATTCATCACTGCCAATTTTCATAATCTTTTTAAGATAATTGATGTAGTCATAAAGAAGCCCTATTAGCTCGGCAAAGGCGTGCGACATCTTTGACATTATCCAGGGTGGCCTCCTCCTTTAAAACCACTGTTGCATCAGTTTGGGGGAAAGATCATTTCTCCTCTTTGTCCAGCATTCATCCCAGTCACCACCTGCTCTTCATCAGTGGCCTAAAAGTGGCTTAAAAAAGAAAACATTTCGTTAAAATGTAACCATTTTCAAACAGAGGTGCATCCAATTCTGTAAGGATAGGTAACTAGGCTGTTTTATAATTTCAACCATATTGTGTGGTTGTTTATTGTCTTTGTTGGACACAGACATCAATGGTTTAATTAAAATGCGAACAAGTCATCATACTATTGTTGCATCAAATTGTGAAGTAAACAGGCAGGAGACAACAGATGTACAACATGTCTTTTATAAAAATAACTCACTCAAAGAATGAAGCTCTCCTATGTCTCTGGCTTTCAACATCTACAAAAACGCAAATATTCTTTCACTAATTCTTTCACTAGTCAAAAAAATTGATAATATGGAATTACGACCTTTATTTGCCTTATACCGTCTTCCCCTCTTCTCTAAAGAAGCCGAGATGATCACCCCCTCACACACACGTTTAATCGCGTTTAGTTTAATCGCGAAAAAAAGTTTACAAATTAACGTAAATCTGTTAATAACCCTCTATTAACACCTAAATCTTCGTGCTCTCTCTCAGGTCCACGTTCCTAAATTAAAACCAGTTTTAACCCAAATTGGGTTAAAAACAACCCAGTGTCGTTACCCAGCAGTCTCAACCCAGCATTTGGGTTGAAAAAACAACCCACCATTTTTTAGAGTGTATTTTTTGGAAATCTTTATATTCGACAAATACATGAAAAAATACCCTGCAACAATACTACACACACACACATACACATCAAGTCCAAGAAAAGAAGGGGGGGGGAGGGACTAAATATTTCAGCTACTTTCATTCTATCCACAAGTTTCAGGGGGGCGCTACTGTAAAAAAGAATGTGGGTACAACTTCTGGTGAGGCGGCGGATGTAGTATACCAATGGTATTTTGTGTGCTAATTAGCGAAGAGGTTAAGTGTTTTTTAGACCATTGTTTACTTCGTAAAGATGCACAACTTTATGAGAGATGTCATTACGTTCTTAGGGACAACATATGCTGTTCGAATTTGTGTTCCTACATCATTGGCAAGTTTGGATCGCTAAATCTTGAATGACTGTCAACTAGTGAAATGACATTTAAATCGAGACATCAGAGCTTGTGTTAGGCATGGCAGATGAAGCCCCGATTCGAAGCCTGTTAATGTAGAAATCCCTTTCGTAGAAGCCTCACTTTCTGTCCAGTCATGTGCGCGATTCACTTTTCGTGTCCTAATGTTCAACCCCCAGATCTTACTTTGGAGTACATTTTCATTGGGACTTATTTAATAATTACATTTTAAATACCCAGTCATACAAGTAATATGAAGAATAAAAAAATTTTCAGGAAAATTAAATATTTGCCATATGCAATTAATATATGTGTACACTATTCTTCTATTACATCATGTTGATATTCGTACTGGCATTTAATGGCACTGTTCAATGGGTAAATTAATTTATCAGAGTCAGAAATTCAACAAACAAACACACACGTTTAGGCTTTTATTTGTGCATATAACATGAATCTATGGAAATTGTGGTGAATGCTTTTTCCGACAGAGCTTCACAGGCTTTTGTCTGCTTTATTTTTTACTAACCACCAGATCGCGCTGTTTTCGACACTGTTGCGATTTAGCTCAAAAAACATGTTATGACAGCCACTGAGTAACTGAATATATTTTAATTAATTTTAATTAAGTTAATTTAAAAAAAAAACTGCATTATGTGCAATTTACATGTTTGCATACATTTCTTTTAAAGTTGTGTTGATTATTATATTTAAAACTAAGTAGTAATTAAATTTAAATTTGAGTTAAGTTGTTAATTGTAACCTTATAATGTAGAAGTGCTCCCTATAGTTTAAAGCATAAGCTGAATAAGATTTTTATCACTAAGAAAATTTTAATTATAACGGAATGCATAAAGAAAAGAAAGAGCAACTTGTTCAGTAAACCACTGTTTATTTAAAAAAAAAAAAAAAAAAAAGTTTAGTTTTTCCCTCTGCTGTACCAAAATCGTACCGAACCGTGACAATAAAACTGAGGTACGCGCCAAACCGTCATATTTGTGAACCATTACACCCCTAGTAAAAATAATATCCTAGTTTACAACCTTGTCTCTGTTGCTTTCAATGTCTTTAATGCTGACTACCCTGAATACACTGCCAGTCACGTTTTTGAACAGTAAGATTGATTTGATGGTTTTTTTTTAAGAATTCTCTTCTGCTCACCAAGCCTGCATTTATTTGATCCAAAATATAGCAAAACATTAATATTGTAAAATATTTTTCACATGATCCTTCAGAAATCATTCTAATATGCTGATCTGCTGCTCAAGAAACATTGATCAAAATTGATGATAAAGATATAATGCCACAAAATATTTCTATTTCAGATAAATGCTGTACTTCTGAGCTTTCCATTCATCTGAAAAATCTGAAAAAAATTCTACTCTGCTGTTTTCAACATCATCGAAGGTCGGCAGCAAAGACATCGGGTAATAAATCGGGATTAAATGCATAAAGGATATTTGTATTATTTAACATTTAATTATTGCAGGTTTGTGTCATATTCTGAGTTGAATTTCACTTAGTTTTTATTCATTTTGAAGAATACTGAATCAGTGAGATGAATTAATGCATGTTCGCTTTTACTCTAGAACTAACATCTTACTCCCGATTTCACTCAGCGTGGGGAAAGGAGAGCTTTTAATCAATAAATGGGGGGAAAAGTAAAGTAGCATTACTTATTTGAAAAAAGTAACTCAGATATTTTCGTTACTTTACTAGTTATTTGGAAAAAGTAATAATATTACGTAACTCGCGTTACTTGTAATCACTCACTCAGATGTCTGTTTCATGTTGTGATGTGCTCATCTGCAGTTCTCTTAGAACATTTTCCTGTCAGTTGTTAAATAGACATCTAGTAATCATCTTTAAGATGTATATGGTTTGTGTAAATCCACTTTGGAGCCGTACAGGTGCTTACTGGAGCTCTACTGTTCGCTATACATAAAAATTTTTATTTTTACAGCGAAATCACAAACATACTATACTGTTTAACGTCTTTACACCTTAAAAGTAAACCCGCATGAGCCCTTAAAGACCTTTTTTTTTCACATCCTGTGACTGGTGAGAAGGTGTATGTAATGATGGATGCTTGCCACATGTTGAAGCTGGCACGGAATATGTTACATGCTTACAGTCCTATAACAAGCAGTACTGGCCAGATCAACTGGGCACACATTGTTCGTCTAAATGACATTCAAGTCAGAGATGGACTGCATGCAGCCAACAAGTTAACAGACAAGCATGTACATTTCGATTGCCAGAAGATGAAGGTGTCCTGGGCTGCACAGACACTCAGTCGCTCCGTGGCAGTAGCCCTGCGCACATTGCAAGACCTCGGCTATCCACAGCTCAAAGACTGTGAAGCAACAGCTGAATTCATTGAGGTAGTACTATATGAAAACATGGTGATGAATAAAATGCTTTTATCTAATGCAAACATTTGCTTTTAGATGACTGACAGGCCCTTTGACACAATGAACAATGTTCAGTATTTTTCAGTTCATATAGGTGGCAGAATGGTGTGTATGGCACTATGTTTATGTTTCAGACCTTCCCAGTTCTGTTCTAATATTGTTCTTAGTTGGTTTAATGCCCTAGAGATAAACAATTCACTTAAAAAATCCTAACCGTAAACTAATTAACACTCTTAAGGAGCATGCAGTAATTTTGCCATATTGAATTTACATCTTCATATCTTTTATGTACTCTGAAAATACAGTTACCAACCAGGGACACTGCAATAGGGTGGCTTCTTGGGAGCCATCCTCAATGTTTTCCCAAAAGCCCTAAGCATTTTGGATTTTACAATTAATGTACAATTTGCCCTTCATCAGTCTCGCCGACTGATCTTACAATGAAGCATAAGTTCAATTATTATAGCCATCTATTGGACACTGCCCAAGCCTGTCACCCTGTGTTGTTGTCAGATCCATTTACAGCTTTCAGTGAACAAAATTACATGATGCTACATTTGGAGTATCTTGATTTTGCCGTATTGACAATACTGACATATTGATAAAACATTTTCTTTTGAAGGTTGCTGTCTGTCATTGGGTTCATCATCAATATTGATACCCTCATGTTGTTCATTCCCGAGCTGCTACAGTTTCAGTGCTATGTCTGCACCTACCGATTTAGCCAGGATCACTTGGAGCTCCTCTTCAATTCTATCAGGGCATCAGGTAAGGATTTCTGAAATTTGGAAATTATATAAAAAATCATCTGAAAAATGCAAATATTTACATACCTTTTACTCCACCTATCTCCTTGTTTACATACCTGTTACTCCACTGAGGCCAAGATACAACTTTGTTCATCTGATTTTTTTTTTAGTCCGATAAAGAGAATCTTACACCTACTGGGTGGCCTTAGGGTGTGTACATTATTAGCAAATGGTAATTTTTGGGCAAACTATTCCTTAAGTGTCTATGTGTTTGTTTTTTAGGAGGCTGGAATAACAATCCTACTGCAGGCCAGTTTCAGGGCATTTTCCGCCATCTCATGGTCCGGTGCGGTGTCTCACCAAGCAATTCAGAAAATGTGGTAGAACAGAATGAGACCGTATCCCTATCGGCTGTTGACATGTCGTCGACTGTAGCAGCAGAAGAATCTGGAGACCTTCCATCACCTTTTGTAAACATCCCTGCACTTGTGTGTGACCACAGCTACCTGCCAACCCGTCTTGGGAGCCTTGTGGACAATGCCCTTGTCAAGTCAAGTCAAGTCAAGTCACCTTTATTTATATACCGCCTTTAACAATACAGAATTGTGACAAGGCGGCTGTACAGTATTAGATAGGAAACAGTACATCAACAATGCCAAAGGCAACAGTAAACACTCACATTTTAGGTAAAGGTAGTTAATCAAAAACAATAAAATAAAATGCAATATTGTGTTGAGAGAAAGTGTCCCCAACTAAGCAAGCCAGAGGCGACAGCGGCAAGGAACCAAAACTCCATCGGTGACAAATGGAGAAAAAAACCTTGGGAGAAACCAGGCTCAGTCGGGGGGCCAGTTCTCCTCTGGCCAAAGGTCCCGTGGTCTTGTGCCGACAGCCGTCTAGGTGACGAGGTCTTCACTGTGGATCCGTCTCTGGGGCTCATCTAGTTGATGTGGACTCCGATGACATTCAGGGCTGTAGAGGTCGTCACTAGGTGCTGATCCACCATCTGGGCTGGGTTCGGACTGGATCCGGGGGACTGCAGTGACCATCTGATCTGGATACGGACTGGATCTGGTGGTTAATGTGACCTCGGGATAAGAGAGAAACAGACTAATATTAGCGTAGATGCCATTCTTCTGACGATGCACTGAGTACATCGGGTGTTATGGGAAGTGTTCCCGGTTCCGGTTGACCTAATTAATGCAGCCTAACAATCCTTTAACGGATTTGAATTATAAGAATATGTTGATGTGTTATGTGTAAGCAAGGTTAAAGAGATGGGTCTTTAATCTAGATTTAAACTGACAGAGTGTGTCTGCGTCCCGAACATTGTAGGGTAGATTGTTCCAGAGTTTGGGCGCTAGATAAGAAAATGATCTCCCGCCCGCGGTTGATTTTGATATTCTAGGTATTATCAAATTGCCAGAGTTTTGAGAACGCAGCGGACGTGAGGGACTATAATGTGATAGGAGCTCGCTCAGGTACTGAGGAGCTAAACCATTAAGGGCTTTGTAAGTAATTAGCAAGATTTTAAAATCTATACGATGTTTAATAGGGAGCCAGTGCAGTGTAGACAGAACCGGGCTAATATGATCATACTTTTTGGTTCTAGTAAGAACTCTAGCTGCTGCATTTTGGACCAGCTGGAGTTTGTTTATTAAGCGAGCAGAACAACCACCCAATAAAGCATTACAATAATCTAACCGTGAGGTCATAAATGTATGAATTAATGTTTCAGCATTTGACATTGATAGCATAGGTCGTAGTTTAGATGTATAATATATTGTGTACATTTCAGGGTTCGTCGTTTGTCATATTTTGAGGAAGCTGTCCTGTGATGTGTGCCGTGCTAGCTTGGTGACAGATGCTGTACCTGCATCATTTGATCAGAGTTACCACTAGGTTGGACTAATGATTCCTTCTGAAGGTACAGTGAAGGTGGTCAAATCAGCTGAGCGGTTTATTTTGCCAGTCATCCTCTGGGAAAGCCGTCAAAGTGTCCTTAATCAGTCAACTTGTCCGAGCTGAGATTGGCTCAGAGGATGTGTTTCTTCTCAAGGAGCACATCGAGGAAACACAGTTTGGAATTGACAACCATCATTTTTCTCTCTTGTCATTTCTTCCACAAACTAGGGATGGGCCACATTGCCAAACTGAACACACTTACACTACAGAGTGGCAACTCAAGAAAAAAGCTCTGCAAAACCATTTTGTTCAAAGCGTTTTAGCTTTTGTACTCTGCAGCCCTACAAAGGATAGCGATTATATCCCTATTATCAATTTTTATTATGCTGTTACATTATATTATATATTTTTGTACTACTCATTACTTTTTACATTTTTTTTTTACATTTACATTTTACATTACTTTTTTGAATGTATTTTATTGAATGTATTATTCATAATTATTCATATACTCCTGTACATATATTATTTACTGTTACATCTTTATGCTATTTTACAAATATATTTGCTGAACTGTTGTACCGTATCACATATATGTATTTTCATAAAGACTTTTATCTTTGTCAGTTATCTTTGTTATTGTCTGTTTTGTAGTATGTACCTGTAAATAATTGCGCCATTTTAGTGCTATAAAACACAGAAAGGAGCCTGCCAGTGTGATTTGTATTTGTCAGTGTTTCATTTTCTTTATTTTAGTAAAAAATTATTACTTAAGATGTAACGAGGGACCATAGGACGTGGATCCAAATGCAAGCTTTATTAATCCAATAATCGTAGTCGTACAATCCAAGTCGATAACCAGCATACAGGGCAATAGAGACAATCCAGAATCAATGTTAGAGTTCAAGCAAGAGGTCAGGGCAGGCGGCAGGCAAACAAAACAACAGGAAACGGTCCGGGATCAAACAAAGCACAAGGGCATGACTAGGAAAACACAGGAAGAAAAAACACAGGAACTAGGAACTAGGCTATTCAACGATCAGCAAACAGAACAGTGAGTGAGAGACTTAAATACCAAACATGAGGGAGCACATGACAAAACAAACCAATAGGAAGGGGACACATGGAACAGGGGAACCAATCAGAACAAGACACATAGAGACAAGAGTAAAGCATGGTGGGTTGAGAGCACAGAGTCCGGGCTGGAGTGCCCTTGAACTCCTGTAGAGGGCACTCCAGCTGGTGATTGTAACAGATGTACATTTCTGTTTTGTTTGTTTGTTTGTTTGGTTTTGTTTTTCCAGTATTTTAAAGGGAATGAGATATGTTCTGACTTAAAGCACAAGTGTTACGAATCTGGTCGGTGTTCCGCGGTCCACTCACCACCAGATGTCACTCTCACCTTATCACACACTGACTGTTGCATTACACCCCGGACTACATCTCCCAGTATCCATCGTGCTGATTGCGTCAGCACCCGTGACCAATCAGCAGCGCTATAAAAGCCCCGGTCTTTCCCCTCGCAAGCCACAGAGTATTGTTGTTGTGTTTCCATTGTTAGCTTTCCTAGTTTCCAGTGTTCAGTTCTCTCGCCTGGTCTTCTCGTTCTCGTCTGTCTCGCCGCCTGCCCATTGGACTTTTGCTCGTTTCTTGGATCTTTCCCTACGCCTTGCCTTTGACATTCCTGTTTGCTGTTGTTTTGACCCTGCCTGTTCGACCATGTCTTTGCCTCTTTACTCCGTCACAACAGGATCCAGCAGCTTCATCCCCGGACATTCAACCGATATGGACACAGACAGGATTTTATTCAGGATCAAACAAGGAACACCGCGCACTCGAACAATATACCCATGAGTTTCTGGCCATAGCTAATTATTCTACCCTCCCGGACTGCATCATTATTGAAATTTACTGTGATAGCATAAATGAGCCTTTGAAGGCGAGACTCAGACGCGAAGGTCCGCGTTCATCACTCGCGGAATTTATGGACTTTGCTTTGGTGACTGTGGGCTCATCGTTTACTGTGGGTGTCGCGGAGGAGGAGCGCAACATTGCGGTAATGCCGGCTGCGCAACCCGCTCGTCAAATGGCGGCCGCGCCGGAGCACGTTCATGCAATGGTGGCGACGGCGGAGCCCGTTTACAAAATGGCGGCGATAACGGAGCTCCGTCACGTCACAGCTGCTATACCAGAGCCATATAAAGTCACAGCTGCATTTCCTGAGTAAAGTCAAGTTGCAGCTGTGTTTCCCGAGTCAAGTCAAGTTTTCAAGTCTCCAAGTCAAGTCAAGTTGCAGCTGTGTTTCCTGAAAATTACTGCCGCTTCTCCAGAGTCAAGACAAGCTCCAGCTACTGTTCCAGAGTCAAGTCAAGCTACAGTTGGTCAAGTTGAGACTCAAGTCAGAGCTGCTCTTCCTAAGTCAAGTCAAGCTACAGCAGTTGTTCCTGCGTCAAGTCAAGTCAGAGCTGCTCTTCCTAAGACAAGTCAAGTTAGAGCTGTCATCCCTGAGTCAAGTCAAGTTAGAACTGTCATCCCTGAGTCAAGCCAAGTCAGAGCTGTCATTTCTGAGTCAAGCCAAGTCAGAGCTGTCATTCCGGAATCAAGCAAAGTCGCAGCCGAGGTTCCTGAGTCAAGCAAAGTCACAGCCGTGGTTCCTGAGTCAAGCAAAGTCACAGCCGTGGTTCCTGAGTCAAGCAAAGTCACAGCCGTGGTTTCTGAGTCAAGCACGGTCAAAGCTGTCGTTCCTGAGTCAAGTCAAGTCTCTACTGGTCTTCACATGTCAGTTCAAGTCACTTCTGATCTCCATGAGTCTAGTCAGGTCACTACTCATCTTCACGAACCAAGTCAAGTCACCACTGATCTTCATAAGCCAAGTCTAGTCACTACAGATCTTCACAAGCCAGGTCAAGCCACTACTGGACTTTATGAGCTAAGTCAAGCTTTAGCCGTTCTCCACGAACCAAGTCAAGCCACAGCCAATCTCCATGAGCCTGGTCAGGCCACATCTGATCCTCATGAGCCAAGTCAAGTTATTGCTAACGGCCCAGAGTCAAGTCACGTCCCGCCTGACGGCCCAGAGTCAAGTCACGTCCCGCCTGACGGCCCGGAGTCTAGTCACGTCTCGTCAGACCGCCCAGTGTCTCGTCACATCTCGTCTATCTGTCCAGAGCCTCGCCATGTCTCATCTGACCGCCCAGAGCCTCGCCATGTCTTGTCTGACCTCCCAGAGCCTTGTCATGTCATGTCTGCTAGTGTATTGCCGATCACCATTCTCACTATGTGGGCCGCACACTACACTCCAAAGGTTTCGTCTGTTCACAAGTCTGTTCCTGAGGTCATATCTGTACACAAGTCTGCTCCCGAGGTCACGTCTGTTCACAAGTCTGCCCCGGAGGTCACGTCTGTTCACAAGTCTGCCCCGGAGGTCACGTCTGTTCACAAGTCTGTTCCCGAGGTCATATCTGTTCACAAGTCTGCTCCCGAGGTCACGTCTGTTCACAAGTCCGCCCCGGAGGTCACGTCGGGTCTCAAGTCTGCTCCAGAGGTCCCGTCTGGTCTCAAGTCTGCTCCAGAGGTCCCGTCTGGTCACAAGCCTGCTCCAGTGCTCCCGCCTGGTCACAAGCCTGCTCCAGTGCTCCCGCCTGGTCACAAGCCTGCTCCAGAGCTCCTGTCTAACCACGAGTCAGCCCCAGAAGCCTCACCAGTCAGAAAAGCTGCGCCAGTGCCTCCTGAGGTGTCAGCATCTGCTGTGGAACCTCCTAGGGAGGCGGCGTTCATCCTCAAACTCTCTGCTTCTCCCCTTATTCTGTCTGCCTCCTTTGTCCCTGTTCTCCCCAGGTCCCAGTCAATGACGCAGGTTCCTGCTCTGCCCTGGAGGGCCCCTGCGCCTCCTGCTCTGCCCTGGAGGGCCCCTGCACCTCCTGCTCTGCCCTGGAGGGCTCCTGCGCCTCCTGCTGGGCCTCCTGCGCCTCCTGCTCCGCCCTGGAGGGCTCCTGCACCTCCTGCTCCGCCTCCGGCTCCGCCCTGGAGGGCTCCTGTGCCTCCTGCTCCACCTGCTCCACCATGGAGGGTTCCTGCTCCGCCTCCGGCTCCGCCCTGGAAGGCTTCCCGCCCTGCCGGTTCTTCCTCAGTCTCCTGGCCCTCCCACCGCTCCCCAGGACTGTTTTTCTGGGAGACTACATCTCGCAGTATCCATCACGCTGATTGCGTCAGCACCCGTGACCAATCAGCAGCGCTATAAAAGCCCCGGTCTTTCCCCTCGCAAGCCACGGAGTATTGTTGTTGTGTTTCCATTGTTAGCTTTCCTAGTTTCCAGTGTTTAGTTCTCTCGCCTGGTCTTCTCGTTCTCGTCTGTCTCGCTGCCTGCCCATTGGACTTTTGCTCGTTTCTTGGATCTTTCCCTACGCCTTGCCTTTGACATTCCTGTTTGCTGTTGTTTTGACCCTGCCTGTTCGACCATGTCTTTGCCTTGTCCATTCAATAAAAGCTCGCAAATGGATCCGCTCGCCTCTCGTCTTTCACTCACCGTTACAACAAGGAAGCTAAAATGGTGCGATTAAACACACAAAAAAAGCCTTTTCCTCAATGAGATTTTATTTAATTTATTGTCCATTTAATTATATTACATTAAAGGCATCTCCACAATTCTCAACCAAGAATAAAAAATAAAATAAAAAACACAAAAATATACATAACAAAAGTGTAAGCTTTTGCAATTCCTTATTAAATAAAATCTCAATAGTTAGACTAGATAGTAGTCACTGGAGATTTTTTTTGTACACCACGTAGATCATAAACCGCTGATATCAGTTGATAAATACAATCATTGCCATATTTTTATCTAGAAAAACCGCAGCTCTGCCTTTTAGTTGCATTTGTTTAAAGGGAACTCTTGCCCGGACCAATATGGCGGACGCGTTGACATATCGCAGCAACGGACCAAAGTGGCCAATGAGGCGTCTAGGTATTTTAAATGTTGAGCACAGCCCATCTGAAGGTGCATTCACGCCATATCAGAATTCCCGTAATTACGAGATTCCAACTTGTAAAAAGCGTTCACGTCCTTGTAGAACTCGTAATTACAACTTGTGAACAGGGAGTCTTCTGAGAGCTACGACTTGTACCACATGACCGCTGTACCACCTGACCAACGTAGGCTCTGTTTAGGCCTTGATAGTGTTGCCATAGAAAAGCATAATAGACTCTATGTACGAACGCTGCTGACGTATTTCCGGTAGAATCTCGGCCAGCATATTTACTTCCGCATAGCGCATTCTATAGCGAAGTATACTAGCGGGGAAACTCTTTCAAAAGATTAATTTGACAGCGATTTATAATTTAAGTATTACATATAGTATTATATAGTTATACATTATAGTAATTACCAGAATGGCCCATTAGTGAAAGCTTGGGCAAAGGATTAAAGACAAGATAACATTTGTTGGAGATTGATGATTTTAGATTTATTTTCATAATAAATAATATAAACATGTATATTTTCTACAATGTTGCCTGCACTGCAGGAATGTAAACTTTGTAAATGTAAATATAACAAACATTGAACAGTTTCAATACAGTACTGTAAACATATATATATATAAATATATATATATAACTTTAAACATTTGTACTGCAGTAATGTAAACATGTAAATATATATAACTTTGAACAGATGCACTGCAGTAAAGTAAACATATAAATATAACTGATCATTTATAATGCAGAAATGTAAATATGTAAATATAAACTTTGATACAGTGCTAAACATTTCATGTACAGTTATGTTGTGTAAATACAATATTAAATTATTATTTGTTTTGTTTGTTTGTTTATTTTTTGTTAGTGTTTTCTACACCTGTAGGCAATGAAATGAAAATTGAAACCAAACCAGTAGGTGGCAGCAAATGGCTGTTTGAATAAGTGAGTTCAACAGATTCGTTCAAACAGCTGATTCATTTAGAAACGAGGCAAGCAGCTGCCTTTATGAATGGATTACTGAATCACTGACTCACTTGATTCGTTAAAAAGCGTGGATTTATTCAGTAACAAAACACCGCTGTGAGACACAGACGGTACTGCTGTGGCAAGGCAGGCTGCACAAGCAACATCTGGCACAACACAGGTCGATCGGTGCATCTCTATTTAAAACGTTAACTTTGCTTAGCTAAAGTCTTGATTGTCTTGACTGAAGTCCTCCTACTCCCAAACTATGCAGCTTCTCTGACTTCCTCATCGACCTGAAACATGTCGCCCTCACGCAGATCTCTCCTGTCACCTGATCCTTACTAGAAACTGAGATATTACTTACAGTTAGTGATGTTCATAAAGTAAAATCCAAAATATATATTAATTAAAAAAAATCACATAAGATGCAAACAATGTAAATAAAATGTAAATAAATAAATAAATAAATAAATAAATAAATAATGCAAAGACATATATAAACTGTGAGAAACAGAGATGGCTAGAATCGATATTCGTATAACATTATAGCATGAGAATAATCACCCTCAAAATTGTCACTGCGGTCACACCATCCGCGCTTCGTAAAAGTGCGGTCACGCCATCTCCGCTTAAATTTCTATTGCGTGCCTATATAGATATTTACAGTAACAAACACTTCCGACCTAATACGGCGCATTTCATGTTATTCAACTACATTTAAGAACTGCATATCAAAGTCAGGACCAAGGCTATTAACAATCTCTCTATCTCCATCTCCCAAATAAAAATACTATTAATCTGACTGTAACGAGGGGACGGGAGGCAGGCGGATCCATTCGCAGACTTTTATTAACACAACGAGGCAAAGACATGGTCGAAAGGCAGGCAGGGTCAAACAATGGCAAACAGGTGTTTAGACAGCGAGACGAAGAATAGTCCATAAACAGGCGAGGGTCGAACAGCGGCGTACGTTATCCAAAGGGCGAGGAGGAGAATGGTCAGACAGGCGAGAGTCACAAAAGGCAGGCGGCGGGAACAAACGAAAACAAATAAACAAGGAAAAACAAACGGAAACCAGACACGAGATACAAGGGAACGCTTTGTATGAATGCAAGAACAATTCAATACTCGGCAAAGTGTAACAGGAAGACCGGGGCTTTTATACAGTCTCTGATTGGGCGCAGGTGGTGGGAGCAGTGGCTGATGGATAATGTAGTCCGGGGTGTAATGCAACAGTCAGTGTGTGATAGGGTGAGAGTGACCTCTGGTGGTGAGCGGACAGCGGGACACCGACCAGATTCGTGACACTGACATGCGCAAAAAATCATAAAAATATGAAATCAAATTCTTTTCTGCAAACTCCAACAGATTATTGTTCTGCATCCTACCACTGTGCTGATTTACATGCTGTTTAACTGTTTCATTACTTTATAACTGAATACCAAAGTCTGGACCAATACTATTATTTATTTCTCAATATAGACATTTTTTTAAAAAAACATAAAAATATGAAAATCAAATTGAATACTCCAACAGATTATTGTTCTGCATGTCCCCAAGTACCACAGAGATGAAGTTGTTTTATTGTATCATTTTTTAATAATTGCATACCAAAGTTGACAAATGCTATTTACATTGCTGTACAGACATTTAAAAAAAAACATACAAATATTAAATCAAATTGTTTTCTGCTAATCCCAACAGATTATTGTCATCTCCTCATGTACACTGTGGTGATTTTCAAGTTGTTTTACTGTATCATTTTTTAATAATTTCATACCAAAGTCGACAAATGCTATTTACATTGCTATATAGACATTTTAAAAAAACATAAAAATATAAAATCAAATTGTTTTTTGAAAACTCCAACAGATTATTGTTCTTCATCTCCTCATGTACCACTGTGGTGATTTTCAAGTTGTTTTACTGTATCATTTTTAATAATTTCATACCAAAGTTGACAAATGCTATTTACATTGCTGTATAGACATTAAAAAAAACATTAAAATATTAAATCAAATTGTTTTCTGCTAATTCCAACAGATTATTGTTCTTCATCTCCCCATGTACCACTGTGGTGATTTTCAAGTTGTTTTACTGTATCATTTTTAATAATTTCATACCAAAATCACGACAAATGCTATTTACATTGCTTTATAGACATTTAAAAAAAACATAAAAATATAAAATCAAATTGTTTTTTGAAAACTCTAACAGATTATTGTTCTTCATCTCCTCATGTACCACTGTGGTGATTTTCAAGTTGTTTTACTGTATCATTTTTAATAATTTCATACCAAAATCACGACAAATGCTATTTACATTGCTTTATAGACATTTAAAAAAAACATAAAAATATAAAATCAAATTGTTTTTTGAAAACTCTAACAGATTATTGTTCTTCATCTCCTCATGTACCACTGTGGTGATTTTCAAGTTGTTTTACTGTATCATTTTTTAATAATTTCATACCAAAATCATGACAAATGTTATTTACATTGCTTTACAGACAAAAAAAATAAAAATAAAAATATGAAATCAAATTGTTTTCTGCAAATTCCAACAGATTCTTGTTTTTCATCTCCCATGTACCACTGTGGTGATTTTCAAGTTGTTTTACTGTATCATTTTTTAATAATTTCATACCAAAGTTGACAAATGCTATTTACATTGCTGTATAGACATTAAAAAAAAAAAAAACATAAAAATATTAAATCAAATTGTTTTCTGCTAATTCCAACAGATTATTGTTCTTCATCTCCCCATGTACCACTGTGGTGATTTTCAAGTTGTTTTACTGTATCATTTTTTAATAATTTCATACTAAAGTCGACAAATGCTATTTACATTGCTTTATAGACATTTAAAAAAAAACATAAAAATATGAAATCAAATTGTTTTTTGAAAACTCCAACAGATTATTGTTCTTCAACTCCTCATGTACCACTGTGGTGATTTTCAAGTTGTTTTACTGTATCATTTTTTAATAATTGCATACCAAAATCTTGGTAAATGATATTTACATTGCTGTATAGACCTTTTAAAAATTCATTAAAATATAAAATAAAATTGTTTTCTGCCACATCCAACAGATTCTTGTTCTACATCGCCTCAAGTACCACTGACATGATTTTCATGCTGTTTAACTGTTTAATTTTTTGTACTATTGACTATTTCTCTATGTAGACATGTTTAAAAAAAATCGTAAAAATATGAAATCAGTATATAATCAATAGATTATTGTTCTGCATGTCCTCAAGTATAACTGAGATGATTTTCAAGTTGTTTTACTGTATATTTTTTTTAATAATTGCATACCAAAATCATGACAAATGCTAATTACATTGCTTTATAGACATAAAAAAAAAAAAATCATAAAATTAGAAATCAAACCAACAGATTCTTGTTCTACATCCCCCAAGTACTACTGTGGTGATTTCCATGCAGTTTAACTGTTTTATTCTTTAAAATTGCATACCAGATTTCTCTTCATTTTCTTTTTGCACTGGTCAATATGACATCAACAATGTATGTATAGACAGTTAAAAAATAAACATGTTTTAATATACAAAATTAAATGTAATTTTTCAATTTACTACTCATTTATGTTTTGCTGTGTTTTGGGGATGTAACGCCAAGCCAGCAGAGGGAGCACTTACCCATGAACTGACTGTTGCTGCTCCCTCTGCTGCCTCGTTGGTTACTTCCTGTTTGGTGGCCATAAAGGGAGGCCATTTCCAAACAGACTTCGCGAAGTATTGTTTTGCTATTGTGGACTCTACCAAGCGTTTGCCCTGTTTTCATTGCCCTGTTTTCATTGCCCTGTTTTGATCGCCCTGTTTTGATCGCCCTGTTTTGATCGCCCTGTTTTGATCGCCCTGTTTTGATCGCCCTGTTTTGATCGCCCTGTTTTGATCGTCTCGGTTTTGTTTCGTGCCATTGTTTTCCTTTGTTTTTGCCATTGTTTTGTCTAGTTCATTGCCATAGTTTTTGCCTAGTTTCATTGCCTTGTTCATTTTTCACTGTGGACTGCTCTCTCTGGTTTTTTGACGTTCTGCCTGCTTTAAGGATTACGCCATTGCTCTGTCTTCGTTGCCACTGTCTGTTTGGTTATCGACCCTGCCTGTCTCGACTACGATCTGTAAAATAAAGCTCACACTTGGATCTTACACGCTTCCTACGAGTCCACTTTACAGGGGAATAAGATTTTTTTTTTTTATTAATGTAGCAGACTGCAAAATTCCTCGACTACACTATCATCCTTATGAAATATTAATTTTTTATGATAAAGAGCACTAATGATGATTAAAGTTAACTATTACTGTAAGGCAATTAAACTATGTGCTAGATGCAAAATTTGCCATCTGCTGGTTACAATGTTACAGTTTGACAAAATAGGTGTAATTACCGTATACATCCAGCAGAGACCTATTGTGTACCTGCTCTTAATACCTATTAGTTCCTGTAGCGTTACTTAATTGACTAACGGGTATAAGTTATTTAAACGACAACTCCTCCTTATCTTTATTTTTACTCCTTACTTTTTACTTTGTCTCTGTATTTTGAGGTACGAAAAGTTAATTTTCAAACTGTTCTTTTCAAATTCCATTTTTGTTAAAACTTTGTGTGAAAGTCTTAAGTGTTAAACCCTAAGGCTATTTTGGCCTACACGTTACTGCCGACCTGATCAAAAGCAAGACATGCCAAAGCGACGACAAAATGGGTGAGCTCGTTTTTGCTTATTTCAAGTATATGAAGTATATGCCTGCGATATAATTGCTTTTAATTAATGTTTAGTGCATCTTTGTTAATCTTTGTTAGGCTATGTACAGTTGGTTTTATATAGTAGTTGCTTATATGTATAGACCAATATTACACAGGTGTTAAAAGTGCAGGTTATAAGGTGCAATTATATTTGTGGTGTGTAGGAAAGAAGCTTTTCCTGAGGGTCCTGATGTGAGAATATAGGCTTTTGTAACAAGATAATATATCTTAAATAGCACCCTATGTTGCTATTTAACCACATCATAGGATACTCATGTAACATTTTGTTTTATTTCCATGTTATATACAGTATCATCTTCAAAACATTTGGGAAGGTAAGAATTATACTATACAGCTTTTATTTTATTTAAAGTAATTTAGCATTTTTGACATTATGTTAAATTATAAACTTGAAATGTAATGCCTGCTCTGCAGTATACAAGTGTAACAGAGGGAGCGAGACAAGAGACGAGCAGATCCATATTCAAACTTTTATTGTTGGGACGAGACATAGACATGGTCAGGCAAGCAGGGTCAAACAACGGCAGACAGGTGTATGGACGGCGAGACAAGAATAATCTGTGACAGGCGAGGGTCAATCCAGCGGCGAACGTAATCCGTATGGGCGAGGCACTAGAGTGGTCAGACAGGCGAGAGTTCCGATAGGCAAAAACAAGAAAACTAGACACAGGAACACACAGAGAAACGCTTTGTAGGAATGATAAACAATTCAATACTCTGCAATGTGTGACAGGAAGACCGGGGCTTAAATACTGTCTCTGATTGGGCGCAGGTGATAGGAGCAGTGGCTGATGGGGAATGTAGTCCGGGATGTGGTCTAACAGTCAGTGTGTGAAAACAAGGTAAGAGCGACATCTGGTGGTGAGCGGTCTGCAGCTCACCGACCAGATCCGTAACAACAAGTATGTATGTAAAACATAATTGTCAACCAAAACATGTGCTTTTACAGTCCAGAAAAACGTATATATCTTTTGAGGATATTTTCAAACACATCCAAGAGCTTCAGGAGTCATTATCTGAGCTTATTACACGGCTCTCTGGAATGCTTGATTCTGATTGGTCAGTTGAGACATTTGCAGGTTCGTTCTTTTCAAATAATAACCGCTCCAAAGTAATAACGCATAGCCGGTACTATTTGTATGTTTAAAATCCCTCCGCGCCAACAAAGATTACCGTTTGGCGCCATCTTGTGACAAACACTGGACAACCACAATTAACAATGGAAAATTTCGACATTAATTTTAACATGTACGGTAAAAACAAAACGTTTGAACAGTGGATAGATTCGGACGAATCAAATGACTCCCCAATTAAGACGAAAAAACGAAAATTGAACTACGAAGAACAAACAACGACAAGACACAGAGAGCTTACTGAGACTGAACTTGACAAAATAGAGCATGACAGCTACGAAGCCAACACACAAAAAAATACAGAATGGGCAATAAAACTTCTCAAAGACTGGCTAAAAGAGAAAAAAATGGAGACAGACTACGACAAGTATGAAGCAGAGAATCTTAATAAGGTATTACGATCATTTTATGCATCTGTTCAAAGTGCGAAGGGTCAGATTTATTCAATAGCCAGCTATATGGCCATCAGGACTGGCATTGCCAGATATTTTAAAAAGTTTGATATCCTGAAAAGTCCAACCTTCAACTCCAGCAATGCAGTTTTTAAATCTACAATTAAAGCCATTGGTAAAGCTGGCAAAGACATTAGTCACCATCATCCACCGATCTCACCAGCAGACATGCATCTAATACGAAACTCCGATGTGCTGTCGCCAGACACAGCAACTGGTCTAGTTCGGAAAGTGTGGTTTGATGTACAACTAAATAAATAAAATACATCCGTTATTATATATTCATATGTAGATGTTATAAATTCTCTTACTAACGTTTGAATGTTAGTCACGTGGTACTATATCGTTTCGCGGAAGGATAAAAATGTTAATTTAAAACAAATATGCCAATAAAATGTTTCAAATTCATATAAATGTCCAGTTTTTTTTCCTTATGTGGCAAGTAGCCGTGTAATAAGCGGGATAATGTACAGGCAGCCGGTAGTTATCGCAGAAATAAGCCCCTTCAGCGTGATACAAGACCCTCCGCTTCGCGTCGGGTCCTGATCACACTGTCGGGGCTTATTTCTGCGATAACTACCGGCTGCCTGTACATTATCCCTTACATAAAACGGGGGAATGTCTTATGCAAGACCACAAGTTCTGGACAGATCTCTGCACAGTTTTGGGAGTACCAAATACATCCTCAAATAGATGTCAACTAAAAAGGGCATACAAAGATAAAAATGTGAAAAAGGTCCAAACGGAGGAAGATGGAAAGGAAGATGGAAGGGAAGATGAAGCAGAAATTGAAGGTGCAGAGGTGGAAAAGGTTACACAACACAGAAGTGATTTTCATCAGGAAGATGAAAAAGAACATTCTAACAAGAATGACGAAGACGTTTTAAAATCAGAAGGGGCAAAGAAAGAATCTAAAAAACAGAAAGAGTTTAAGCAAGTGGATATAAATAAAGATGACTCAAAGGAGGTGAAAGCAGCACTAAAAGAGGTAGATGAGGAGGAAAATGCACCAGAAATTGAAGTTGTAAAGGAGGAAGAAGTTACACAAGAAATTGACTACATTTCAATTGGAAGACGATTAAGAGCATACAAGGGAGAAGGAGCTAATACAGGAAGAGGAAGATTTAACAGACGACACTGCACTGGTAATGAAAAATTACTGTTTAAGGGATGAGAAGATATTATTTACATTTAAACTTATGTACATTTGCTACTTTGTTTTTGAAAATTGCCAGAGATGTTGAAACATAAATTAAATATTTAAAGTGAGAAATTATATGGCTTTCTATTATTATTGTTTATTCTCTTTTAGGCCTACGACAGATATCACAAGGTGGAAGACAGTGACAGTTGGAGTGATACTGACGATGATGTCAGTCTTGACAAAGAAGATGAATTCTTTACAGAGAGTGTTCCTGCTTTTTATTCTTCGAACGGCCTGGAGGAAACTACGAAAAAAACAAAGAAAGGATCACTTTAAGGGATTGCAGTGGTGTAACATTATCTCCGCAGGTATTCGCACAATACATCCACATTGCAGTTTTGCATTTACAGGTCATAGGGTTAAAAGACACGGCTCAATCAGAAACACACCAGTTTTTAAATGCTCTGGCTACTGCATGTTCACTGACTGCCCAGTAGAAGTTGATGTTGTTGTGCACAGTGAGAACATGCTGAAAGCACAGGTGTCCTTCAGAGGTGACACGGTAGTGCACAATAAAACAGAGCTAAGAACGCGACCTGTAAGAGCTGATGGCCAAAAGGAAATAAGTCAGCAATTGCAAACAACACTACCAAGAGCACTCTATCTTCAGAACATGGAAAACCTTAAGGAATCTGTGGTAGAGTCTGGCTGTCGAGATGAGGCACCATCACCAGGTGTTCTGAAAACCATTTCCTGGAGACAAAGAATGAAGGACCGGAAGCATAAAAATGAAACTCTCAGTCTCCAAATGATGGTTGAAGAAAAAAGAGATGAACCGGATGAGGTTATCCAGAAAGTGATCCTTCATCCAAAGGGTGTGATGCTTTGGTCAAAGAAAAGCATTGACATATTCCACCAAAGATGTAAAGAAGACATAATATACCTAGATGCAACAGGAAGCATTGTGAAGAAGAGTAAACAACACGGCACAAGTCCTTTTTATATATACGAGCTGGTGGTCAGAAACCCAAATAAAGGTTCCTCTCCTTTTCCAGCAGCTACCTATGTGACCTGTGACCATACCACCTCATCTGTCCTGTATTTTCTCTGTGCTTTCCAGACAGACCATGCCAAGCAATATGGACAGAAAAACATCAGTCCAGTCATGATTATTTGTGATGGATCCATGGTCCTCATGCAGGCCATCTCACTAGTCTTCTGTCAAACCAACCTCAATGCTTTGCTCCAAAGTTATTATCAGATATTGACAGGGAAAGGCACCGCTGAAGACTTTAGTCGTCCTATCCTCCACCGCTGCCTAAGCCATATCATGAAAAATGCCAAATCCCTCTGCAAAAAGCAGTAAGTAAAATCTGTTTTCATAAAGCAGATAACCATATTAATTGTAACAGATTATTCTTGATGATATATGACAACATTATTGTTTCTCTCTCAGTGCACCCAAGAACTACAAGCTGGCCATGCATATTTTTGGACTTTTGACCACAGCAAGTTCCACTGTTGAGTTTGATGAAATGCTCCTCAGCTGCACCGTCATTTTCTCAAGCCCATGCAGCTCTGAGAATGTTGAGAAGCACTTCAACAACATCCAGAATTGGTTGACCACTATTGGGGAATCAGTTGTTGATGAAAGCAGCATTGTTCCTGAGGACCTTGAGGTACACAGTAAACACATTAAAAATGTCTTCTAACCTGTGTAGAATCACTCATGTAAACATCATATGAAACTTTATATTTTAGGATACCTTCAGTCCAACACCCTTTCAAAGACATTTCAGAGGTCATAGGCACTGCACCCTTGGACAAAAAAGGGGATCCTAACGTGTACTACAGTGAGCTATTCATCTCCTCGTTGGCTACCTACTTCTTGCCTCACGTAGCTCTTTGGTCAAGCATGATGCTGGGTCAGTTACACTTTTTGATTGTAAGACTCACTCAGAGAAAGACTTAAACATATCTTTGGTTATTCACAACAATTTAGGTGTAAAGTTGAACATGTCATGACCAAGTAGTATGTTTGACAGATGTCTTTTGTTCTTAAACCTCGCTCCAAGGAAATTATCAAAATCTATCAATCACATTCACATTATTTACTTATGCAAATTAAATATCTTAGGGTTTTGGATTTCAGCTTTGTACAGATGTTGTGTACATATATGATGTACTGTAAAGTATGAGGGACACAGAGATGTGTCCTTAACCCTTATGCGGTCTTCGTTTTCGAATTACACTCAGGGTTTTCAGGGGCCTTTTTCACCCCAGGAAACAAAATGCAATTTTTTAACAAAATAATAGTTAAAAAAAAATAAATAAAAATAATAATAATAATTATATATATATATATATATATATATATATATATATATATATATATATATATTGTTTATTAAAGTTTCTGAGGGTTTATCATATTTTTAAAATATAAATAAATTAATAAATTGTAATGAGGACTCTGGAAAGCGTGTAAGATCCAATTGCGAGCTTTTATTAACAGATCGTAGTCAAGACAGGCAGGGTCGATAACCAAACAAACAGTAATATCCAGGGCAAGGCGAGAGCGTAAATCCAATAAAACAGGCAGAATGTCGAAAAACCGGAGTGAGCAGTCCAAAGTGACGAATAAACAAGGCTATGAAACTAGACAAAACTATGGCAGAAAACAAAGACAAAACTATGACCATGAAACAAAACCGAAACAATCAAAACAGGGCAATGAAAACAGGGAAAACGCTTGGTAGAGTCCACAATAGCAAAACAATACTTCGCGAGGGGGTGTTTGTAAATGGCCTCCTTTTAAGGCCACCAAACAGGAAGTTACCAACGAAGCAGCAGAGGGAGCAGCAACAGTCAGTCAGTGGGTGAGGGCTCCCTCTGCTGGCGTGGCGTTACATAAAAAATTTTTTTTAATTAGGTTTTTATACAAAAACTGCTTTTTTATGTAAAATTCACTTTATAAAAGACCCACATTTCTAACTTTAATTCATGGGGATAACATGGATAATTTCACATGGTTTAGTGTAAGATTTTTGCCCATCTTTTGGAAAATCCAGTTTTAAAACAAAAAAAAAAATCACTTTTACCACTAGATGGCTGCAGAGCTCCACTATTTGCTATTTGACCACCTGAAAGGTATCTTTTCACAAGTTTTTTTCACTTGAGTTCATTTCTACATATTATTAAATCACAATTATAACAATAAAAATTACTTTTTGTCAAAGTTTAGCATTTTTTGTACTGAAACAAAATAAGTTATTTTACATATTGAGTAGCAGTACATGGCATGAACATAAGAATGCAACAACAACATCAAATGTTTTTTTTTTTTTTTTTTTTTTTTTGACAAATTATAAGAATTGGTCTGGTATAAGATATGGCCTCACAAATGTAATCCTGTGTGTCCTGTGTATTTTATAATATGTAGACATGAACTCAACTGAAAAAAACTTGTGAAAAGATATCTTTTAGGTGGTCAAATAGCAAATAGTGGAGCTCTGCAGCCATCTACTGGTAAAAGTAATTTTTTTTACTTTTAAAACAGGATTTTCCAAAAGATGAGCAAAAATCTTACACTAAACCATGTGAAATTATCCATGTTATCCCCATGAATGAAAGTTAGACATGTGGGTCTTTTATAAAGTGAATTTTACATAAAAAGCTGTTTTTGTATAAAAACCTAAAACATATATTTATTTATTAATTTATATATATTTAAAAAATATCATAAATCCTCCGAAAACTGCACAAATGTGGAGTAAAAACATCAATAAACAGGAAAATAACATATATATATATTTTTAACTATTATTTTGTTACAAAATTGCATTTTGTTGCCTGGGGTCTCCAGAGACCCCAAACACCATGAATGTAACTTTTTTTGTCACACTAACATAAAATCAAGATATCATTCCAATTTTTTTTATTTGTAGATCAAGATAGTGTTGACCGATGTATAGTCTTATACCATTTGGACAAAGGGAATTTTTTTTTTAATTTTAGTTTTTAATTTAATTTTTTTTTTATTTAGTTTAGTTTTTTAATTTAGTTTTTAAAAATACCCCTAAGGCCGCATAAGGGTTAAATGATGACCAAATAGGATGTAAAACTCATGTGTTATACTGTATTGTAGGGGACCTAGGAAGGCATGGTAAAAGGACCCCCATACCAGCAATTCTCAAAGAAATATTCAAAGATTTCAAAGAAAAAATACCAGGTGTAGAATCATTTGGATGAATATATGCAATCTAATGCATAAATGTCTGTACCTATTACTTTATTCTGTACTAAGCTCTTAGATAAGGTACCAACACAGGACAACAAGACACAAGGAATTATGGAAAAGAGTCAGTGGGACTTGAAGAAAATTTGCTTCAAAGGAAGACGACTGACCAGACTCGATGACTTCATAATGACCTACAAAGCCATGCACACTGCAATTCCAAGGGAATATAGTGATGCTGAACGTATCACTAAAAGAAAGGTAAAACAGTCAACCTTGAACAATATCTAAATGTGTTATGCTTTACAAAAATTTTAATATTTCATACAATACACATAAGAAATTGGTAAGACAGGCCTAAGGATGCATTTTCCGTCCCTGGATCTGTCAAACTGTCTGTCTGTTCACCACCTTGCTGTAAAAAATCTTATTGGCTCATTACTGTGACACTTTGCCAAAAAATCCAAGCCTGTCATAACACTGTAACTTTGTAAAGTCCATTACCTTTTCCTCAGAACAATCATCAGGTATATATGCCAAATTAGCACAGAACATATCACTAAAGATAATTACATGGCATGAGTGCATCCATAGGCCCTAAAGAAATATATGTTATGTTTTTTGTACTCAAAAGGAGAAATCTGCATTTCTGTCACATTTCAGGGCAAGTCATCTTTATTTATGTAGCGCTTTTAACAATACAGATTGTGTCAAAGCACTGAACGGTATCAAATTGGGGAATAGAGTGTCACTAATGTATAATGACAAGATTAAACACTCAATTTTCAGCTAAAGGCATTTCATTATTGAATTTAGAGACATCATTGTCTAGATCAGCTTAGTTAAGACAGTATCTGTGTAATACAATCGACAATAATCATTAGAAATTAAGTGTCCCCAACTAAGCAAGCCAGAGGTGACAGCGGCAAGAAACGAAAACTCCATCAGTGACAGAATGGAGAAAAAACTTTAGGAGAAAACTGGCTCAGCTGGGGAGCCAGTTCACAGGCCAGACAAAATTAATTAATTTATAGTTTAATGTATTTATTATATTTATCAGGAAATAGGTCAAAATATTTAACAATGTAGCAAATATGTAAAAATGTTGAAGAATGTTAGCAGTACACAAATTAACTTGTTTAAATATTAAGCTTGCTTATTATATATTTTATTTCATATGAGCACCGTATCCTGAAGGAGATTTGGAGGAAGCGAAAGCAAAGTAGGAGAGGACTTTATGTTACCTCCATCAACAAGCCATTTCGTTTCAAGAAAACAGCGGTAACATGAAGCACATTTGCAAACATTACTTAACAAATAACTAAATTTTCAAAGACATTTCTTTTTCCTAATTAATTTTCTGAAATAAAGCAGGTGTCTACAGCTACAGGGGAAACCATCAAACCTTCTACTGGCAGCCAAACACCACCAGTGGCAGCAAAAGGCACAAAGACAGGCCGCCGAGACAAAGATGCTTTAAAGGTGAACTTGAATGTACTGTCTTTTTAGTGTGCACTTACACTGTAATGTCAATCATTTGCATTTCTGTGACATAATAAAACAGTGAGATTATACCGGCTTTTTGGATGAAATTCTTAACAAATAACTAAATTTTCAAAAACATTTCTATTTCCTCATTTATTTCCTGAAAATAAAGGAGGTGTCTACAGCTACAGGGGAAACCATCAAACCTTCTACTGGCAGCCAAACACCACCAGTGGCAGCAAAAGGCACAAAGACAAGCCACCGAGACAAAGATGCTTTGAAGGTAAATTTTATTTTTTAGTGTCTTTTTGTCAGACCGTTGTGTGCCTTTTGGACTGTTTGTATGTGTTTTCCCGGTGTTACCCATATTTGGTCTTCCTGTTCCTGTCCTCGTTAGTCACGTCATTGTCACCTGTCCTGTTTTGATTGGTTTGTTCTGTGTATTTAAGTTTGGTTGATCCCCAGTGTGTTTGTCGGTGATTACATTGTTACTCTGTTCCTTTTGTCGTGGTTGCTGGTTCCCTGCCTGTTTCCCCTTTTTGTTAAATGTTTACTTTGGATTGTTTAAATAAAACTGCACTATTTGGATCTCCGCTCTCCTCCTGCTTCATTCCCCACACACTACGACAACCGTGACACTTTTTAGTGTACACTTGCAATAGTTTGACAATCAAAAGGATGCCAACAACAATACACATTGCAATACACAGCAAAAAAAATTAATTAGCATGTAAAATTAAATATTGTGATGTCCTTCGTTGTGTAATTACTAATAATAAGCAAAACACAGATTTATCCAAATATAATTTAATTTGTCTCAACTACAGCCCTAAACTAGTAGCATACACACTGAATAAACAGTATTGTAAGGGAGGTCTGACTATTAAAGGGGAAGGGGAGTTGGAGATGCCTAATCAGGTCAAAAAGTTCACATTAAAATTAATGTTTATTTATGTTGGTTATCTCGTAGAAAAAGAGGAAACGGAAAAAAACACAAAAGCAAAAGTCCCATGGACCACTTTGGATGCGTCACTCGCCAAAGGAAGTTATCCAAGCCACTAAACTGGTGAAAGAAGTAATGCTCAAAAAAGAACAAATGTTAGGCATCCTGCACCCACAAACTTGGCTGAGCAGTGATGAAATTGATGCATCTTCTTTTTACATTTCTCAGAGGTTCTCTCATATAGATGGTTTTCAGTCCACCTTACTCTATCAGAGTCTCCACCGAGGGGGTGTGGTTGGGACACCGCAGACGCCTTTTGTGCAAATATTAAACATAAATGACAACCACTGGATAACAGCAAGCGACCTTTTCTGTGGACCCAATGAGGTCTGCATATACGACAGCCTGAACTCAAACATCACCAAAACGACAGCACAAAACATTTCCTGGTTGATTCGTCCACAAGCACCCCATTTTGACATCAGAAAACCTGCCGTGCAAAGGCAGCAGTCAGGTAGCAGTTGCAGGTTTTTTGCATTAGCCTTTGCAACTGTATTATGTGATGGAGTCAAACCAGAGAGTGCCAGTTTCAAGAGAGAAACATGAGACAAACACTTTACAGATCTTTAAACAACAAAAAAGCTCCGGTATTTACATACCAGAAAATGCAAGCAAAGCCTGATAAGGCGACACTTCAGGTGGAGTTTCACTGTATCTGCAGGACCTCACACAACCAAGAGGTGATGGTCTAATGCAGCAACTGCAATCGTTGGTACCACCCCAATTGTGTCTCTGTCCCACCCAAAGCACTGGACACTACTGCAGAAGAGTGGAACTGTGAAATCTGCACTACTTAAAATGTATATAGTATGGGTTGGGATTAATATTGCATTTTAATTATTGCATTTTGTTGTAATTTTATTTTTTTACATTTCTTAATTGTTATTTGGTACTGGTTATTTCGAGTGTAACTTATTCAAAATAAACAACTCCTTTGTTTTGTGGCATGTTGACATTTTTTATAAATGTACACAACAACACAACAACAGAAGACGACGACTCCGAGATAACAATCTTTATTCACATGTACTTCAGAGATTCAGAGTTCTTGGTGTGTTGCAGCTGCTGACGGTCATGTGGTGCAGGCTTGAAGAACACTATAAGACTGACTGAAGACTGGCAAGTATCCAAGGTACACACACACACAAACACTCCAACAACATGAAAATCACCAGTGGTACTTGGGGGGGATGTAGAACAAGAATCTGTTGGAGTTCTCAGAAAAAAATGTAATATTTTTATGATTTTTTTAAACATGTCTATATAGAGAGAGTTAATAGTATTTTTTCTTACTTTGGTATGCAATTATTAAAAAATGATGCAATAAAACAACTTGAAAATCACCACAGTGGTACACGGGGAGATGAACAACATGAATCTGTTGGAGTTTTCAGAAAACAAATTGATTTCATATTTCTATGATTTTATTAAACCTGTCTTTATAGAGCAATATTAAATAGTATTGGTCCAGATCTGGTATGCAATTATAAAAGAATGAAACAGCATGAAAATCATGATCTGTTGGCATTTTCAGAAAACAATTTTATATTTTCATGAATTTTTAAAATGTCAATACAGCAAAGTAAATAGCATTTGTCTTGACTTTGGTATGAAATTATTACAAAATGATACAGTAAAACAGCATGAAAATTATGTCAGTGGTACTTTAGGAGTGTAACAGAGAGACGGGAGACGAGCGGATCCAAGCGCAAACTTTTATTGATTTGACGAGACATAGTCATGGTCAGGCAGGCAGGGTCGAACAATGGCAAGCAGGTATATGGACAGCAAACAAAGAGTAATCCTAAACGAGCGAGGGTCAATCAGCGGCGTACGTAATCCAAACGAGGGCTAGGCAGGAGAATGGTCAGACAGGCGAGAGATCAAAACGAGAAAACAAAACAAACCAAGACAACAAGAACACAGAGGGAAACGCTTTGTATGACGGCTAACGAATCAATACTCGGCGGTGAGTGACTGGAAGACCGGGGCTTTTATACAGTCCGTGATTGGTGAAAATGGTAAGAGCAGTGGCAGATGGGAAATGGAGTCTGGGGTGTAGTGCAACAGTCTGAGTGTGTAAACCGAGTGAGAGCGACATCATCTGGTGGTGAGCGGTCCGCAGCTCACCGACCAGATCCGTAACATAGCCCCCCCCCAAAGAGCGGCTTCCAGACGCTAAAAATGAACCATAGTCCAGGGGAGCGGTGGGGCGGGGGTGAGACAGGGCAAGGGCTTGAGGACCAGGTCCGTGCGGAGGACCAGGTGACTGGGGCAGGACCGGCAGAGCAGGAGCCCACCAGGGTGGAGCTGGAGGCGATGCAGAAGGCACAGGAGCCCTCCAGGGCGGTGCCGGAGGCGGAGCAGGAGGCACAGGAGCCCTCCAGGGCGGAGCCGGAGGCAAAGCAGGAGGCCCAGGAGCCGGAGGCAGGGCATGAGGCACAGGAGCCCTCCAGGGCGGAGCCGGAGGCTGAGCAGGAGGCGCCGCAGTAGGCGGAGCGGCCCACCGGGGCGGAGCAGGAGGCGGAGCAGCCCTCCAGGGCGAAACAGGAATCTGCGTCACGGTCTGGGACCTGGGGAAAGCAGGGACAGAGGAGGCAGACAGAATAGGGGGAGAAGGCGCAGCAGCCCTCCGGGGCGGAACAGGAGGCGGAGCAGGAGGTACCGCAGCCCTCCGGGGCGGAACAGGAGGTGCCGCAGCTCTCCAGGGCGGAACAGGAGGCTGCGTCATGGACTGGGACCTGGGGAGAACAGTGACAGAGGAGGCAGACAGAATGAGAGGAGAAGCAGAGAGTTTGAGGCAGAACGCCGCCTCCCTAGGAGGATCTACAGCCGAAGCTGACACCTCAGGAGGCATTGGCGCGGCTTCTCCAACTGGTGAGGCCTCTGGGTCTGTCTCGTTGTCAGACGAGGCATCGGGAACAGACTTGAAACCAGACGGGACCTCTGGAGCAACTTTGTGAGCAGACGAGCCCTCTGGAGCAAACTTGTGAACAGATGGGCCCTTTGGAGCAAACTTGTGAACAGACGGGCCCTCTGGAGCAGACTTGTGATCAGACGGGAGCTCTGGCGCAGGCTTGTGATCAGACGGGAGCTCTGGCGCAGGCTTGTGATCAGACGGGAGCTCTGGCGCAGGCTTGTGATCAGACGGGAGCTCTGGCGCAGGCTTGGGAACAGGCGTGACCTCAGGAGCTGACTTGGGAGCAGGCGTGACCTCAGGAGCTGACTTGGGAACAGGCGTGACCTCAGGAGCGCAGTGTGCAGACGTGACCTCTAGAGTGTAGTGTGCGGCCCACATACTGAGAATGGTGATCGCCATCACACTGGCAGACATCCTGTGACTTGACTCTGGGCGATCAGACGAGACATGGTGAGGCTCTAGACAGATAGACGAGACGTGACGGGGCTCCGGAAGGTCAGACGAGACGTGACTTGGCTCTGGGCGGTCAGGCGGTACGTGATTTGACTCTGGGCCGTCAGGCGGGACGTGACTTGACTCTGAAACAACAGCAATACCTTGACTTGGCTCAATAAGTGCTGCTGTGACTTGACCTGACACGTGAAGTCCAGCGATGATTTGACTTGGCCTATGAGGATCAACGGTGACTTGACCTGGTTCGTGGTGACTGGCTGAGGCCTGACTTGGCTTGTGAACATCAACTGTGACTTGACTTGGCTCGTGAAGATCAATGACCTTACTTGACTCAGGAACCACGGCTGTGACCTTGCTTGACTGAGGAGGAGCGGCCCTGACTTCACTTGGCTTGTGAAGATTAACAATGACTTTACTTGGCACAGGAACGACAGCCTTGACGTTGCTGGACTTGGCGGCTTCAGCTGTAGCCTGACTTGACTCTGGAGCAGCGGCTGAAGTTTGACTTGGCTCTGGAATAACAGCAGCAGCTTGACTTGGCTCATGAGGATCTGCGGTAACCTGGCTTGGCTCATGGAGATCCGCTGTAACGGGACTTGACTCATGAACAACATGGCTTGGCTCAGGAACAACAGCTGTAGCGTGACTTGACTCAGGAACAACAGCTGTAACGTGACTTGACTCGTGGGGAACAGCTGTGACTTGGCTTGACTCATGGAAACCGACGGCTGTGACTTGGCTTGACTCATGGAGAACAACAGCTTTGGCTTGACCTGACTCTGTGTCTTGGCTTGACTCAGGGGTAGCCGCCGCGACATGAAGGAGCGCCACTTTAGCTGCCCATACCGTCATTAGGGGTGTGTCCAGAACGTGGGCCATCATGACCACAGGTGGCGTCCGGGTGCGGACTACAGGTTCTGGAATGGCAGCCATATTGTGGAGTGGCTTGGAGACAGCAGCCATCTTGTGCAGTGGCTTGGGGACGGCAGCCATCTTGTGCAGTGGCTCAGGAAAGATGGCTGTAACTTGACTTGAGAAAGGGGCGACAGCTGTAATTTGATTTGACACAGGAACAATAGCCGTAGCTTGACTTGACTTGGAAACTTGACTTAACTCAGGAAATACAGCTGCGACTTGACTTGGCTTTAGTGCAACAGCGGTGACGTGACTTGGCTTGGCTGGAATGGCTGTGACTTGACTTGACTTAGTAGGAACCGCAGCTGGTGCAGGTTCAGGAGAAGCAGACATGATGTTAACAGGCTGTGGCTTGGCTGACGTGGCGTGAGCGGGCGCTGGCTTGGCTGACGTGGCGTTAGCAGGCACTGGCTTGGCTGATGTGGCGTTGGCGGTCGCTGGCGTGGCGGCCATCTTTGCGACAGGCTCTGGCGTGGCGGCCATCTTTGCGACAGGCTCTGGCGTGGCGGCCACCTTGTATGGTGGTTCTGGGCGCTCGGGTGAAACCTTGCTTGACCTTGAAGGAACATCGCCCGTGACCCTGCTTGACTCAGGAATGATGACTTTGGCTTGACTGGACTCAGGAACAACAGCTATAGCTTGACTTGACTCTGGAACCACCGCCGTAATCTTGCTCGATTCTTGGACGGTGGCTGTGATTCTACTTGACTCAAGAAGCACAGCTGCAACTTGACTGAACTCAGGAGACACAGCTGCAGCTTGACTTGACACAGGAAATGCTGCTGTAACTTTACTTGACTTAGAAACTTGACTTGACTCAGAAACCGCAGCTGCACTTTGACTTGACTTGGAAACTTCACTTGACTCAGGAAATGCAGCCTCAACTTGACTGAACTCAGGAAACACAGCTGCAACGTGACTTGGCTCTGGTATGGCAGCTGTGACGTGATGGAGCCCTGTCTTCGCCGCCATTTTGTGAACGGGCTCCGCCGTCGCCGCCATTGCTCGAGCGCGCTCTAGTGTGGCTGCCATTTCCTGAACGAGCCAGGCAGCCAGCGTGTCCGTGACGTCGCGCTCCGGTGCAGCCGCCATTTTGTGAACTGGCATCGTAGTCGCCACCATTGCATGAGAGCGCTGCGGCGCGGCCGCCATTTGATGAGCCGGGTGCGCGGCCGCCATTACCGCGTTGTCGCGTTCCTCCTCCGCGACCCCCACAGTAAACGGCGAGCCCACACACGACAGAGCAAAGTCCATGAATAAACAAAGTGATGAACGTGAACCCTCGCGTCTGAGTTTTTATTTTAACGGTTGTCTGGTTCCATCAATGAAAATGTCTATCAATACACAGTCCGGGAGATCAGAGTAATGTACAATGTCCAGAAATTCTTGTATGTAGCCCTCGAGCGATCGTGTGCCCTGCTCGAGGGCTAACAACAGTCTTGCAGTGTCTGTACCTGGGTGGCGTCCGGATGAAAAGCTGCTGGATCCTGTATTGGCCGAGTATTCTGTAACAGAGAGACGGGAGACGAGCGGAGACGAGCGGATCCAAGCGCAAACTTTTATTGATTGGACGAGACATAGTCATGGTCAGGCAGGCAGGGTCGAACAACGGCAAGCAGGTATATGGACAGCAAACAAAGAGTAATCCTAAACGAGCGAGGGTCAATCAGCGGCGTACGTAATCCAAACGAGGGCTAGGCAGGAGAATGGTCAGACAGGCGAGAGATCAAAACGAGAAAACAAAACAAACCAAGACAACAAGAACACAGAGGGAAACGCTTTGTATGATGGCTAACGAATCAATACTCGGCGGTGAGTGACTGGAAGACCGGGGCTTTTATACAGTCCGTGATTGGTGAAAATGGTAAGAGCAGTGGCAGATGGGAAATGGAGTCTGGGGTGTAGTGCAACAGTTTGAGTGTGTAAACCGAGTGAGAGCGACATCATCTGGTGGTGAGCGGTTCGACCAGATCCGTAACAAGGAGACATAGAACAAGATTATGGAGGAATTTGCAGAGAACAATTTGATTTTTTGTAATCTGTTGGAGTTTTCAAAAAACAATTTGATTTTATATTTGTATTATTTTTTTAAATGTCTATACAGCAATGTAAATAGCATTTGTCAACTTTGGTATGAAATTATTAAAAAATGATACAGTAAAACAACTTGAAAATCACCACAGTGGTACATGGGGAGATGAAGAACAATAATCTGTTGGGATTAGCAGAAAACAATTTGATTTAATATTTTTATGTTTTTTTTTAAATGTCTGTACAGCAATGTAAATAGCATTTGTCAACTTTGGTATGCAATTATTAAAAAATGATACAATAAAACAACTTCATCTCTGTGGTACTTGGGGACATGCAGAACAATAATCTGTTGGAGTATTCAATTTGATTTCATATTTTTATGTTTTTTAAAAAAATGTCTATATTGAGAAATAAATAATAGTATTGGTCCAGACTTTGGTATTCAGTTATAAAGTAATGAAACAGTTAAACAGCATGTAAATCAGCACAGTGGTAGGATGCAGAACAATAATCTGTTGGAGTTTGCAGAAAAGAATTTGATTTCATATTTTTATGATTTTTTGCGCATGTCAGATTAATAGTATTTTTATTTGGGAGATGGAGATAGAGAGATTGTTAATAGCCTTGGTCCTGACTTTGATATGCAGCTCTTAAATGTAGTTGAATAACATGAAATGCGCCGTATTAGGTCGGAAGTGTTTGTTACTGTAAATATCTATATAGGCACGCAATAGAAATTTAAGCGGAGATGGCGTGACCGCACTTTTACGAAGCGCGGATGGTGTGACCGCAGTAAATTGTCGATGTAACGTTAACTCTAAATATATCATTTGAAGCCCTTCTCCTTCTTACTGTTGAGCTGATTGCCTCACGATACGATTAACGCCATTCACAGTTATCCAGGGAAGCTCTTGTAAACAGCGAGTGTAGTATGTCATCCCCTCCTGCGGCATTTTCGCTAGTGATGGGTCGTTCTTGAACGATTCGTTCATTTTGAACGAATCTTTAATGTGACTCGGGACGAATGATTCGTTCAGTCGCGCATGTGCAACATCCTATTAGGTTCTGTACTGGAATTAGTTCACCTGTTTCAAGTCTTCGGGTTTTTGGAGTCGTTCGTTCATCTTATGGGGCTGTCACGTGATGAACGAACAACTCAAACCCAAAGACTCGAGAGATAAACTAATCAATTCTCTTTCTAGCTCAGACTGCATAGGTTAAGCTTATGGAGCTGTCACGTGATGAGCGAACGACTCAAACCCGAAGACTCAAAAGATGAACTAATCAATTCTCTTTCCGGCTCAAACTGCATTGGTTAAGCTTAAGGGGCTGTCACATGATGAACGAACGCATCATAGCAGGGCAGAGCCTAATAAGGGCTTTCTTCTGTGTAGACATCAATTCTATTCTTTGCATCAGCTGGGCATGGAAGGGATATGGCGGCTGTCATAGCCTACCCTGGTTGCTAAGTAAGTTTGTTTGATTGATTGATTGATTGATTGATTGATTAATGAATTAATTGCTTTTAAATATACAAAATTTATGCACAAGAATTATGCATTTAATTGGGTATGCAATTGGCATATAACATTCATGCAAGAGCTATTGTTCTGACAATAGGAGAAAAACAGAGATATTTAAATACTCTTCTGTATTTTCAATGTAGACTTTTGTTTTATTAAAATGGGTTATAATTGATATCTCAAAGGGATATGCACTTGTGTGTGGCGCAGGCTGCAGCACACCTGCACACAGGACTGCATATAACAACTTGCCATTTTGGTTTGTTTCTCACCAAACCTTACAATATTTTCCTTCAGAACTATTTGCTAAGGTTAGTAGTTAACCTAGTTCACACAGTTCCAATATGTTGCAATGGGTTTAATAAACTCAGTAAACTAAATAAGCAGACAAATGTTAGTCAAGCTCAGACCAATTGGTCTATTGAAGTATACAGGAAATATGCAGTCATCACGGTTTATTTAATGAATATTGAGTATTAATTGATGTTCACTTGGATTTTTATTTGCATTTTGTCTACCTATTTGTATACCTATTTTACTGCAACATTGATATTGTTGGGATTTAAGTTGTTGGATAATAAACTGCATTTTTTTTTTTTGTCTTATAATGTTAAGTTCTGCTTTAAGATTGTTCAGTTCAGTTTTTAACTTGGGTTAGAAAGAGAAGTATCTGCAAGGTGTTTAATTCTTTGTTCAAAGTTATTTTCCCATTGTTGATGCTTTTCCCTGAGTGATGAGTATGATATTATTTTCTCTGTGATTACTGCTTCACCTGTTAAAACCCAACAGTAATGGTTAGACCTCTGGAGAGTTGTTCATTTCCAGAAAGAAGGCCCACTTTCTCCAAATAAAAAAGTCAGAATCATGAAGTATTAAAGTGCCATAAGTTAGAAGAATTAATGTGGGATGGAGTGTTTAATACAAGGGTAATTGGAGCATGATCACTGATTATAATTGGGAAGACTGTTTCTGTTACATGGCAGTTAAGAGAATTACTAATGAGAAAAGGGTCAATTCGGGAATAAGACTGATGAAGAGAGGAAAAGTATCCGGGGCCCCGGTGCAGGTTGAACCCGTAGGCCCTGTTTGAAATTGTTTAATTTGTATGATTGTTCTAATTATTTAATTGTGCTATTCACACAATTTGTAGTTTTTTTTTTTTTTTTTTCTTCAAGTTTGTAGGTACAGAAACTGAATAATTAAATGGCACTGCATAGTCTTCACTCTTGAGAGCAGTGGGGCCCATATAATCGTCACCACCTTTCACCCCACTAGCGATGGCCCTGTTGATAATGTCACGAATCTGGTCGTTGTCCTGCTGTCCGCTCACCACCAGATGTCGCTCTCACCCCTTCATCACACTCTGACTGTTGTACCACACCCCGGACTACATCTCCCGTCATGTATCACGCTGATTGCGTCAGCTCATGTGACCAATCAGCAGCACCATAAAAGCCCCGGTCTTTCCCCATGCAAATCACGGATTGTTGATTTGTGTTTCTCCTATTGTTTAGCGTACTTTGTTCTTTGTGTTTTTGATCCCCTCGCCTGGCTCCCCGTTTTTCGACTGTTCGCCGCCTGCCCTCGGATTATCGCTCGTTATTAAGGACTCTTCTCTCATCTCACCTCTGACACTCTTGTTACTGTTGTTAGACCCTGCCTGTACGACCATGTCTCTGTCTCGTTTGCTGAATAAAAGCTCGCAAATGGATCCGCTCGCCTCTCGTCATTCACTCCTGGTTACAGAACAATCCGTCACAACAGGATCCAGCAGCTTCACCCCCGGACATTCAGATACAGACACTGACAGGATTCTATGCCGGATAAAGCAAGGACAACGTACACTTGATCAATACATCCGTGAGTTTCTTTCAATTGCCAACTATTCCACTCTCCCAGACTGTATAAAAATTGAGACTTTTTGTGATGGCGTGAACCAGCCCCTCCGTGTGCGACTGAGACGCGAGGGCCCGCGCTTGTCACTGGAGGCGTTTCTGAACTTTGCGCTGTTGTGTGTGGGTTCGCCGTGCACCGTGGGGGTCGCGCTGAGGGAACGCGACAACGCGGTAATGGCGCCCGCGCGTCCCACTCGCAAATTGGCAGTCATGCCGGAGCACGATCCCACAAACACGTTTGCCGCCTGGATTGCTCGTGAAATGGCGGCCATGCAGGAGCGCGCTCAAGCTATGGCGGCGACAGCGGTGCCCGTTCACAAAATGGCGGCGACTGCGGTGCCCGTTCACAAGATGGCGGCAGCGCCGGCGCGCGCTCACAAGATGGCGGCGACGGCGGAGCCCGTTCACAAGATTGCGGTGGAAACAGAGCTCCGTCACGTCACAGCTGCCATACCAGAGCTATATGGAGTTACCGCTGCATTTCCTGAGTCAAGTCGAGTTTCCAAGTCAAGTCAAGGTACAGCTGCATTTCCTGAGTCAAGTCAAGTTTCCAAGTCAAGTCAAGTTGCAGCTGTGTTTCCTGAGTCAAGCCAAGCTGCAGCTGCGTTTCCCGAGTCAAGTCAAGTTTCCAAGTTAAGCCAAGTTGCAGCTGTGTTTCCTGAGTCAAGTCAAGTTTCTGAGTCAAGTCAAGTTGCAGCGGTGTTTCCTGCGTCAAGTCAAGTTTCCAAGTCAAGTCAAGCTACAGCTGCTGTTCCTGTGTCGAATCAAGCTGGAGCTGTGTTTCCTGCGTCAAGTCAAGTCAGAGCTGCTCTTTCTAAGGCAAGTCAAGTTAAAACTGTGTTTCCTGTGTCAAGTCAAGTCAGAGCTATTGCCCCTGTCGCAAGTCAAATTACAGCCATCTTTCCTGAGCCACTGCACAAGATGGCTGCCACGCCAGAGCCACTGCACAAGATGGCCACCGTCTCCAAGCAACTGCATAAGATGACCGCCGTCTCCAAGCCACTCCACAATATGGACGCCATTCCAGAACCTGTGGTCAGCACCCGGACGCCACCTGTGGTCATGATGGCCCACGTGCTGGACACACCCCTAATGACGGTATGGGCAGCTAAAGCGGCGCTCCTTCATGTCGCGGCGGCTACCCCTGAGTCAAGTCTAGACACAGAGTCAGGTCAAGACACAGAGTCAAGTCAAGCCAAAGTTGTCGTTCTCCATGAGTCAAGCCAAGTCACAGCTGTTCCCCACGAGTCAAGTCACGTTACAGCTGTTGTTCCTGAGTCAAGCCATGTTGTTCCTGAGTCCAGTCACGTTACAGCTGTTGTTCCTGAGTCAAGCCATGTTGTTCCTGAGCCAAGTCACGCTACAGCTGTTGTTCCTGAGTCAAGTCCCATTACAGCGGATCTCCATGAGCCAAGCCAGGTTACCGCAGATCCTTATGAGCCAAGTCAAGCTGCTGCTGTTATTCCAGAGCCAAGTCAAGCCTCAGCCGCTGCTCCAGAGTCAAGTCAGGCTACAGCTGAAGCCTCCAGGTCCAGTCAAGCTTCCAGGTCCAGTCAAGCTTTCAAGTCCAGTCAAGCTTCCAAGTCCAGCAACATCAGGGCTGTCGTACCTGCGTTAAGCAACGTCAAGGTGGTTATTCCTGAGTCAAGCAAAGACGCAGCCGTGGTTCCTGAGTCAAGTAAAGTCATTGATCTTCACGAGCCAAGTCAAGTCACAGCCAATCTCCACGAACCAAGTCAAACCACAGCTGATCTTCATGAGCCAAATGAAGTTATGATTGCTGTTCCAGAGCCCCGTCACGTTTCGTCTATCTGTCCAGAACCTCACCACGCCCCGCCTGACGGCCCAGAGTCCAGTCACGTCCCAACTGACGACCCAGAGTCAAGTCACGTCTCGCCTGACGGCCCAGAGTCAGGTCACGTCCCGCCTGACGGTCCAAGTCACGTCCTCCCCGATGGCCCAGAGCCAAGTCACATCTCGTCTGACCGCCCAGAGCCAAGTCACCTCTCGTCTGACCGCCCAGAGCCAAGTCACGTCCCGTCTAACCGCCCAGAGCCTCACCATGTCTCGTCTGACCGCCCAGAATCAAGTCACGTCTCGTCTGACCACCCAGAGCCAAGTCACGTCTCGTCTGACCTGCCAGTGCCTCGTCATGTCTCATCTATTTGTCCAGAGCCAAGTCACGTCTCGTCTGACCTTCCAGAGCCGTGCCATGCCTCGTCTGACATCCCAAAATCACGGCCTATCAGGATGGCCGGCGTGCTGGACCCACCACTAGCGTCAGTGAGAGCAGCGAACATCCCAATGGCGTCAATACCTTCTAGACCCACCTTTAAAGAGGTCCTGCCACCCGCCACTGTTCTTCCCGTAATGGCGGTTGCCATTTGGTGTGTGTGGTCTGCACACGGAGGGCTGCTCCGCCTCCTGTTCCGCCCCGGAGGGCTGCTGCGCCTTCTCCCCCTATTCTGTCTACCTCCTCTGTCCCTGCTTTCCCCAGGTCCCAGACCGAGACGCGGATTCCTGTTCCGCCCCGGAGGGCTGCTGCGCCTCCTGCTCCGCCTCCTGTTCCGCCCCGGAGGGCTCCTGCGCCTTCTGCTCCGCCCTGGAGGGCTCCTGCACCTTCTGCTCCTGCTCCGCCTCCGCCTCCGCCTCCGCCTCCGCCTCCGCCCTGGAGGGCTCCTGCGCCTCCTGCTCCGCTTCCGGCTCCGCCCTGGAGGGCTCCTGCGCCTCCTGCTCCGCCTCCGCCCTGGAGGGCTCCTGCTTCGCCTCCGGCCCTGCCCTGGAGGGTACCTGCTCTGTCGGTCCTGCCTTAATCACTGGGCTCTCCACGTGGTCCTGCGCCTCCAGCCCTCGCCCTGTCTCGCTCCCGCCCCACCGCTCCCCTGGACTGTTGTTTCCTTCGAGCGTCTGGAAGCCGCTCCTTGGGGGGGGGGCTATGTCACGAATCTGGTCGTTGTCCTGCTGTCCGCTCACCACCTGATGTTGCTCTCACCCCTTCATCACACTCTGACTGTTGTACCACACCCCGGACTACATCTCCCGTCATGTATCACGCTGATTGTGTCAGCTCATATGACCAATCAGCAGCACCATAAAAGCCCCGGTCTTTCCCCATGCAAATCACGGATTGTTGATTGTGTTTCTCCTATTGTTTAGCGTACTTTGTTCTTTGTGTTTTTGATCCCTCGCCTGGCTCCCCGTTTTTCGACTGTTCGCCGCCTGCCCTCGGATTATCGCTCGTTATTAAGGACTCTTCTCTCATCTCGCCTCTGACACTCTTGTTACTGTTGTTAGACCCTGCCTGTATGACCATGTCTCTGTCTCGTTTGCTGAATAAAAGCTCGCAAATGGATCCGCTCGCCTCTCGTCATTCACTCCTGGTTACAGATAAGATATTGTAAGATTCATTTGATGTAAGATTTCCATGTTCTGTTTTAAATGTATATTTCCTGTAAGAAAAATATATTTGCCCCCAGTTTCGTTAAGTGGCCATGGAGTAATGTTGAAATCGCAAAAGAGCTGTCCTCGTCCACAATTATGTTTGCATGCTTATTGTTCTGTCTGTGTTGCTTCATGATAGGATAAAGAATTTTGCGCCAATCATTTATTTCTTGTGGGAATAGATCATTTATTTTGTAGTTTCAGGGCTCGGCAATAAGGAGTGCCCAATGGCCCGTGGCCAGCGTGAAAGGCGCTTGAGACAGTTGACGAATCTGTTATTGACCCAATCAGGCCACTGCTGTGACGTTGTAACGGAGTGAGTGAGACGAGAGGCGAGCGGATCCATTCGCGAGCTTTTATTAAAGGGACGAGACAGATACATGGTCGAAAACAGGCAGGGTCAAAACAACAGCAAACAGGGATATCAGGGCTAGGCACAAAGAAGTCCGTGAAACAGGTGTGGGTCGAACAGGGGCGAACGTAATCCGTAAGGGGGCGAGACGAGAGAGAAGAATCCGTGACACGAGCAATAGTCCAATGGGCAGGCGGCGAGACAGTCGAGACGTGATGGCCAGGCGAGGGAACTAGGAACAAGGGAGCTAGGAACTAGGAACTAGGAACAAGGGAACAGGGAACTAGGAAACGCTAACAATGAATAACACAACAACAATACTCCGTGGCTTGCATGGGGAAAGACCGGGGCTTTTATAGCGCTGCTGATTGGTCACAGGAGGCAACGCAATTGGCGCTATGGGTGATGGGAGTAGTAGTCCGGGGTGCAAAGCAACAGTCTGTGTGTAGTGACAGGGTGAGAGCGACATCTGGCGGTGAGCGGACCGCAAGACACCGACCAGATTCGTGACAGACGTCACTAAAGTTAATCATTTGCACGTGTTTTTAAACCTTGTTCTTTTAAATTTTAAGCGATCATAGAGAGACACGTCTCTTACAGACAAATAGCTTACAAAACTATGTCAAAATACCAATCTTGATGAGTAACTCTGTAGCTTTAACATTGATTAAAGGAGTCATCGGATGTTAAGTTAACTTTTTCATGTTGTTTGAACATTAATGTGTGTTGGCAGTGTATGTACAAATCTACTCTATAATGATAAAAATCCATGCAGTGGTTTTTAATTAATCTGTAAAAATAATATCCCCTTTTTCAAATCGAGCCGTCCTCAGGTGTGCCGTCACACCGACAGAGGCCGCTCCCACAATAGTTGATTGACATTAGCTCTTACCTTAGACCAGCTGTCACAGTCCAGTAACTTTCCATGTTTTGATGCTGGAGCAGGGATGTAAGTTAGACAAGAATATCTCCAATTAAGTGATTGAGGTGTTGTGTTCCTGGATGTAATAATGAACATAGTGGTCGTCATTTACTCCCGACATCTGAGCCGCTGAAGATGCAGTGGATTACGTTTGTTTGTGAAGGGAATGCGCCTCCCGATCTACATATATCCGTCTATGTTCGCGAATCATTCATGATCCAGCTTCACTTACAGCAGAAGTGAGTGTAAGCGTTTTTTAATAAATCTTTGCGATCGCCTTTCCTTATAACGTGGTAGTTAGCAAGTTTAGCGGCTAAACAGGCTAAATACGGCTAATGTAAACAAGACCGTCTTTCCACAGAGAGAAGAGAGGGGCAGGGCGAGCAGAGCTCATTTGCATTTAAAGGAACAACCCCTTAGAATGAGACAATTTTTGCAGAGCTCATTTTGACAAGGTAAAAAGGGTGTTGTTTTACAAAACCATTGAGAATTTTTAATCAAAGTATATTAGAGACTTTTCATTAAGACCCTAAAGAATCATATCAACTTGTGGAAAATGGGCATCTGATGACCCCTTAAAGCTAAAGTATACTGTGGAGTATATATGCAGCGATCGACCGGACATATTTAAACCAATCTGTGCTCCGGGGTTGCACAGGAACTGCATGCAGTCATTTTTCAAAATGTCATGTGTATGGAAATATTACGAACTCTTCAAACATCCGTTAACAGAGACCAGAGATGCTGAAGACAAACGCAACGATAAAAAAATACTGTAGCAGACAGAGCAAAATTTTGATTTACAATGCGCAAAATATTGGAAATATTGTCCTAAATATTGAAATGGGCTGTTATATTAATGTATCTCTGAGGAGAACTGACTGTTTTAAGAAAAATGTACATGGCTGTAACACCACGCCAGCAGAAGGAGCCCTTACTCATGAACTGACTGTCGCTGCTCCCTCTGCTGCCTCGTTGGTTACTTCCTGTTTGGTGGCCATAAAAGGGAGGCCATTTCCAAACAGTCTCTGCGAAGTATTGTTTTGCTATTGCGGACTCTACCAAGTGTTTTCCCTATTTTCATTGCCCTGTTTTGATTGTTTCGGTTTTGTTTCTTGCCATTGTTTTACTTTGTTTTTTCCATTGTTTAGTCTGTTCATTGCCATAGTTTTGCCAAGTTTCACAGCCCTGTTCATTTGTTACTTTTCGGACTGCTCTCTCTGGTTTTTGGACTCTGCATGTTTATATTGGATTACGCTATTGTTTTGCCCTGGATATACCTGTTTGTTGGAGATTGACCTTGCCTGGCTTGACTACGATCTGTTCAATAAAGCTCGCACGTGGATCTTACACGCTTCCCAGAGTCCTCATTACAGAATACTTTGCCACCCAAAGATCCAGCAGCTTTCAACACAGATCACCATGGACCCAGCATCATGCCTCGTTCAACTCAGACAAGGTAACCGGCCCGTTGAGCAGTATGTCATGGACTGTTGTGAGCTCAGTCACTTGGTGGATTTTCAGGACAGTTTTCTTAAGGACATTTTTTTCTTTGGTTTGGAAAAGGATATTTCATATTTCAGTATTTCAATATGCCACGTCCACGCCGCCACTGGTCCCTAATCCATTACATCGACTATGCGTTATTGCTTGGGGGATCGTCTTTTACTGTTGGGATTGTGGATGAGGGACCCCGCAATCCTGCAGTAACCCCCACACCACAACCAGTTCGCGTCACGCCTGCCAAGCCAAAGTCTACTCAAGTTATGTCCACCATGCCAAGGCCAGTTCACGTCATGCCTGCCAAGTCAAAGCCTGTTCCAGTCACATCCACCAAGTCAAGGTCTGCTAACGTCACATCTGCCAAGCTACAGCCTGTTCACTGCACCCCTGCCAAACCACCACCTGCACTCGTCACATCTACCAAGTCACAGTTCGCCCACGCCACACCTGCCGCTCCAGGGCCTGCTCACGCCACGCCTGCCGCTCCAGGGCCTGTTCACGCCACGCCAGCCGCTCAAGGGCCTGCTCACGCCACGCCTGCCGCTCCAGAGTCTGCACCTGTCATGGCCACCCGTCCAGAGCCTACACCTGTCATGGCTGCCATCCCAGAAGTAGCTCACAAGATGGCCGCCATCCCAGAGCCAGTCCACAAGATGGCCACCATCCCAGAGCCAGTCCACAAGATGGCCGCCATCCCCAAGCCTGTTCACAAGATGGCTGCCCCGTCTGAGTCCCCGGCCAAGATGGCTGCCACGCCTGAGCCTCATCAAGTCAAAATCATCTCATCCAAATCTCATCTCGCCATGTCTGCTGCACCCAAAGCAAATCAAGTGATGCCTGATCCTCCGGTGTCAAGTCAAGTCAGGGCTACACTTTCTGTGCCAAGTCAAGATACAGCTGTTCTCCATGAGCCAAGCCAAGATGCAACTGTTCTCCATGAGTCAAGCCAAGATACAGCTGTTGTTCTCCATGAGTCAAGCCAAGACACAGCTGTTCTCCATGAGTCAAGCCAAGATACAGCTGTTGTTCTCCATGAGTCAAGCCAAGATCCAGCTGTTCCCCACGAGTCAGGCCAAGATACAGCTGTTCCCCACGAGTCAAGCCAAGATACAGCTGTTCCCCACGAGTCAAGCCAAGATACAGCTGTTCCCCACGAGTCAAGCCAAGTCACAGCTGTTCCCCATGAGTCAGGCCAAGTCACAGCTGTTCCCCATGAATCAAGTCATGTCACAGCTGTTGTTCCTGAATCAAGTCACGTTACAGCTGTTGTTCCTGAGTCAAGCCACGTTACAGCTGTGGTTCCTGAATCAAGTCAAGTTACAGCTGGGTTGTCTATGTTAAGCCCAACCATAGCTGATTCCCATGAGCCAAGCCACGTTACAGCAGATCTTCATGAGCCAAGTCAAGTTGCTGCTGTTATTCACGAGCCAAGTCAAGTCACAGCTGACCTTCACAAGCCAAGTCAAGTCACAGCTGGACTGCACGAGCCAGGTCAAGCCACCACTGTTCTTCACGAGTCAAGTCAAGTCACGGCAGGCCTCCCTGAGTCAAGTCAAGCCACGGTAGACCTCCCTGAGTCAAGTCAAGTCATGGCAGACCTCCATGAATCAAGTCAAGAAACGGCAGTCCTGCCAGAACCTCACCCGGTCCCCTCTGACCGTCCAAAGCCACCTTACATCTCTGCTGATCCTCTAAATCCTCCTCACGTATCAGCTGAAACCCCAGAGCCCGCGCTCCCAAGCCACGCAGAGCCCACATTCCCAAGCCACAAATCCACAGCATCCACACCCTCAAGGCCAACAGACATTCCACTATCTACGGTGCTGCCTGTAATGGCCGTTGCCATTTTTAGTGTGTGGTCTGTCCACAAGTCTGCTCTAGAGGCCTCATCTGTCCACAAGTCTGCTTCAGAGGCCTCGTCTGTCCATGAGTCTGGTCCAGAGGCCTTGTCTGTCCACAAGTCTGCTCCAGAGGCTTTATCGGTCCATGAGTCTGGTCCAGAGGCCTTGTCTGTCCACAAGTCTGCTCCAGAGGCTTTATCGGTCCACAAGTCTGGTCCAGAGGCCTTGTCTATCCACGAATCCGCTCCAGAGGCCTCGTCTATCCACGAGTCCAGAGGCCTTGCCTGACTGCGGGTCTGCCCCAGAGGCCTCATCTGACCATAAGTCTGCTCCTGAGGCCTCGTTTGTTCACGAGTTCGCGCCCATACCTCCTGAGGTGTCAGCTCAAGCTGTAGATCCTCCTAAGGAGGTGGCGTCTATATATGAACTCACTGCCACGTCTGCCCAAGAATCTGTGTCCATGCCTCCAGAGGTGTCAGCACCCACTGTAGATCCTCCTATGGGGGCGGCATCCTCTCATGAACTCTCTGCCCATCATGCCACGGCTCAGGGGGCCTATCATGAACTCTCTACTTGTTTTGCCACGGCCAAGGAAATTGTCCGTGTACACACCGTTCTACTGTGGATGTCACTAGTTCCACTATGGATATCTCTGCTCCTGTCTGCCCTGCCTGCCTCGCCATGGCTCCTTGCTATGCCTGCTCTGCCTGCCCTGCCATGGCTTCCTGCTCTGCCTGCCCTGCCATGGCTACCGGCTCTCCCTGCTCCACCATGGCTCCAGGCTTCTCCGAATCAAGCATGGGGGACTTCTGCTCCAGTGTACCACTGCCTGCCACAGTTCCATGGCCCAGGCCCTCCAGTGTTTCACGGTCTGCCATTGCTCCACGGCCCAGGCCCTCCAGTGTTTCACGGTCTGCTACTGCTCCACGGCCCAGGTCCTCCAAGGTTCCACTGTCTGCCATTGCTCCACGGCCCAGGTCCTCCAAGTTTCCACTGTCTGCCACGGCTCCAAGGCCCAGGTCCTCCGAGGTTCCACTGTCTGCCACAACTCCACGGCCCAGGTCCTCCAGTGCTTCACTGTCTGTCCCTGCTCCACGATCCAGGCCCACCCCCTGTTTTGCCTCTGTTCCCCCACCCTCCTGGACTGTTGTTGTTGTTGTTTGAGCGCCAGGGGTTGCTCCTGGGGGGGGGGGGGGGGGGGATTCTGTAACGCCACACCAGCAGAGGGAGCCCTTACTCATGAACTGACTGTTGCTGCTCCCTCTGCTGCCTCGTTGGTTACTTCCTGTTTGGTGGCCATAAAAGGGAGGCCATTTCCAAACAGTCTCTGCGAAGTATTGTTTTGCTATTGCGGACTCTACCAAGCGTTTTCCCTGTTCCCTATCGATACTACACTCGTACTGCGTCGCTTAGACGCTATGGGAAAAAGTCCTTTTTTCTCCTTGACTGAAGCCTTTTTTATAAACGCAGTCAAACTGCACGGCCATTGGATCGTGCAGAGAAACGAACGAACCAATGACTCGGCAGCGGTGCTGCACGAGCCTATGGCGAAAATGCCCGCCGAAGCCCGCCAGAAGGGGCGGGGCCAATGGCTATATAAGCGGCCGCTTCGCCATAGGAACCCAGATTTCTTCTCCTTCAGCGACGACTCTTCGCGCTTGCAAGAAAGAAGCCCTCGCCATTGACAAGCACCTGCAGCGGAGTGATTCTGCAGCTGACTCGCCGCTCGGTTGACGCCGGCTCCAACGCATCCTCCCCTGCCGCCATCCGGCGATTTCGTTCCGCTAAAACAAATAGGCGTTGTTTCAAATGCCGCGCCGTTTTTGTTGTGCATGCAAGGCTCCCTTGCATGCTGCTGACAATCACAGCGAGTGCGTCTCCTGCTTGGGACTTCCCCATGCGGAGGCGGCACTCAAAGAGACGGAATGTCCCCATTGCGGGGATATGAGTCTCTCCTCTCTGCGCTTGCGGATAGCGTTCTTTTCAGAACGCGACTCCGCCCCTCGTGCCCTCCCGTTTCCTCCTTCACAGGAGCCTGTGAAGAAGAAACAGCGGGGTAGAGGATCTCAGCGCTCGGAGTTAGGTGAGCTCACGTCGGCTCAGCCCCCGCGTGCCTTACCTTCTCCACAGAGAGAGGGTTCCCCCGTTCTCTTCACCCGCCCGGATCTGTGTCCCTCTGCGGCTGCGAGTGACCTGGTCTCCTTCGGCGGGAGTGAAGACGACATGCTGGACAGCATGTCACTGGCTGCATCGGACGCTGAGGAGCTGTCGGGCTCTGTCAATGACCCCGCCCCCCTGCCGTCTACCGATACCAGCGATCCCAGGACCAAAACTGGCATGGACGCCGAGCTCTTCCGCATTCTGACTAGGGCTGTGGACGAGCTGGGATTGGAGTGGTCTCCTTCAGAGGAGCCCCCACGCAGCCTCCTCGATGAGTGGTTCCTGCCGGGGCGCCGCCAGGCCCCTCGCCAGCGGGCTTCTCCGTTCCTCCCTGAGGTTCACGAGGAGCTAACCAGATCTTGGCGCGCTCCCTACTCAGCACGCCTGCGCACCTCGTCTTCCTCCGCCCTCACTTCTGTCGACGGCGCTGAAGACAAGGGATATGAGAAGCTGCCTCCCCTGGATGAGTCAGTGGCCGCCCACCTCTGTCTGCCCACTGCCATCGGCTGGAAGACTAAAGCTTCCCATCCGTCCAAGCCGTGTAGAACGACTTCGGCCCTCGCCGGACGCGCCTACACGTCGACCGGACAGGCTGCCTCAGCGCTACGCTCCATGGCGATTCTCCAGGTGTTCCAGGCCAAGCTTCTCGCACAGTCAGACAGGTCTGCCCTGGACCCCGCCACTCTGATGGAGTTGCGAAGCGCCACGGACCTGGCTCTGCGCGCTACTAAAGCCACGGCCCAGGCAATTGGCAGATCCATGGCCAGCTTGGTCGTGCTCGAGCGCCACCTATGGCTCACGCTGACGGAGATCAAGGACGCGGATAAGGTCTCCTTCCTCGATGCTCCTCTTTCCCCCACAGGCCTGTTCGGGCCGTCTGTGGAAGGATTCACTGAGCGATTTTCTGCGGCTCAGAAGACGTCCCAAGCTATGCGACACTTCCTGCCAAAGCGCTCAAGCTCCAGGGCTACTTCCGGGTGCCCCAAGCCTACACCGTCTCAGCAGCCGGTGAGACCTGCGTCGACCGCTCCCTCCGCCGCCGCAGCTCAGCCAGCCAAAGCCGAGCCGAGACTACGTTCTCGCTCCGCTAGACGCTACCCCTTCCCCAAGCGTCAGGGACCACGTCCCAAGCTGGCGTTGGATCCGGCACCTCCGCCGTCGTCCTGATCCAGGCGAAAAGAAGAGGAGGGGGCTAAGTCTCGCACTAACCGGACCACCCCCCAAAAGGCCTCTGTTGAACCTCCAAGCACTCCGCTCAATGCCGGGTGCCGAGGTCGATGTGTTTTGTGTAAAACCTGTTGTAAATACTGGGTCCATTTTTCTTGCGCCCACACAACCAGTCGCTGTGATAGCGAACAAAATAAAACACAAACATTCTCAAAAAGAGAGCAAATTTCCTCTTCAAATCATAAAGGGTGTCTCGTGCCATCACAATGGTCAGCTACCCGAGCCAATTGTACCCCTGGGCACTCGGGCAGAGGCCTGGCAGGCTATCCCCGGAGTGTCAGATTGGGTAATGGGGATAATAACAAGAGGCTACTCACTCCAGTTCGCTCGAAGGCCCCCGCACTTCAGCGGCGTGGTCCCCACCGTGGTAAAGAGCAGGGACGCGCACGTCCTACGCTCGGAGGTGTTGATATTGCTGGAAAAGGGCGCCATAGAGGTAGTCCACCCAGCCCAGAGCGAGTCGGGGTTCTACAGCCATTACTTCCTCGTCCCCAAGAAGGATGGGGGTCTACGACCCATCCTCGATTTAAGACATTTGAATCGGGCCCTCATGAAACGGCCGTTCAAAATGTTAACCTTGAAGCAGATCCTCTCGCACGTTCGCCCAGGGGACTGGTTCCTTTCATTGGATCTGAAAGACGCGTACTTTCACATCCAGATAGCCCCCCATCACAGACGATTCTTGAGATTCGCCTTCGAGGGTGTGGCTTATCAATACACGGTCCTGCCCTTCGGCTTGTCCCTGGCTCCCCGCACGTTTACAAAGTGCATGGACGCGGCTCTTCTCCCTCTGAGACAGAAGGGAATCCGCATCCTCAACTACCTCGACGACTGGCTCGTTCTGGCCCAGTCAGAGGCGGAGCTGTTATCTCACAGAGCCCTTCTCCTCAGCCACTTAGAGTGCCTAGGACTCAGGGTCAATCTGTCCAAGAGCGTGTTGCACCCCAGCCAACAAATCTCGTTTCTGGGAGCAATTTTCGATTCGACTCAGTTGAGAGCTATGGTCGTGCCAGAGCGAGCTCTGGCAATACGGCAACTAGCGGGCTCATTCAGGGCCGGAGCCCTCTATCCCCTCAAGAGGTTTCAAAGGATGCTAGGCCTTATGGCTTCCGCATCCCCAGTACTAGAACTGGGCCTGCTGCGTATGCGGCCCCTTCAGCGTTGATTGAAACCACGGGTTCCACCTCATGCATGGCGTCACGGATGTTTGCGTGTCAGGGTGGACCAGACCTGTGTGGAAGCCCTGGTCCCCTGGAAAGGCCCACAATGGTTCGAGAGGGGCGTGCCCTTGGGGTCGGTTTGCAGAAGGAAGGTAGTCACGACAGATGCCTCCAACAAGGGTTGGGGGGCGCTGTGCGATGGCAACCCAGCTTTCGGCCTGTGGTCGAAAGCAGAAGAAGGGTTCCACATCAACTGCCTGGAAATGCTAGCAGTATGTCACGCCCTTTGCGCCTTCCTGCCAGACCTGAAGAGACACCATGTACTGATCCGCTCGGACAGCATGATTGTGGTGTCCTACATAAATCGTCACGGGGGACTCTCCTCCAGACACCTCTTCACCCTGGTGAAGGACCTTCTGGAATGGGCTCAGCTCAACCTGGCTTCGTTGAGAGCGGTTCACGTACCGGGCAGACTGAACCAGGGTGCAGATTTGCTATCACGACGCAATGTCCCCTCGGGAGAGTGGACGCTTCACCCGCAGATGGTTCAGAAAGTCTGGGAGGTCTTTGGCAAGGCAGAGGTCGACCTCTTCGCCTCAAAAGACAACGCTCATTGCCCAATATACTTTTCGAAGGACAGAGATGCGTTGGCCTACGATTGGCCCAACCTCCTCCTGTATGCTTTTCCCCCGACGTCCTTGATTCCTCAGGTACTCAAGTGAGTCAGGGAACAACATCACAAGCTCCTCCTGGTGGCCCCTCTTTGGAGGACCCAGCCGTGGTTTTCAGAACTGTGCCAGCTGCTTTGTGCAGCCCCTTGGCCGATCCCCCTGAGGCGGGATCTCCTCTCTCAGGCGAACGGGACCATATGGCACTCCCAGCCCAGTCTGTGGGCCTTACACCTCTGGTGTTTGGACGGGAGTCTGAGAATTTCCCAGAAGGAGTTCTGAACACGATCTCCCAAGCTAGAGCTCCGTCTACTAGACGCCTCTATGCTCTTAAGTGGTCTGTTTTTTCCACCTGGTGTTCTACCCGTGGCAAAAATCCAGCCTCCTGCGACATATCTGTGATATTGTCTTTCCTTCAAGAACTGTTGGACAAGGGTCGCTCCCCTTCCACACTCAAGGTCTATGTGGCTGCTATAGCGGCTTTTCACGCCCCGATAGCAGACCAGTCGATTGGCAGGAACAACTTGGTTGTCCGATTTTTGAAGGGATCTAGGAGGATAAATCCTTCTCGTCCCCACACTATCCCTACTTGGGACCTATCTACGGTTTTGAGGGCACTGAAGAGTCCCCCCTTCGAACCGTTGTCAGATGCAGACCTTAAACCCCTGACACTTAAGACCGCCTTACTGCTAGCCTTAGTGTCAGTCAAGCATATAGGAGATCTGCAAGCACTCTCTATAAGCCCCTCCTGTCTTGAGTTTGGACCAGGCGACTCTAAGGTCATCCTGAAACCAAGACATGGGTACGTGCCTAAGGTGCCCTCTACTCCGCTTAGGGCACAGGTTGTTACGCTCTCTGCTCTCCCTTCCTCAGAAGGTGATCAGGAGTTGAGTCTGCTCTGTCCAGTCAGGGCATTGAGAATGTACATCGAGCGATCCGCCTCTTTTAGACAGTCGGATCAGCTCTTTGTCTGCTTTGGTGGCCGCCATAAGGGACAACCGGTCACAAAGCAAAGACTCTCTAGATGGATAGTTGAAGCTATTACGCTAGCCTATTCCTCCTTGGGTCTGGAATGTCCCATCGGAGTGCGTGCCCACTCAACTAGAGGCGTGGCCTCCTCTTGGGCGTGGTCTAGCGGTGTGTCCATGGCAGAAATTTATGCAGCGGCGGTTGGGCCTCGCTGTCCACATTCACTAGGTTCTACAGCCTAGACATCCCCGACTTACAGGCGGGAATCCTTTCTGCATGAGTAAATCACAGGAGGACGACCCAGGCCATGCCTTGTCCTACTCGTCATAGATGGGCCCCGCTGGGCCTAAGTACGGGTTCGGCCGTTCTCTCCATGGCATGGCGTGTATGGATCGGTTCCCATAGCGTCTAAGCGACCGCAGTACGAGTGTAGTATCGATAGGGAACGTACTCGGTTACTGTCGTAACCTCGGTTCCCTGAGATACGGGAACGAGTACTGCGTTACGGGCCATGCCATGTCGCTGCACGACCTAGTCGTCGCTTCAGTCGAAGTAACCTGGGTTCCTATGGCAAAGCGGCCGCTTATATAGCCATTGGCCCCGCCCCTTCTGGCGGGCTTCGGCGGGCATTTTCGCCGGGCATTTTCGCCATAGGCTCGTGCAGCACCGCTGCCGAGTCATTGGTTCGTTCGTTTCTCTGCACGATCCAATGGCCGTGCAGTTTCACTGCGTTTATAAAAAAGGCTTCAGTCAAGGAGAAAAAAGGACTTTTTCCCATAGCGTCTAAGCGACGCAGTACTCGTTCCCGTATCTCAGGGAACCAAGGTTACGACAGTAACCGAGTACGTTTTCATTGCCCTGTTTTGATTGTTTCGGTTTTGTTTCTTGCCATTGTTTTACTTTGTTTTTTCCATTGTTTAGTCTGTTCATTGCCATAGTTTTGCCAAGTTTCACAGCCCTGTTCATTTGTTACTTTTCGGACTGCTCTCTCTGGTTTTTGGACTCTGCCTGTTTATATTGGATTACGCTATTGTTTTGCCCTGGATATACCTGTTTGTTGGAGATTGACCTCGCCTGGCTTGACTACGATCTGTTCAATAAAGCTCGCACGTGGATCTTACACGCTTCCCAGAGTCATCTTTTTATTTGTAATGAAATAATAATAAAATAATTTTTAAACAAACAATTAATGTTTGAACTTTATGTGTATGTTTGTTAGACTAGTAATTAGAAACGAGAATTGTAAAATTTTGGTGTCATATAAGATTATTAATTAAAATAAAAGAGAACATGAATCAAAAAACAATGATAACTGCAACCGTTTTATTTTTTTGTGGCAGGGCCAGTAAAAAATTTGACTGGGCAAGTAAACATTTGAACCACTGGCCCGACCGGGCCAGCAAAAAATCCTTAGCGTTGAGCCCTGAGTTTGTTCATTTCTATTCTTTGCCTTTGCTTTTGATAAATTCTTTGTGTTTGTAATGTTCCAGTTTTACAACGATAGGTTGGATGATTTATTAAAATGTGATCCAAGACAATGAGCTCTGTGGAAGGTGATTTGGTTTACATGTCAGTTGGAAATTTAAGTTGCATTTTCATGAAATCTCTGATCATTGCTTAGGGATCATCAGATGGGTGTTTGGGGATGCCGGAGAAAATCAGGTTATCACGCATACTTCTGGTTTGAATATCCAAGATGGTTTCTTTCATTATTTTATTTTCTTTTATGACCACATCCATCTTTTCGCAGAGTGTTTTGACAGTAGTTTGAAGAGAGTTATTGGAATGTTTCATTTTTCAGTATGGTTGTATGCAAATTCCAGTCCTGACTGAAGATCTTTTATTTCATCATGTAGCTTAATCAGTAACTCTAGCTTGTTATTTATGAATGGAAGTACACTCAATTTCTGTGGTCTGTAGATCGCTGGTGTCAGTAGATGATGTCTTTTTCTGTTTGTTTGGTTTCGGAGTGCTTTGCTGAGTTGTAGTGTTAAGGCCTTTCCACACTGAGCGTGATGCAAAAACGTGAGGCAAATCGCCGGTGAATGATGCTTTCATTCACAGTTTGCAGTTGCTGTGGCCACATGATGTAATGCTCAAACATATCAAGGCTTAATGTTGAGCACTGGGGGTTGTTTAAAAAATACGCTAATAAAAGCTGGGATTAAAGTCCAAAACCTGACTTGAAATAACCTAACAAATCAATCGGGGAAAAAGCAGTATGACAAATGACTATTTAAGTACATACAATCTCACTAATTTGATCCAGACTCTGTGAGTCAAGATAATTCAATGTGCACGTTTATTCTTAAGCAGTCCTTAATGTCGATTATGGATCAAATTGATCCACCATGGCAAGAAGTGAATATATTTATACTGTTTTATACATTTAGGATGTTGTGTTCCCCATCAGTTGGTCACTTTGAGTCACGTCGGTGACCGATGAAATGGGATCTCGCTTAGAGAGACCAATCTACTTTGAGCGTAAACTAAACAAGCCAATGTACATTGGCATACGATGATTGCATCCAGCTGCTGCTGATCACAACATCAGTATAAATAGGCAGCAGGTGCAACGCATAATCAGCTTTTCGCTTCGGAGATGATCATTCGAATCTGCAAACAAGGGAAACTACAACGAGTCAAACACTCTACAGCTTGTGTGTGTTGGCGGTCCGGCGGTCCGGCGCTTCAGCGGCGGTGATCTCCGTGTTGAGTGGAACGCGCACATTAGGCTTCACTACCCTCCTTTTGTGTTGCTGCGGCCATCTCCCCTGTGCGCCTCAGCACATTAAAGAGCAGCGATCTAAAAGAGCTTTCACGGGTGGATGTTTTTATCAGGATGCAGAGTTTTACTGCCCAAAACCGCTCCAGTGGCACATCCTCCCTCACCACCCTTGATGGTGGACCAGCGCGGGGGTATATTGTTGTTTGGGTGCGGTGGCGTTGCAATTGTGTCCCGGCACCACTTCCACCTGGCGGGGCAATCTGTTGCTCCCCTCCCGGGCCGGTAGGCACTCGTCGGCTCTGATCAGCAGTGCCTATGCGGCCTGTGGAAGCAGTGCCTGTGGCAAGCGGAAGAGCAAGAGGCCCTGAGACGGGAGGCCCAGAGATGGATGGAGCTGCTCTTCGGGAGATGGTGAATACACCACTGGGTGGATAATCTTTTGTTTCCTCTTTTCCTGCCACTGGCCTCACGGTCAGTGGTACCCAAAAACTCGACAAAAGAGCAGTTTCTTCTATCTTTGGATCCCCAGAGGGGACGGGGTGTGTGGAACGGGCCAACCTCAGACCTCACTCACCCTCCCCTCTCGCCAGTGAGTGGCAGTGGGCGGTTGGAGAGTGCTATCAGACGTACTACGCACGCACCGTACTTTCACGTTTTGAACATTCCGTGCCACAGACCATTTCTGCAGTTTGCCTTCGGGCTGTTCCTGTCGCCCCGTGTCTTTACGAAAGTTGCGGAGGCGGCCCTTGCTCCCCTCAAAGAGCAGGGCATTTGCATTCTCAACTACCTCGACGACTTGTTAATTCTGGTAAGTATGCGTTTCCCTCAGTGAGCCTCCTCGCACAGACACTGTGCAAGATCAGGGAGGACGAGGAGCAGGTCCTTCTTGTGGCACCCTACTGGGCCACCCGGACCTGTCCACGAGACACGCTTACGCCTTGAAGTGGGACCTGTTCGTCGAGTGGTTTTCCTCTCACCGAGAGGACCCCCGAAGATGTCCGATCAGAGTCGTGTTCTCCTTTTTGCAACAAGGGTTGGAGCGAAGGCTGTTTCCCTCCATCCTTAAAGTCTACATGGCTGCTATTGCTGTGCACCATGACCCCTTAGAAGGGAAGTCAGTGGGGAAGCATGACCTGGTCATTAGGTTCCTCAGGGGGGCGAGAAGTACCCTCTTGGGATCTGTCCCTAGTGCTGACAGCACTGTGGCAGGCCCCATTTGAGGCTTTGCAGTCAGTCAAGCTGAAGTTTCTTTCAATGAAAACTCTGCTCCTGTTTACATTGGCCTCCATCAAGAGGGTAGGGAACCTGCACGCATTTTCAGTCGACAAAACGTGCCTAGAGTTCAGGCCAGTGGATTCCCAGGTAACCCTGAGGCCCCGGCCCGGCTATGTGCCCAAGGTTCCCACTACTCCCTTCAGGGACCAGGTGGTGTGCCTGCAAGCGCTGCCCCCAGAGGAGGCAGACCCAGCCCTAGCTTTGCTTTGTCCTGTCCGTAGAATTATAAACTTTAATAGAAGTGTATTTCTATCATAGCAGTAAATGTAAATGGGGGGTGAGGAGAATCAGGCTGCAGGGTACGACCACCCCAAGGACCAGGGCGAGACAGAAGCAGCAGCAGCAGCAGGGCAGTCAGAGACAGGAGGTGTGTTGAAAAGTAAAGCAACACAACAAGGCATATATTATGTTGTTGTTATTTTATAATGAAAAGTCTAAATTAATTTCTCTGACTGGTGTAATGTGCAATGTGTGTGATGTTGTATTAATATTTAATATTGTCAAGACAGAGCCGACTGGTTCTTTTGATGGCAGTGAGCCTGGGTCCCCTCAGCCAGAACCTACTGCTGCTTCTGTTTCCCCTGCTGGCCCTTCAACATCTGCTGCTGTACCCACAGGTGTGTACAGGCAATAATGACCACGTTTTCAACGCATATTATATTTACAGTAAGCACTCAGAGCCTTACACAACACTGACGGTTTGTGAATTAGTTTAATCCTTTTCTGCTTTCTCATTGTACAAAATGTGTTATCATTTGATACAGTGCCACCAAGAAGAAGAGCTCAGAGAAGGCCTATTGAGCAGCCATCGGAGGTGGAGCAGCAGCTCCTAGAAGCACTCCAGACCCGTCCTGTAGTTCCAGTGCCGCCTCCATGCTCAGAGGATGAGCTCTTCCTCTTGAGTCTGGTCCCTTCCCTGCAGAGGTTGCTGCCTCAGACAAAAGAATTCATCAGATTTCAAATACACAAATTAATTTATGAAAGCAGCACAGTTGTGCTTAATTTGGAACAATTGGAGCCTAAAGGGTAGTTTTAAAAAAAAATGGGCAGCAATCCTTTCTCCTTTCCTTCACTTTGGCCTTCACTCTTCCCTCTTCCAAGCAAGATCCTTTTTATTCCTGTATGTAAATATTTGTAAATGTTCTTTGCATATATATATATATAATTATTATTATTATTATTATTATTATTATTTTTTTTTTTTGTATAAATAAATGTTCTATACAATGACCAAAGGTTTTGGTATGTTACTTTGTGCACAACATAGTAAATCATAATTTATATTTGTTACTTAAAAATATTTCTATGTTAAGACTAGAATACTTATGGCAAACATTTGTACATTCATTCTAATTATATCTGTTGCAAATACACTCACACTAGCATAGTAAAAAATAATTATTTGTTATTGGACCAGTGTTGTGGTATAGTGTAATGAGAATGCAGCAACGACACAGGGATTTCTTTTGGAGGCTGGCTCCATTTATCCTTTGAAAACAAGAAAGCTATAACAATCTAAACTTGAACAAAAATGATTGAAAAATGATGAAAGATTTACAAGAGTTAAGGATGAAAAAAGAGCAATATTTACAAGAGATGTTGAAAAGATTTGATTATTTACAATATATTAATGGTGTATATCAAAAGAAAAGACAAAAGGATGGGAATATTTACAAGAGGTAAACATAAAGGACATAAACAGCACAGGATATAATAAACAAAAACTATTCAGTCGGTTGCCACGGGATTGCTCCCTCGGCTGAAAAGTGAGCCATGAAGCTGTCCCTGACCCGGATGGCCTCTCTGGCAGAATTATTGGCTGCAACCCGACCGAGACTCTGCAGCGAGTCCTCTGCACCTTGCACTGCCCCCCTTACAGCAGGTGCCTCTGCAGATCTCCTCATAAAGTTGTGGAGGCCACACGTCGCCTTTACACACCTCTCTACAACAGGCTGAACCTCTATGAGGTGGCGATACATCCTCCACTGTGAGGACAGGATCCCGAAGGCATTCTCCACCACCAGCCAGGCTCTGGAGAGACAGTAATTAAAGACCTGTCTCTCTGGGAAGGGTGTGCCCAGGGAAAGGCCTCATCTGCCACAAAGACATGGGGCTGGGGTCCTCTGTGGCCAGCTCCTGGGAGCGGACGGTCAGGTGGCAGATGGAGGGTGCCACCATGGAGTGCCTGGCCAAAGGCGGAGTTGGCCAGAGTCCTACCATCGCTTATCCGCCCATATACCCCGACATCAATCACACGGAACATCCACAACAGCAAGAAGAACGAAGGAAAAAGTTCCCTTGTAGTTGTGGAACTGGGATCTGGCATTGGGGGGTGCTTTTGTCAGGATGTGCTTGCCATCCAGTGCTCCACAGCAGAGCGGGAAGTTCCACCCCTCCTCGAAACCTACTGCAACAGACCTCCATTCATCTGTGGAGGGCACAGCCGTGAACTCCTCCACTAAGCCGTCCCAGATTGCAGTCACCACGTCTGGGACAACCTTGCAGACTGTGGAGACACCAACACAGAAGCTGCTGATGATGGTCCGGAAGGATGGTCCGGATGGTCTCCAGTGGCAAGATATTTGAAAGAAAGAGAGAAAATAAAAAATAAAATAAACATTGTTATAAATGCAGATTGCGAAGGAGTCTACGCTGTTTTTCAGCCTTCCATAGCACTTAAAGCACAGCTACACTCTCAACAAAATCCATGTCAGCCATTTCGCAACGAGACTGGAGCTGCCTGGCAGAAGCCCCTCCCATGACACGAATTTGCTTCTGTTGTGAAGTGAATTTCAAGCGCGAATGAAGCGAGTAAACGCAAAATGTTCAAGTGTTCAACTACGCATGAATAGCGCAATTTATTTGCGCAAGTCACGTCTGGTGTGAATGCACCATTAGAGGACTCAACTTAGCCTGACAGTTAGCCTGCCTCAGACCAGGTTAACAGCATGAGGTGCCAGAGTTGCCCAGTGCTCCGGGTGCATGTTCACTGTATGTGTGTGTACTCGGATGGATTAAATGCAGAGCACAAATTCACTACATTTGGCCATATGTCAGTTCACTTTCACTTTTTCACTTTCAACTGGTGCAAAAATATTGCCTGTTTTCTTTTAAAGGACATGTCCTGACATGTTTTTTTTTTTTTTTTTAATTAATTATTATTTTATTTTATTTATTTATTTATTATGTTCCCTGAGGTGTAATTGTAATATTACTGTCTTTGGCAAAAACATTAAAAAATGAGTGATTTATGACTCTTTTTCACCCCGGTTCTCATCCTCTGACTCAAACAGTCAGTTTTGGGGTGTTTTCAATTGAAAAGATCAGTGTAACCACCCACTTTTATGATTAGCTAACATCATTGCCCCCTCAATAAAACTTATTTTGAATTATTGTGTGCCCTTTTCTTTTTTTTCCCCTTGTCGCTTTCTAAATTTGTTGCATTTTATCCCCTAGGAGAAATGGTACATAATAATTGAGATTAGTCTATATCTAGATTTCCTAAACTCTGTCATTAGATTATCTAGATTTTGTTTTTAATTAGTTGTATAACAGACAGCTTAACTCTGTAGGATACCGTGCGACCAGGACCAGGACCGGACACCCTTGTATAGGATGTAGCATACATGCATTAACATATTTACATCTTTTGATGTTAAGTGCTTTGTGCCATTAAACTGGGGTTAACTTTTAATTATTCGTTTTTCCACCTTAGACCTGATGGCACTGAAAGAGGAGAGGGAAGTGCTGAATGAAACTGAAGAGAAATATCAGTATGAGAATCTTCACGATTTCATAACTGGAGAAAAATCTTTTTGTTCCTTACAGTCAGACTTCCACACTAAAAAGAGCCCAAAAGACAGGAACTAGGAGTTATTTCACTTGCTTTCAGTGTGGAAAGAGTTTCAGTCAACAAGGAAACCTGAAAGTCCACATGAAAATTCACACTGGAGAGAAGACTTTCATCTGCAGACGGTGTGGAAGAAGTTTCAGTAATCCTGGAAACCTTAGAATCCACATGAGAGTTCACCCTGGAGAAAAGCCTTACACCTGCAAACAGTGTGGAAAGAGTTTCCACAGCAATTTAAAACTTAAATAAAAAAATGAAACCCTTCACCTGCCATCTGTGCGGGACAAGTTTCAGGCAAAAACCATACCTTTATGCCCACAGACGAATTCACACTACGGAGAGTGCTTTTACCTGCCAACAGTGTGGAAAGAGTTTCCCTCAAAAAGGAAGCCTTAAACACATGAGAATTCAAACTGGAGAAAAGCCTTACACATGCAAACAGTGTGGAAACAGTTTCAATCAACAAGGAAACCTTGACAGACACATGAAAATTCACAGCAGAGAGAAGCCTAACACAGGGGTGCTCAACCCTGTTCCTGGAGATCGACTTTCCTGCAGAGTTTAGTTCCAACCCTAATCTGTAATTATCAAGCACTTCTTGAGATCCTAATTAGCTGGTTCAGGTGTGTTTGGTCAGGGTTGGAGCTGAACTCTGCAGGAAAGTCGATCTCCAGGACCAGGGTTGAGCACCCCTGGCCTAACAGATCCCCTCAGTCTGGAAAAAGTTTTAGTCAAAGTGGAAACCTTGAAGTCCACCAGAAAATTCACACTACGGAGAGCCCTTTTACCTGCCAACGGTGTGGAAAGAGTTTCACTCAAAAAGGAAGCCTTAACAAGCACATGAGAATTCACACTGGAGAAAGGCCTTACACATTCAAACTGTGTGTAATGAGTTTCAATCAAAAAGGAATCCTCAACAAGCACATGAGAATTCATACTGGAGAGAAGCCTTACACATGCAAACAGTGTGGAAGTTTCAGTCAAAAAGGAAGCCTTGACAGGCACATGACAATTCACAATAGAGAAAAGTCTAACAGTGGAAAGAGTTTCAAACAAAATGTATAGAATGGACAGTTCAGATCCTCGATTGGTTGAGCCACAGTCAAAACTGTTGTAAATTACTCTGCAAACATACATCTCTTTGTTTCTCAGCAACCACTTTGTTGCAACCACAACTATTTCAGAAGAACTACAGTTGAGGCCAAAAATGTACATTTCCCTTTCAGAATTTGCAAAATGTTCCCTTGTCAAAAAATCCTAAAGGATTTCAATAAGTATCCTGTACACAATTCCAATTAGAATTTCTATAATATTTTGGAACCATTCCTAAAGGATTCCATTAGGAATTGCCTTACAGGATCGTCTTATAGGACAAGGCATAAATATCCTTGTGTGCGAAGGGGGCTTGGGAATGCAAGGGCTGCAACAGGAGAACGGGTGCAGAGATGAACGGTGAGAAGGAGGTCAAGTGAATGATGACTAACACCTGTCTCTAATTCCAGTGATTGGGGAGAGATGAGGTATAAGTGGCCCACAAGCCCATGAGAAGAAGAGAGAGATTGATTCCCGCCATTGTTTGTGTGTGTCTTTGAGAGACTGTGAAGGCAGAGAGCCAGAAAGCACTTTATTTTGTTCTTTTGTTTATTTGCTTATGAATAATAAAAGATTTACTCGCTACTCCTGACTTCCTCGTCCTTCCTCTTCATCAAACTGTATTACAATCCTGTTGAATCATTTCTGTCAGAAAGACTCCGAGAGATGCTAAATGCTATTTATTCCATAAAGTAGTAACAGATGGTAGTGAATTACAATGGTTTTTGTAAAGTTGTATTGAAAAGATTTTTGGCGTCGGCCCCGCGCCCTTGTCAAAAAATCCTATAGGATTCCAATGGGAAACTTGTACAGGAATCTAATAAGAATTTTTATCATATTTTGGAACCATTCCTATAGGATTTTAATTGGATCCAATTGGGTGACTGTTCATATCTATATGGAAATTCTTTTTTTTATTTATTCTAAAGGTGCACTTTTCCACTGTATTTGTTTTACTAACAGATAGTACTTGCAGTTTGCTTAAACTAACCCTGATATAGATATTTTTCATTGTATGTTGCAAAACCTGCAGTAACATTGAAAACAACATGGGAGGTGACTTGTGCAGCACATAGCATTAACCATGCAAAAAAATTGGCACTGATAATGGATTGATCGCACGCACGCACGCACGCACGCACGCACGCACGCACGCACGCACGCACACACACACACACACACACACACACACACACACACCTTTTTTCTGGATATATAACAATCACAACACACTAGAAACTTTACATTACTATATATAACCAATACCAACAGTAGTGCTGCTGTATCTTTTCATGTCTAGTTGCATGAACATACTGTATACATCTAACACAATGAACTAATATTTTGGTCAATCTAATTTCTTTTGTTTCTACAAACATACACACCCACACATACCTAGTGTCAGCAACTACAAGATGAACAGTCAGATTGAATGATATATTTTACCTGTACAATGTCTCTCTCTGTGAGTGGCACCTCACCACCAATAATCTTTTAGCAGGTCGAGTTTAGTCACGAATTTGGCATCTTCCATGTGCAGCATTGGAAAGGAATCAGGCTTAGTTAATGCACTAACTTTTCTGTAATCTGTACAGAACCTTGAAGTACCGTCTGGCTTGGGGACGAGAAGGCATGGAGAGCACCATAGACTAGAACTAGGGACTGCTGAGTTATGTTCAAGTAAATACTGGGTTTCTTGCCACATCAGTTCTTCCTTAGGTGGATTTACATGATAAGCGCTTTGCTTAACGGTTGCATGTGAACCAACATCATTGTTGTGTGTTAGCACTTGTGTAGTGGTGAGAAAGTCACTGAATCAAGAATCAAGAGTGTTTTTCCAGTTTTCACGCCCTATGCAATCGTTCATGAAGCAAACTAGTATAATCTAAAACGTTCTTAGTGGGGTACTGACAGTCAGAAGAAAGAATTTGCTCCTGCAGAATCTTCAATGGACTATGCACAGCATGCCCGAAGATGAACTCTGAAAGACTGAATCCGAGGGAAGCTTGAGTTGTGGTACGAATTGTAAATAACAATAATGGTATTTCCTCATCCCATTCTTTTTGTTGTTCAACACAAACAAAAGTGCAGAGCATGTATTTAAGAGTTCGATGGGGCATGTGGATTAGTTTCTCCTGTGTCTCCGCTGGTCCTGTCCAGCTCTCCTTCGGCTCCGTTGGTTCCGTCCAGCTCTCCCAAGCCTCCACTGGTCCCGTCCATTCCTCCAGCGCGTCCTCCAGAGCCGGAGCTGCCTCCAGCGCGCCCTCCCGAGCCCGAGCTGCCTCCAGCGCGCTCTCCCGAGCCCGAGCTTCCTCCAGAGCGCCCTCCAGAGCCGGCGCCTCCCGAGCGCCCTGATCCTCCATGGTACCCCGGACTGTATGCTCCACCGTGGCTCCCGGCTTCCTGACCCGCCATGGCATCATGGACTGTATGCTCCGCCGTGGCTCCCCGAGCTCCCTGACCCACCATGGCACCTGGGACTGTATGCTCCGTCGTGGCTCCCTGAGCTCCCTGATCTGCCCTGGAGGCGTACCTCCTATCCCTCCTGTGTCTGCCCTGCACGAGCCTCCAGGGCGCCCACCCCGGTGTATTTGTTACGGCGCGAGTCGCGCCTTGTGGGAGGGGGGGGTAGTGTCACACCCCTGTGGACTGTTTTGTGTTTTTTCCCCTTGTATGCCCTTGTTTGGTCTTTCCGTTTCTGTGTCTAATTACTACGTCACACTTTGATCTGTTACACCTGTCTCCCCCTGACTGGTCAGTCTGTGTATTTAAGTTTGGTTGTGTCCACGTTTGGTTGTCGGTTCCGGTTCTTTGTGTCTCCGGTTATTTCAAAGTCAGTTCATATCGTTTGTACGTTGGATTTCCCTGCTGTTCCTGTCTGTTCCTGCTCGTTGTGTGGATTGTGCAATAAATGTTCATTTCTGGACCTCCTCGTCATACTCATTTTCCCGCACACCACGCCGTGACAATGGCACTGCTGACTGCTAGAATAGGTCTGAAAAAAACAAAGAAAAGTACAGGTGCGTCAGGTGCCCCAAAAATGTTCTAGGTCTTTAAGGGTTAAAGTTATTCAGTCAAGAGCAATAACAAATGCAAAAAAAAAAAAATTGATGTTTTCAAACATAAAATATTAAATATTCAATTTGGAAATTGTAAAAAATTAAAAGACATTTAGATGTGATATTAAAACTGCCAGTGGGCGGCAGCAAGTCACTGTTAATGAGTGAGTCATTGCGATTCAGTTGATTCAGTCAAATGGATGATTCATTCAGGAGCGAAGCATTTGACTGACTTAAGTGAGATGATTCAACCGATTCACTAAACAAATTCATTCAGAAAGCTGATTTATTCAGTCGGAAACACTGTTGCACAAAAAAAAATTAACAAAAATAACGACTTTACTCAACAATTCTCCTCCTCATCCCATCTGTGATAATCTCTCCACAATGGCGGCATGCCTCTGTCAGAAATATCTTAATTTGTGTTCTGAAGGTGAATGAAGGTCTTACGGGTTTGAAACAACAGGGTGAAGTTGAGCAATTAATTATATACATTAATTAATATATATAAATTTTTTGGTGAACTAACCCTTTAAGTAAATTTGATATTTTTATTCACAATTTAACTTTAGTTTTACAATTAAACTTTGGTGCAGAGTTGGCACTTCCATGTGAGGATGAGTTAGCCTTCAGTAAAGGTGTAACGAGGACGCTGAGGCAGAAGTAGAATCTATATGCGGTTGTTTATTACAGGAAGCAGAGTACAGAGAAACAGGCAGAGGGTCAATACCGGGAAGGCAATCCGATAGCATACAATACACAAACGTAATCCAAGCAGCAGTGAGTGTAATCAGGCAGTGGGTCAGATAACGGGTAGGCAGTCCAATATAGCAAACGTAGCAATAGGGGAAATCCAGAGAGCGATAGTCAAAGGGCAGATACAGGGTCAAACCTTGAAAGCAGTCCACACAGGCAAACAATCCAAATAGGGGTAATCCATAAACTCGAAATCCAGAACAAGGCAAGGCAGCAACAGGTAGTCAGACAAAGAATTAGTAAACGCTCGGTAAGGCAGGTGAAACTGGCAATACTTCGCACTGGAGAGCACACGGTGATCGCTTAAGTAGTGCCAAACAGGAAGTGAGAGTAGAAGCAGCAGAGGGAGCGTGCAGTCAGTATTCGGGTGAGGGCCCCCTCTGCTGGCGTGGCGTTACAGAATCCCCCCCCCAGGAGCGACTCCTGGAGCTCGACGTGGACGTCCCCGTGGTCGTGGCGCAGGTCAGTCGGGTCTGGCTCGATGAAACTCCTCAATGAGTGATGGGTCCAGGATGTCGCGGGCGGCTACCCATGATCTCTCCTCAGGTCCATACCCCTCCCAGTCCACCAGATACTGGAGCTGACCCCGTCGACGACGCGAGTCCAGCAACTCGTTCACCTGATAAGCGGGAGTCCCGTCAATATCTAAGGGTGGTGGTGGTTCTGGGGCTTCATGGCCGGTGTCAGCGTCCGGGTGGACCGGTTTCAGGAGGGAGACATGGAAGGAGGGAGAGATACGATAGTTAGCAGGAAGCTGTAACTGATAGGTAACCTCATTAATTCTTTGTAGAATTTTGAAAGGACCTACGTACCTTGGGGAGAGCTTCCTGCTGGGCAGCCGCAACTTGATGTCCCGAGTGGAGAGCCAGACCCGTTGCCCAGGTTGGTAGGGAGGGTGTGGGCGACGTCGTCTGTTGCCTTGCAGTTCCTGTGTCCTGACAGCCCACTGGAGACGAACATGAGCACTGTCCCACACCCTCTCGCTACGCCTTATCCAGTCCAGGCGTTACAAAAGGTTAAATGATGGGGATCTACTTATTTTTGGTTTGTGTGAGCTCCGAATACATAAATCTATCCAGTTCTAATAGAAATGTGCATTTAAATTAGCGTTGGGCGATAGGCTCAGTCATTATGTCGTCCTGTTGTGAGCCTGTGAGATCGGCGATAAATAAATTAGCACAATAATATTGTGTAATTATTTAGTTAGTTTCATTGCTGGAAAGTGAACCAACTCCACATTAAGGCTAAAAGCAACCATATATTTTTAATATGACTTAATTTGTATTTAACATGATAACAATTTTATAGAAACATTGTAAGTTACTAATTGTGATGCTTACATTTCCTCAGTTATTCAAAAAGCAGCTACAGAAATTGAGCAAAGAACATAAAACATAAAAAATACTCCCATTATAATCAGTAAAACTATCTACACTGTATGATGATCTCTTACTCCTTATTTTACACTGCACACATCCACTTCAGACACACTCTCCGTCAAGAATCAATACCGATGCAGCCACTGGAGCTGATTGCGGCCACTCTAGTCAATGCTTGTGTTTATACCAGCTGGGCCACGGCACGTTTATGAAGCGCCTCAGAAACAGCACAACACGCTGCATCATTAAAGATAGGTGCCTATCTATTTTTGATGGATAATAATAATAATAACTTTTCGCATTTCACCCATGGTCATATGATCAAGTGCACACAAACAGCAGTGAGAAGTGAACAAGTCTCCAGGACGAGTGTAGAAGATGTGAGATCTCCCATCCTGACCTTCTGGGGTCTATTGCTGTGTGGAGGGCTGTGATGACTGCATCCTTCATCGATCTGTTTGCTCAGTATGCAAACTGGTGTTTATCAAGGTCAGCAGGGAAGGAAGCTTTAATATGAGAGAAGATGAGTCTCTCAAATCATCTATGTAGGGTTTTAGTCAAATTTAAGTGATTCAATTGGGAATTGAATCCAAAGGATTCAGAATCAACTTGATTAACTGATTCAAAGTTAGCAATTTACATTTTTATCAACTGTTCATCCACCGAATGTGCACTTAGGATATTTAGGATATAACTCGATGTTTATATTATTCCCATGGCCATCGGATTATAATATAAACAAAATATTCATTTGTTATGAGCTAGGTAGCAAAATCTAGGGCACAGGCAGTAGCTTTGTGAACAGAAAAACAAGACAATGTTCTTTTCAATGAAACAAGAATTTATTGAACTACTCTAAGATACATGAACTAAACTACTAACAATTACACGCACAGATACACACACACACACACACACACACACACACACACACGCATAGGGTTCAAGGAATGAGAGTCTATGGAGTTTGAAGGGAATCCCAAAACTACTAGTATCTGCTACTAGTTCTTAAATTGCAACCTGAGAAAACCATAAAAGCAGAGATTTATCTTTTAGCTGCTTAAGGAATTTTAGCACCAGTTCAGCAAGAGATTAAGGAGACCTTGTTTTACTTGCGTTCGGGTTTTCCTCTGTGGGCTCGTCTTAGCAGAGGGAATTGCGTCACCTCTGGTTGGGTGCCTGGTTCTTTGGGTGACGTCTCTGGGAAGCCTTCTGTGGTGATTGGATAGTTGGAGAGGCTGGATGAAGCTTCGGTTGGTTGCTTGGTTACATGGATGATGCTCTCGGAGCTCAGGTGAGCGCTGGCGTAGTGTTTCTCTCGTTGCGAGCGTCTCACGCCGTTCGCGCCGTCAGGGCATTTCAAGCTGTTTCCGCTGTTCGGTGTTTCACGCAGTTAGGTCAGTTTAAGCTTGGTTGCTTGGTTACCGAGTGTGATGAGCTTGAAGTTCTTTGCAAGTCGGAGTTGCGGGTCGCAAGGACTTTGAGAGTTTCACGAAGCTTTAGCTGGTTCTGGAGAGTTCTGGATGGCACAGTCGCGTTATGATCAAGCTGGGAGCGCTGGTGAGAGCGAGCTGAAAACGACAGGCGAATGGTTGTGCTGGACATTTGAATTTAACCGGGCCGACGAAGTCCGTCCCCTGAAGTTGCGTTCCAATCATTTGGGTTGCAAGCGGGGCTCCGTCCCGTACTGTTGCTCATTTGTGCATACTGTAGCATCATGTCTTTCTGTCACATTGAGGCAATTTTCTGCAATAGTTTGTTAATCTCTTCAATAAGTGTTGAAATGCAAACCTTGTACATAATATCAACCTTTCATTCACGTCAACATCTTGGGAATAAAATGAGCTTTCATTTAATACCAAACATCGGGCAACTTGCATACACACTAATAACTTTGTCTACCTAACTGGTTATACACACATTGGTTACCTGCGTAGGCTACAATAAACACACCAAGCATATAAGAGACATAGACAACATATAATTATGGGTTACTTGCGCTACTAGTAGCAGAGATAAATGATTGTCTTTAGGATCATTTGTATAAGTTTGTGTCTTCTTTGTTGGAGGGAAAGAACATTTGGCGTATCTGAGAGGGGGAGAAAGGAATGCTGAATGTCACGCTGTAGTGACCCGCGTACCCTGTGGGCGGGACGTGTCAATGTAAATCTGTCTTTCGTGTTTATTCGATTTATCAATTTATGCATAGCCGGTCACCAGTTGCCCTGGCCGTCTGTTTTTGAGATGGCCTCAGATGAGGGGGGAGATTCCTCCTATCACTGTTTCATTGTTCTTGTGGTACTCATGATGGGTCTGGCTGATCACTCTCTTTCTGTGTCTCTTCCTATATCAGCAGACCGGTCAAGGAGCACCATTAACCATGTAGTTTGCACAGGGGTGTTTTGTCCCCTGGGGAGATAACGCAGGATTGATCCAGACAAGGAGGTGTTATTGTAGGGATCAGAATATTCTAATAGTCTTTTGAGAGTCCATAGGGATGGCTGTAAATGAAGTTTATTGTTCAGGCTGGTCAGGGGGGTGCAGCTTTAGATTCCCCTGGAATGTAGTGATGCTGTTTCTCTTTTGGCGATTTGTTCGATAGAGGTCTTCCATCTAGTAATGATGGGGGTCAAGGCAACTGGTCGGGAGGCATTAAGGCAATTCACTTTGCTTTTCTTTGGTATTGGGATAATTGTAGCTGATTTGAGGCAGGTCGGCACTGTTGATTGCAGAAGTGAGAGATTAAAGATGGTGGTGAATATCCCTGCTAGCTGTCCGTGCAGGCCTTGAGGATTCTTCCTGTGACTCCATCTGGACCAGCTGCTTTCCTCTCCTTGATTCTGCATGTGTGAAGTGTGAATCTGACTTGGTGCTGGTGTAGTACTATGGGGTTGTTTCCCTCTGGTGTTCTCTCTGTTTTAGGGTTGATGCTGCCAAAGAAGATAGGTTAATCCCAACAGCAAAATGAAAATGATCCAAGTAGAAAGAAAGCCATCTCTGCCTGTTTACATTAAGGGACATCAGTCCAGGGGAAGAGATAACATATGACTATGGGGATTCTGATTGGCCATGGAGGAACAAGGTATTTACAAGTGCTGTGACTGCTGGCTAACCACTGTCTGTGAGCACTACAACCAATTTTTAGTTCATTCTGAACTAGTATGTGTACAGTAGCATCAGTACCAATTAAATTCTGCATCCGCTTGTAGTCAAATGCTTTTGGTACTGGTGGTTGGTACTGACTTGCCTGCTCTGCCTCTTAAGCATCATACAACATATTCATTATGCTGTTCAGTCTGAGCTGCACTGCTTTTGTTCCCCCTTCCAATACAGTTACAACTGGGCTGCATGAAGACTGACTGCAGGAAGCAGATTTTGACATTTCTGACCATTGGTCATCAACAACGGTGCTTGCATCAAGCATGTGATCATTTGCTTGGCTGTCCTCAGTTGGTCCTGTGTCCTTTGGCTCAGAGTCAAGCTATAGTAAACAACACAGGTAGAGACAAAGGGTAAAAAATGAAGACCTTGGCAATTTTGTTTAGGTATGAAAGTTTCACATTTACATTTATTCATTCAGCTGAGACATTTGTCAAAAGGAACTTACAATTAAATTCACTAAGTGAAGGATAACATTGAAGTTACAATCTAATAAGTGCCCTCAGTGTAAGAATAAATAATACCTTTGCATGCAATACAAAATCAGAGGGTGACAGTGCAGAGTGTCATTTAGGCCAAGGGATGTAGAGATACAAGAGAACACAGCACAACTTATGTTTGCTGACATTTCGTATTACTTGATTCGGTGGGTCTGTGCATCACATAGGCCTTTAAAAACTCCAATTTTGCTTAAAGGTAAGTGGTTTCTGTCCAATGCCGCTGGGTTTAGGCTTTATAAGTTTGCCATATTGTGTTCTTAGTGATGCTACTCTTGTTCTCACCTCATTCACTGCAAAAAAGATGTCACAATTACAACAACATGTCGTCGTCGTCGTCGTCGTCAACAACAACAACAACAACAACAACAACAACAACAACAACAACAACAACAACAACAACAACAACAACAACAACAACAAAGTGGATTCCATATGTGTAAAATTCTGTGGTATAGCCTCAGAGACCTTGTTTCCCTGGCAGGCCCCTGCCATTTCCAAGAGGGTTACAATCATCTCCAATCTTCCATGTTTCTGAAAAATAAGTCATATGTGTAAGTGGTTCCGAAACCTCCCGTGGGAAGGATGGGGCTTCCACACGTTCCCATTGTTCCAGTCTCACTAAAGTGGGTAGTGCTATGGTATACAGTGACTAGTCTTCTTTATGCGAGCCCCGGCCTAGGCCAGAAAGGGGGCACAGGAGGCTTGCTCAGGACACTGGAAGGGGCAGCAGTCATGGCGCTTTGGTAGGGATCCCAATTCGTCAGTCACCAACGTGATATCGAAAGTGACTGACTGATAGGGAACATCTCTGTTATGTATGTAACCCTCGTTCCCTGAAGGAGCGAACAGAGATGGCAGCCATGGTGCTTTGGTAGGGATCCCAATCGTCAGTTACCGATGTGACGTTGAAAGTGACCGACTGATAGGGAACGTCTCGGTTGCATATGTAACTCTCGTTCCCTGAAGGAGGGAACGGAGACGTCATGTCCTGTCACCACAGCTGCTGTACCACCGCTGAGCGGCCAGGTCAGCAGGTCTGCTCCTTAGCAATAACCTGACTATGCACTGCATCTGCTGCCTATTTATACTTGCGCTGCGGATAGTGGCAGCTGGATGCAGTCATCGCATGCCAATATGCATTGGCTCGTTTAGTTTACACTCAAAGTGGATTGGTCTCTCTAAGCGAGATCCCAATTTGTTGGTCACTGACAAATAACCGAGACGTTCTGAAGACAGCACAGCGTCCATCATATGTACATCATAAACAAGTTTCAGTCATGTAAAATGTGTCCTGCACTGAACCAAGTACAAAAATTCAAAATGGCAGTGAGTGCCACGGAAAACACGTAGGTAAAGATGCACTGCTGAACAATCCAGTTCAAATATAACAAGTCCACATTGAAGAAAAGACTGGTAACACTGAAGAAACATCTGTTGATCCATGTGCACAATTTCCAAATAAATCCTTTTCAGGAAACAAGAATTACTGCTACATTTGTGGCAAAGCTCAATCCAAATTTACAAGACACTTAAAAGTCCATGAAAAAACTAAGTGGATGTTGCTCAGGTTGTGGTTCTGCCTTAACACTCAAAAGAACACATACAAAAAATGCTTGACAAACTGAGAAACAAAGGTAACTACAAACACAACATTGATGTTTTAGCCAGTGGTACTGGATTATTAAAAATTGTGACTGAAAGCAAAGAAAAATTATGTGCATTGCATGTAGCAGATTATGTGCATTGCATGTATTGTCATGTATTTATTCTTCAGAGGGATCTGTGGAGACACACTCGCAATTGCCTTTCAAAACCAGTGGAAAATTAAGCAGAGCAAGGAAGAACTAGGATCTTGTCTTTGGCAAAAATGTCTAATACAGTTCTATGTCAGCAGATATCACAGGGTGTTTGGAAGCTGTTAACTGTGATAAAAGATGATGATATCTCTGCTGCTGTGTGGAGTGACTTCTGCATTCTTCAGCTGGCCCAGTCATTTTTCAATAAACATGGACAGGATCCCACCAAATACGACTATATTTGACAGAAGCTCCGGGAAATTGGAAGACTTTTATTGATCATGCAAAGAGAATTTTCAATACATACTCTTGAAGATGCTTTAAGACCTGCACATTTTTAAGGCACTCATCCAGGCTGTCGAGAAGCTCTCTTGGTTTTATAAGGAAAAGCTTTCCTACCAGACTCCAAGCCTTGCTCTTAAATGGGGTCACACAGTGAGATCAGTGAGATTATATGCTGCTGTTACGACCCCAAAGTGGTCTAGGGGTTCTGGGGTCGAACATTTAAAATATAGACATTAAAAAACATATACATACAAGCAATGTGCGAGACATAAACAAAAGGGGATATAACAATAAGACGTGATGGCAAGAAAACACAATACAAAACAGCAACAACATGGGGGGTTTGCGAGTGGTCCGGCGTGCACTTTTATCTGGGAGGGTCTTGACCGATTGGGGGCGCCAGGATGGGTGACGTCAGGAGTTAATGATGATTGGCGGGTGACAGAACCAATGACCGGTAACTAGGAAAAGTGAAAGTAAACAGGAGAAGAGACAGCAGGAAACACATAACACAACACAAGCACGTAACAGTTGCAGAGCTTTAATGGCAAAAATCAACCCAGACATTCAAAAAGCTGTACAATGCAAAGTGGTGTGATCTTGTTTCTCACACAGCTTTGACCACCTTGAATGAGGGACACTTTAACAAACCATCCACCCTCCCTTTCACAGAGAATGTACAACGTCTTCACCAGCATCTTGAAAAGGTTGCTGGTTTAGCATCTGAGAACTTGAAAAAGATACCATCAGCACAAGTCTATGCGGAACTTTGCAAAGCAGCGCTAGCTAAAATAATACTGTTCAGCCGAAGACGTGGAGGAGAGGTTGCAAAGATGCAACTAAAAAGCTTCCTGGAGAGGAACACAGCTGCCCTACATAAGGATGTTGCTGCTGGTCTAACAAAGTTTGAACAAAAACTTTGTGCACACTTCAATCAGGTGGAAATTAGGGGTAAATGGGGGCGAAAAGAGTGTGGTGTCCCAGAAGAAAATGCATTCCTGTTTGGAAGACCCAGCTGTTTGACTCCTTGTCAAGGACAAGACTGTCTGAGAATTTATACAAACGAATGTGGTGCACAAAACCCTGAACTCCTCAGGTCGACACAATTGCACAAACATGTTGCAACACTGTCCCAGGCCCTAAACCTAAAAAATCATGAGCTTGACCAAGTTGCTGACTTTTTGGGCCATGCTATTCATGCCCACAGAGAGTACTATTGGCCCCCAGAGGATTTGATGCATTTTTTTCGCAGATAACTTGGACTTTACTGATGATGAGCAAAGTGAATGCAGTGATGTTGAGACCCACAGACAATAACTGAAATGGGTATAAGCACATAAACATACAAGCACCAAATCATTAAATTCAATATATGAAGTGTATCAAATAGTGCACCAAAACTTAAACAGTAGCTCAGATATGCACAGCTGTTATTGAAGCAACATGATAACAAATATAGCCAATTTGTGTCAAGTAAATTTAAAATATTTTATCTGTAACAGGTTGAGGTTGATCTGCTCTTTTGTGCTTGTCTTAGACCTACCCCAAAAATCAGCTGAGACATAGTGTACCTGACAGCAAATTCTACAAAGTACCAATCAAATCACTGCCCAACAAAATAAAACATGCTTTCAGTTTTAACTGTTTTTGTTTGTGATGAAAAGGATATCTTTCTAGAGATTTGAAGTTTCATCTTAATGAATAAGTTGGTTTTTGAAATGTATTTTAAGTGTTCTATTTTTCCATTTACAGATGATGACTCTGCCTTGAGAGACTCATCTCGAGGTATGACTTGAATTAAGTGTTTTTGTTGTTGTTTTTTTTTTTTTTTAACTAAGAATCCATTTTAAGGGTTTATATTTATGTAAAAAAATATTAATACTGAAATTAAAAGGAGTGCCATAAATAATCCTGTTTTTTTTTTTTTTTTTTTTTTTTTTTTTACATATTTTGAATTAGATTTTCAATCTGCTTCTTTTTACTTGTGTTTGGTCACTGAAGGATGTTCTGAAAGCATTTAAAATGCAGTTTAGATTGCTGTGGCGATACTGATTTATAATATTCTGCAAACGACATAAATTAGAATAAGATTAAATATTAAATTTAAGATTAACTTGTAATTTTTTACAAATTTGTTTGTTTCTGTTTTTTATTTTATTCATATTTTCTCTTTTTTTTTCTTCTTTTTTTAGCAATCAGTACTGGTAGGAAGGACAAAGAGCACAGCAGGAGGGAAGTGTGTGAACAACCTGGTAAAAGCACACAAACATTCACAAAAACACTATACTAAGGTATAGTGCCGATCAAGAATCAAGGTTGAAATAATACATATAATACATACAAAACGCATGCACAAGGATAAAGCAGAATACTGTTTATTTAAACACGGAAAAAACACCAGATATCACTAGAAATAACACGTTAAACATAAACAATACCAGAAAAAGGAACTGAGGGAGACATAGGTCTTAAATTTAAAATGCAGTTTAGATTGCTTTGGTGACACTGATTTTTAAGATTATATAAATGCCATTAGTTAAAATAAGATTAAATATTAAATGTGAGATTAACATCTACAATTTTTTTTTTTTATTGTTTGATGTAGTTTGGTGCCAAATAATGAGATGGGGAACTTTTCAGCTTTGCGTGGAACTATTACTGAATAAAGTTTGATAAGAAAGCAATATGACTGCAAAGATTAACAAAACATAGATGGCTCGAGCAGGCCAATATTCCCAGTGTACTTCTTCATCTCTCACGCTGCTGCTCATGGGAAATGTAGTTCATTTGGATATATTTTGTTAATCTGCTTGTTTGAAGGACCTTGCAAAGTCCCCGCATGCTATGAACCTCCTTAATGCTAAAAGGTAGTTCTCTGTACTTTGATTTGAGACTAGTTCCAAATGTATGGCCCTAGTGACCGCACAAGTTAAGATGCTATGTAGGCTTTACTGGCACCATTTAGGGCTGCCACTAACAACTATTTTTATATCGGTTAATCTATCAACTAATATGTGAATTAATCGATTAATCTAAATGAGACTCAACTCGGACTCGTGACCAAGGACTCGAGACTTGACTCAGACTCCAGCATCAAAGACTTTAGACTTGACTCGGACTCCAAGTTAAAGACTTGTGAACATCTCTGCTTATCGCATTATAGTCCTTCACATCCACTGCAATCTCAAAACTCTGACCATTTGATAATACCTAGAATATCAAAATCAACTGGGGGCAGCAAATCCTTTACTTATTTAGCGCCCAAACTCTAGAACAATCTACCTAACATTGTTTGGAAGGCAGACACACTCTGTCAGTTTAAATCTAGATTAAAGACCCATCTCTTTAACCTGGTTTACACATAACACACTAACAGTGTTGGGGAGTAACTATAAACTATAAACTATAAACTATAAACGCAACACTTTTGTTTTTGCTCCCATTTTTCATGAGCTGAACTCAAAGATCTAAGACTTTTTCTGTGTACACAAAAGGCCTATTTCTCTCAAATATTGTTCACAAATCTGTCTAAATCTGTGTTAGTGAGCACTTCTCCTTTGCCGAGATAATCCATCCACCTCACAGGTGTGGCACATCAAAGTGCTGATTAGACAGCATGATTATTGCACAGGTGTGTCTTAGGCTGGCCACAATAAAAGGCCACTCTAAAATGTGCAGTTTTGTCACACAGCACAATGCCACAAGTTTTGAGGGAGCGTGCAATTGGCATGCCGACTGCAGGAATGTCCACCAGAGCTGTTGCCTGTGAACTGAATGTTCATTTCTCTACCATAAGCCGTTTTCAAAGACGTTTCAGAGAATTTGGCAGTACATCCAACCGGCCTCACAACCGCAGACCACGTATAACCACACCACAGGACGTCCACATCCAGCATCTTCATCTCCAAGATCGTTTGAGAGCAGACACGCGGACAGCTGCTGCAACAATCGGTTTGCATAACCAAAGAATTTCTGCGTTTATAACTTTGGTCAATGTACACAATTTAATTACAAAATAAATGTAATTGTAATTAGTTACAGTTACTGAGAAAAAATGTGTAATTAAATGAGTCACCTTTGATAATGTTTGCAAAGGGCGTTACATCTGAATTTTCACACACACACACACACACACACACACACAGGCATTATTTTTTTTTTTTTCCAAAGCATTGTTAGATGCCGGTGTTTCCTCACACATTTCAACACAACGCAGACTAAAGAATTATACGGTTACACAAACACAGCTGCTGCCATTTTGTTTTGTCCACTGTAATGGATTGTAAGATAACTAACAAACTTGTACTGTAAGTACTAGTACTTAATTATTTATGTGGTGAAATGTTGTATAATAAAAGTGGTATGACTGCACTGTATCCCTTAAATGTCTGTCTAGTTTGATCTTGACGCTCGCTAGTAACTGATTTCTTTATGGAAGATTTGCATTCAAATATTTCAAATTAGATCAGTGTTTCATGTCTAATTATTTACTTTTGTGGCAAGCAACTGTGTAATAAGTGGGATAATGTACATCCAGACAGTTTTTATTGCAAAATAAAGGTGTATATTATCCCTTGCTTATTATAATCTTAATTCAAGTGATAAATGATTTTGAAAGTCTGACAGTAGGCTAATCAGTGTTGAGTGCTACTGTAAGGTTAACTCTGCCTGGTTTAAATGTTTCAAAATGATTAACAGTTGAAAATATTAGACATTTTGAAAAGTAATCAAAAAGTAATGAAATGTAATGTTACATTACTTTAATAAAATAATTGAAAAGTTACTCTACTTATTACATTTTAAATAGAGTAACTCGTAATCTATTACATTTCCAAAGTAACCCTGCCAACACTGCACACTAACATATTTCTATTATTCAAATCTGTTAAAGGATTGTAAGGCTGCATTTATTAGGTCAGCCAGAACCGGGAACACTTCACATAACACTTCAAATGAACTTGTTACATCGGAAAAAGAATTGGATCTACACTAATATTTGTCGGTTTCATTCTTATTCTGAGGTAACTGTAGCCACCCAGATCCAGTCTGTATTTAGATCAGATGGTCACTGCAGTCACCTGGATTTAACTGAAAGCTGAGTGTTTACTATTGTCCTTTTGCATTATCAGCACACTATTTTCTTGTTTAATACTGTATAGCTGCTTTGACCCAATCTGTATTGTTAAAAGTGCTATATAAATAAAGGTGATTTGACTTGACGTATACACACACACACACACACACACACACACACAGGCTGCGTCCGAAACCGCCTACTTCTCTACTATATAGTAGGGGAAAAGCAGTAGGCGAGCGAATAAGTATGTCCGAATCCTTAGTATTCATAAAAGAGTAGGCGAGAATTAGTAGGCAAAGCACTAATTCTCGCGAGATTCGAACGTATGTCTACTTAAAGTGCGTCTGAATATGCCTACTAACCTACTATATAGTAGGCAAAAAGAGTACGTAAAGAAAGAAGTACGTTTAAAAGCTAAAAGAGTAGGTGAGAAATCCCCGGATGTCCTACTGCTTCAGACCAGATTTTGGAGTGTTTATTGATGGATACTTTTCAATCCCAAGATTCCGCGGGAGAGCAATATGTCATCATCGAACGTGATTGAGAACCGCAACGAGGGTGTTTACAAATGTGAGCAGTACAAACCAAAACACGGCTCCTTGTGTTAAAATTGTATTTGTTGACCTACTGTATAGTAAGGTGTAAAGACGTTAAACAGCATAGTATATCTGTGATTTTGCTGTGAAAAGATGATTTATTATGTATATCGAACAGTAGAGCTCCAGTAAGCACACGTACGTCTCCAAAGTTGATTTACACAAATCATATACATCTTAAAGATGATTACTAAATGTCTATTTAACATCTGACAGGAAAATGTTCTAAAAGAATTGCAGATGAGCACATCACGACATCTCAACAAAACATACATCTGAGTGAGTGATGTACCTTATGTGTGCTTATTATTCTAATTCTAATTCACTGTTGCCAATACTGCTTTAGTTGAATGCAAGTAATGTAAATAAACGTACGTACATGAAGTAACTAAACATGAGTTATCTATTTTATTTGTCCATAGTCCTGTTGACATATTGAGGATCATTTGTGTTGGATAAAAAGTCAGTTAACACACCAGCAACTGCCTCAACATGTAAATGTAGTAGAAATCACAGAGGTAACTGAATCCTGTCTGAATGTTACAGGGACAGATGAGACACTCGTCTGCTTACCCAGTGCAGCGTGACTGATAAAGGAATGCTGCCATCAAAGGCTTTGAGTTTATTTGAATTGTTGTCATTTCAAACATAGCCATTACATCACTTTTCTGATTCTTGATTTCTGTGCCTTTGCTGCAGATCTTTTGTGGTGGAGCAGGACCTGCAATGAATGGTGACGCCGGCATTTGTGGGGGAAAAAAGGAAAAGCTGATATAAAAATATAAAGTAAGATCATTTTGTTACTTCTAATACAGAGATCAAATGATATTGTGCTGTGACAGTTTTGTATTATATTTGTGCATCTTTGTATGATCTGAAATGTCTGCAGACCGGTGTGCACTGAGAAAAGAGAAATCCACAGCAGAATCCTGGAAATGGTCTAGTGCCATGGATGAGACCCTCCATTACTCCACCTGCCCTTGTTCCCTCATCTGGACCAGATGTTGCTGTGGCCTCTTCATCATCAGTGAGCTCAGAGCCAGCGAGAGCATCTTGAAAAAGACTAAAAGAAACTGAGGATGTGATTTTGGTCAAGTTTGTTCTGCTGGTTTCATCGGTCAAGGGAGCCTGAGTTTCAGAAGCTTCAAAAGCATCATCAAATAATGTCATGAAGCTTCTGAAACTCAGGCTCCATTGACCGATGTTGTACAAACAGAAACCAGCAGGACAGACTTAACCAAAATCACCTTGTGTGATTAGAAAAAAAACAAAAAACAAATATAGCTGCAAGCAGCAATTACCGGGGTTCGAGCAAATAAGGCTTTTAAGGTGCTTTGCAAAGTTGTTCAGAATGAGGGGATATATCATACAAATGTAAGTGTAGGATCTAGTGTTTGTCTGAATAGATGAGCATTTTTTAACAATTTGAGGCCATTTAGCATAGAAATCTTGTTTTTAAGGCCTTTTTAACCGTTATAGCACCACCTATGGTCTGATCTCCATGAAACTTTGTATGCTTGTTAAGAATCATCTGACACATATTTTCTCCAATTTTTGTAAAGTTTTGAGTTTTCGTTTTGGTTTTATAAGCTTTTGGGTATATGTGGCCACGCCCCTATTGTAAATGGCCCCGTTATAGCTAACCGAAGGACAAAATTCAAAATTTGCTTTTTTTTAGCAATTTGAGGCTAATTGCTATAGAAATGTTGTTTTTTGAAGCCTATTTAACTGTTATAGCGCCACCTATGCTCCACTCTTCATGAAACTTTGCATGCCTGTTTAGCATCATGAAAGGGTGTGTGGATTTAAGATGTAGTGCAACGCAAAATATATGGCTAACACAATAAAACACATCCGTGATGGAGAATACACTCACAAACACAGAAATTAAATGATTAAACTGTTATATTAATGTTCATTAAGCATTACTACACACACACACACACACACACACACACACACACACACACATTTTGTTGCACATAAGAGATTTGTGTATTAAATGGTAGGTGACAAAATGTTTAGTTCAAGTCTTGTCTTTTTAAGATTTTATATATCATTTTCAGGTTTCACTGTAATCATAATCTTCTATTATTGTCAAATATGAGATATGTGTTTAAATGAAGTGTTAAACTTTGACTAAATGTGATTTGAAATGTTATAACAGTGATTTACTCTATGTATGAATTGAAATTAATGGAAAACAATCTGTGAATAGCAGTGTTCATTTCAATGAGCCATTAGTGGTCTTCTACTGCCATCTAGTGGTTATAGTTGTAATTTCATGACATTTTAAAGAGATGCATTGTTTTTAAGCTTTATAACTGTTACATTGCCTTTTTTTGCCTGATGTCTTTAAAATGCAGGCTTGTTTAGAATTGTATGATGATGATTTGACTTAGGTTTGTGAAATTTTCTTTCCTTTTAGGGTTTATAGACTCGGGTACAGTAGATCATGATCTTATTATTAAGTGGCTATCTAAATGGTAGGGATGTGACGAGACCAGTCGGATTTCGCGAGATCTCGTGACAGTATCCTCCCACAACATTTTGCCATGTTTACATTAGAGCTGCACTATTAATCCTTAAAATATTGACGTGTCGATTCAAACACCCACAACGAGTTATCTATGTCTATTAGGACTGTTTCACATCGCCAGTGTCAGTGGAGCGTGAGAAGCAGGTTTTGTCGCTGCCCATATTAATGAATTAGAAGGTCGGAGTAAATGTGAAAGCAGAAAGAGCAACACAAACAGTCTTTTCAACCACATTATAATCATTATTTCTGTGTTACAGATATTTAAATAATAGAAGTACTGGGATAAAAGTTTATAGTTTGGGTATAAACACTTACTGTCTACAGTAGCGATCAAAACGAAAGTATTTTAACACGTGTATCTATTGTAACGCTTATCCTCTTCCGCCAGGAGGTGGCGACAACTGCCCGTTTAAAAAAAAAGTATGTCATTGAATAATTCATTCAGGAGATTTCAATAGTCAAACAAGTCTTAATGAAGTGAGACACTGACTCCTTTGATGAATGTTTTTTTATTTTATTTTGTTTAAATGAATATATGTTTTTAAAAGACTTAAGCAATGAACAGTTTGTCAGAACCACTAGTAAATTGTTATTTTGTTTACTTTTCTAATCTTTTTTTCTCCAGAATCGTGAGAGAATCATAATCTTCAATTTATAAAAAACAACTAGGATTCTCAATTTATCCAGAATCATGAAGCTCTTGTTTAAATGTTGTTTATTACTGCATATTATTCATTAAAATTAAAGTTTAATTTCATAAAGTTCAAAATGCACCTTAATTTTTTTGCATTTTGTGTTTTTCAGTTGAATAAAAGACTATTTTCCCTATATATTTCATCATTGAGGATTTCTTAAGAAAAGTTTAACCCAATCTCATGTCTCGTCACACCCCTACTAAATGGCAATCATCTAAATGCAATTAGCATTTATTTAACCATTTGAAGCCATTTACCATATACACCTTGTGTTTTTGAAGCCTTTTTAACTGTTATAGCGCCACCTATGGTCCGATCTTCACGAAACTTTGCATGCTTGTTAAGAATCATCTGACACATGTTCTCACCAATTTACGTAAAGTTTTGAGTTTTTGTTTAGGTTTGATAGGCTTTTGGGTATATGTGGCCACGCCCCTTTTGTAAATGACCCCGTTATAGCTAACCGAAGGACAAAATTCAACATTTTTTTTTAAATTATTGATCTAGAGAGTCCAGAGAATATTACTGCAGTGGTTTGATCGAGATTAAGCGAAAAACCTAGGACTAGTTCGCAAAAGTAGGTTTTTAACATATTTGTGAATGATTAATGAACGACTTGAATGACAGCAATGGTTCTTGAGGCAAAGTTGTTCATTATGAGGAGATCTATCAGATGATATGAAGATCCAGTGTTTATGTGAATATACTAGCATTTATTTTTCCATTTGAAGCCAATTACCTTACACAGCTTGTGTTTTTGAAGCCTTTTTAACTGTTATAGCGCCACCTTTGGTCCAATCTTCACGAAACTTTGCATGCTTGTTAAGAGTCATCTAACACATGTTTTCTCCAACTTTTGTAAAGTTTTGAGTTTTTGTTTAGGTTTGATAGGCTTTTGGGTATATGTGGCCACGCCCCTTTTGTAAATGACCCCGTTATAGCTAACCAAAGGACAAAATTCAACATTTTTTTGATAATTATTGATCTAGAGAGTCTGGAGAACTGTGCTGCAGTGGTTTGATCGAGATTGAGTGAAAAACCTAGGACTAGAAAAAGTAGGTTTTTCACATATTTGTGAATAATTAATGAACGGTTTGATTGACAGCAATGGTTCTTGAGGCGAAGTTGTTCATCATGAGGAGATCTATCAAATGATATGCATATTGTGTGGATGTGTGAAACACCACGTGATTACAGAGCCATAAAATTCGTTAGCGCCAACTAGTGGCCGATTTCTTTCAAAATTCTTACAGACCTTTAGGTCCATGAGTCGAACATGCCCAGTGAGTTTCGTTCCGATCGGCCTCCGTTAACCTTGTCTAATAGGTGCTCAAAATTCATTGGCCGATGGCGGCCATGTTTTTTGAGATACGCCAATGTCCTTATAGACCGTTATGGCACATTGGACAGAGACACTGCATACCAATTTACAGGTCGATCGGACCAACGATTGCATAGTTATAGTCATTTTTATGTTTTTTCAGGCTTACAGCGCCACCAAGTCGCAGAGCTGTGCTATTTTTTTCATTTGACCAAAGATTGAGCTTATACACATGTGTACCGAGTTTGGTGAAGATATCTCATTTGGTTCATGAGTTATAGCCATTTTAGTAAAAAAGGCCCCCAACCTTACAAACTTTTTGGGGCCCTTTCGCAACGATGAGTCAAAATTTAAGATTTTTTTGATAATTATTGATATTCACTGTCCAGAGAACATTTCTGCAGTGGTTTGGTTCCGATCAGGCGAAAAACCTAGGACTAGTTCGCAAAAGTAGGTTTTGAATTTACTTCAAAATGGCGGAAAAAACCGGGCCCCGTAGAGCGAATCTGATTTTTTTGGCTTTTTATCGGCTTGACCCAAGGATTCCAGAAATCTAATTTTGAGTCTATGACAAACGGTCTAGGAGCTATGAGCATTTTTGCATTTTTGATCACTGTAGCGCCACCTATAGGCCGATTGGGCTGGTTCTTTGCGCCTGAGTAGCGAGGGTGACTACTACCTTCTGACCAAGTTTCAGCTCTCTAGGCCTTACGGTTTGGGCTGCACGATCAGTTTTAGCGTGGAATAATAATAAAAAAAATCCTAACAATTACAATAGGGTTTCAGCACTACGTGCTCGAACCCCTAAAAATCTTAACAATTACAATAGGGTTTCAGCGCTACGCGCTCGAACCCCTAAATATAGCTGCAAGCAGCAATTACCGGGGTTCGAGCAAATAAGGTTGTCTGGATTTAAGATGTAGTGCAACGCAAAATATATGGCTAACACACTAAAACACATCCATGATGGAGAAAACGCTCACAAACACAGAAATTAAATAGTTAAACTGTTATATTAATGTTCATTAAGCATTACTACACACACACATTTTGTTGCACATAAGAGATTTCTGTAATAAATGGTAGGTGACAAAATGTTTAGTTCAAGTCTTGTCTTTTTAAGATTTTATACATCATTTTCAGGTTTCACTGTAATCATAATCTTGTATTATTGTCAAATATGATACATCTGTATAAATGAAGTGTTAAACTTTGACTAAATGTGACTTGAAATGTTATGACAGTGATTTAGTCTATGCATGAATTGAAATTAATTGAAAACAAACCATGAAAACACTGTTCTACTCATTTCAATGAGCCATTAGTGGTCTTCTACTGACATCTAGTGGTTATAGTTGCAATTTCATGGCATTAAAGACAGATCTATTGTTTTTAAGCTTTATAACTGTTACATTGCCTAGTGCTAGTGTTTGTGAAAATATATGAGCATAATTTTTTTTAGCAATTTGAGGCTAATTGCTATAGAAATGTTGTTTTTTGAAGCCTATTTAACTGTTATAGCGCCACCTATGCTCCGCTCTTCATGAAACTTTGCATGCCTGTTTAGCATCATGAAAGGGTGTGTGGATTTAAGATGTAGTGCAACGCAAAATATATGGCTAACACAATAAAACACATCCGTGATGGAGAATACACTCACAAACACAGAAATTAAATGATTAAACTGTTATATTAATGTTCATTAAGCATTACTACACACACACACACACACACACACACACACACACACACACATTTTGTTGCACATAAGAGATTTGTGTATTAAATGGTAGGTGACAAAATGTTTAGTTCAAGTCTTGTCTTTTTAAGATTTTATATATCATTTTCAGGTTTCACTGTAATCATAATCTTGTATTATTGTCAAATATGATATATCTGTATAATTTAAGTGTTAAACTTTGACTAAATGTGATTTGAAATGTTGTAACAGTGATTTAGTTTATGCATGAATTGAAATTAATTGAAAACAAGCCATGAAATGCACTGTTGTAGTCTGTTTAATGATGCATTAGTGGTCTTCTACTGCCATCTAGTGGTTAAAATTGCAATTTCATGGCGTTTTAAAAAAGGATGCCTTGTTTTAAGTTTATAACTGTAACATTGCCTTTTTTGCCTTATGTTGATAAAATTGTATGCTTGTTTAGAATCATATGATAATGATTTTACTTAGGTTTGTGAAATTTTGTTTTCTTTTAGGATTTATAGATTTTTGGGTACAATAGATCATGATCTTGATCTAACATATTTAAAGAACAGCTGGATTGACAGCAATGGTCCTGGAGGCAAAGTTGTTCAGAATGATGACATCTATCATATGATATGAAGATCTAGTGGTTGTGTGAATATATTTGCATGTTTTTAGCAAGTTGAGGCCAATTACCATAGAAATTTTGTTTTTGAAGCCTTTTTAACTGTTATAGTGCCACCTATGGTCTGATCTTCATGAAACTTTGCATGCCTGTTTAGCATCATAAAAGGCTGTGTGGATTTAAGATGTAGTGCAACGCAAAATATATGGCTAACACACTAAAACACATCCATGATGGAGAATACACTGACAAACAGAAATTAAATAGTTAAACTGTTATATTAATGTTCATTAAGCATTACTACACACACACACACACACACACACACACACACACACACACACACACATTTTGTTGCACATAAGAGATTTGTGTATTAAATGGTAGGTGACAAAATGTTTAGTGCAAGTCTTTTTAAGATTTTATATATAATTTTCAGGTTTCACTGTAATCATAATCTTCTATTATTGTCAAATATGAGATATGTGTTTAAATGAAGTGTTAAACTTTGACTAAATGTGATCTGAAATGTTATAACAGTGATTTACTCTATGTATGAATTGAAATTAATGGAAAACACTCTGTGAATAGCAGTGTTCATTTCAATGAGCCATTAGTGGTCTTCTACTGCCATCTAGTGGTTATAGTTGTAATTTCATGACATTTTAAAGAGATGCATTGTTTTTAAGCTTTATAACTGTTACATTGCCTTTTTTTGCCTGATGTCTTTAAAATGCAGGCTTGTTTAGAATTGTATGATGATGATTTGACTTAGGTTTGTGAAATTTTCTTTCCTTTTAGGGTTTATAGACTCGGGTACAGTAGATCATGATCTTATTATTAAGTGGCTATCTAAATGGTAGGGATGTGACGAGACCAGTCGGATTTCGCGAGATCTCGTGACAGTATCCTCCCACAACATTTTGCCATGTTTACATTAGAGCTGCACTATTAATCCTTAAAATATTGACGTGTCGATTCAAACACCCACAACGAGTTATCTATGTCTATTAGGACTGTTTCACATCGCCAGTGTCAGTGGAGCGTGAGAAGCAGGTTTTGTCGCTGCCCATATTAATGAATTAGAAGGTCGGAGTAAATGTGAAAGCAGAAAGAGCAACACAAACAGTCTTTTCAACCACATTATAATCATTATTTCTGTGTTACAGATATTTAAATAATAGAAGTACTGGGATAAAAGTTTATAGTTTGGGTATAAACACTTACTGTCTACAGTAGCGATCAAAACGAAAGTATTTTAACACGTGTATCTATTGTAACGCTTATCCTCTTCCGCCAGGAGGTGGCGACAACTGCCCGTTTAAAAAAAAAGTATGTCATTGAATAATTCATTCAGGAGATTTCAATAGTCAAACAAGTCTTAATGAAGTGAGACACTGACTCCTTTGATGAATGTTTTTTTATTTTATTTTGTTTAAATGAATATATGTTTTTAAAAGACTTAAGCAATGAACAGTTTGTCAGAACCACTAGTAAATTGTTATTTTGTTTACTTTTCTAATCTTTTTTTCTCCAGAATCGTGAGAGAATCATAATCTTCAATTTATAAAAAACAACTAGGATTCTCAATTTATCCAGAATCATGAAGCTCTTGTTTAAATGTTGTTTATTACTGCATATTATTCATTAAAATTAAAGTTTAATTTCATAAAGTTCAAAATGCACCTTAATTTTTTTGCATTTTGTGTTTTTCAGTTGAATAAAAGACTATTTTCCCTATATATTTCATCATTGAGGATTTCTTAAGAAAAGTTTAACCCAATCTCATGTCTCGTCACACCCCTACTAAATGGCTATCTAAATGCAATTAGCATTTATTTAACCATTTGAAGCCATTTACCATATACACCTTGTGTTTTTGAAGCCTTTTTAACTGTTATAGCGCCACCTATGGTCCGATCTTCACGAAACTTTGCATGCTTGTTAAGAATCATCTGACACATGTTCTCACCAATTTACGTAAAGTTTTGAGTTTTTGTTTAGGTTTGATAGGCTTTTGGGTATATGTGGCCACGCCCCTTTTGTAAATGACCCCGTTATAGCTAACCGAAGGACAAAATTCAACATTTTTTTTTAAATTATTGATCTAGAGAGTCCAGAGAATATTACTGCAGTGGTTTGATCGAGATTAAGCGAAAAAACCTAGGACTAGTTCGCAAAAGTAGGTTTTTAACATATTTGTGAATGATTAATGAACGACTTGAATGACAGCAATGGTTCTTGAGGCAAAGTTGTTCATTATGAGGAGATCTATCAGATGATATGAAGATCCAGTGTTTATGTGAATATACTAGCATTTATTTTTCCATTTGAAGCCAATTACCTTACACAGCTTGTGTTTTTGAAGCCTTTTTAACTGTTATAGCGCCACCTTTGGTCCGATCTTCACGAAACTTTGCATGCTTGTTAAGAGTCATCTAACACATGTTTTCTCCAACTTTTGTAAAGTTTTGAGTTTTTGTTTAGGTTTTATAGGCTTTTGGATATATGTGGCCACGCCCCTTTTCTAAATGACCCCGTTATAGCTAACCAAAGGACAAAATTCAACATTTTTTTGATAATTATTGATCTAGAGAGTCTGGAGAACTGTGCTGCAGTGGTTTGATCGAGATTGAGTGAAAAACCTAGGACTAGAAAAAGTAGGTTTTTCACATATTTGTGAATAATTAATGAACGGTTTGATTGACAGCAATGGTTCTTGAGGCGAAGTTGTTCATCATGAGGAGATCTATCAAATGATATGCATATTGTGTGGATGTGTGAAACACCACGTGATTACAGAGCCATAAAATTCGTTAGCGCCAACTAGTGGCCGATTTCTTTCAAAATTCTTACAGACCTTTAGGTCCATGAGTCGAACATGCCCAGTGAGTTTCGTTCCGATCGGCCTCCGTTAACCTTGTCTAATAGGTGCTCAAAATTCATTGGCCGATGGCGGCCATGTTTTTTGAGATACGCCAATGTCCTTATAGACCGTTATGGCACATTGGACAGAGACACTGCATACCAATTTACAGGTCGATCGGACCAACGATTGCATAGTTATAGTCATTTTTATGTTTTTTCAGGCTTACAGCGCCACCAAGTCGCAGAGCTGTGCTATTTTTTTCATTTGACCAAAGATTGAGCTTATACACATGTGTACCGAGTTTGGTGAAGATATCTCATTTGGTTCATGAGTTATAGCCATTTTAGTAAAAAAGGCCCCCAACCTTACAAACTTTTTGGGGCCCTTTCGCAACGATGAGTCAAAATTTAAGATTTTTTTGATAATTATTGATATTCACTGTCCAGAGAACATTTCTGCAGTGGTTTGGTTCCGATCAGGCGAAAAACCTAGGACTAGTTCGCAAAAGTAGGTTTTGAATTTACTTCAAAATGGCGGAAAAAACCGGGCCCCGTAGAGCGAATCTGATTTTTTAGGCTTTTTATCGGCTTGACCCAAGGATTCCAGAAATCTAATTTTTGAGTCTATGACAAACGGTCTAGGAGCTATGAGCATTTTTGCATTTTTGATCACTGTAGCGCCACCTATAGGCCGATTGGGCTGGTTCTTTGCGCCTGAGTAGCGAGGGTGACTACTACCTTCTGACCAAGTTTCAGCTCTCTAGGCCTTACGGTTTGGGCTGCACGATCAGTTTTAGCGCGGAATAATAATAAAAAATATAGCTGCAAGCAGCAATTACCGGGGTTCGAGCATTAAGGCCTTTTAGGTGGTATGCAAAGTTGCTCAGAATGAGGGGATATATCATACAAATGTAAGTGTAAGATCTTGTGTTTGTGTGAATAGATGAGCATTTTTTAACAATCTGAGGCCATTTACCATAGAAATTTTGTTTTTGAAGCCTTTTTAGCTGTTATAGCGCCACCTATGCTCCGATCTCCATGAAACTTTGCATGCTTGTTAAGAATCATCTGACACATTTTTTCACCAATTTTCGTAAAGTTTTGAGTTTTCGTTTTGGTTTTATAGGCTTTTGGGTATATGTGGCCACACCCCTTTTGTAAATTAACCTGGTTATAGCTAACCGAAGGACAAAATTCAAAATTTTTTTGATAATTATTGATCTAGAGAGTCCAGAGAATGTTACTGCATTGGTTTGATCGAGATTGAGCAAAAAACCTAGGACTAGTTCGCAAAAGTAGGTTTTTCACATATTTGTGAATATTTAATGAACGATTTGATTGACAGCAATGGTTCTTGAGGCAAAGTTGTTCATCATGAGGAGATCTATCAAATGGTATGCATATTGTGTGGATGTGTAAAACACCACGTGATTACAGAGCCAAAAAACTCGTTAGCGCCAACTAGTGGCCGATTTCTTTCAAAATTCTTACAGACCTTTAGGGCCATGAGTTGAACATGCCCAGTGAGTTTCGTTCCGATCGACCTCCGTTAACCTTGTCTAATGGGTGCTCAAACTTCATTGGCCGATGGCGGCCATGTTTTTTGAGATACGCCAATGTCCTCATAGACCCTTATGGCACATTGGACAGAGACACTGCATACCAATTTTCAGGTCGATCGGACCAACGATTGCATAGCTAAAGTCATTTTTATGTTTTTTCCACCTTATAGCGCCCCCAAGTGGCAGAGCTGTGCAATTTTTGTTATTTGACCAAAGATTGAGCTTATACACATGTGTACCGAGTTTGGTGAAGATATCTCATTCCATTCAAAAGTTATAGCCAAATGTAAGAATTTGCTAACGTTAGCATAGAACATTTTGGCATTCCTATTCGACCGTGAGTCAAAATTTCAACTTTTTTTTGATAATTATTGATATTCAGTGTCCAGAGAACATTTCTGCACTGGTTTGGTTCCGATCGGGCGAAAAACCTAGGACTAGTTCGTAAAAGTAGGTTTCGGACATAACGCCATTTTGCGGAAAAACCGGGCTTCGTACGAAAAATCTGTGCCAGTGCACTTTTGTGCGTATTGACCCAAGGATCGCAACGATGTAAAGTTTTTGAGTCTACGACAAAAAATGTACGAGCTAGGGCCAAAAATGCGAAAAAAGTTAGTTTTTTGCGCTGTAGCGCCACCTTTGGGCCGATTTGGCCGGTTCTTTGCGCCTGAGTAGCGAGGAGGACTACTACCTTCTGACCAAGTTTCAGCTCTCTAGGCCTTACGGTTTGGGCTGCACGATCAGTTTTAGCGCGGAATAATAATAATAATAAAAAAAATCTTAACAATTACAATAGGGTTTCAGCGCTACGCGCTCGAACCCCTAAAAATCCTTACAATTACAATAGGGTTTCAGCACTACGTGCTCGAACCCCTAAAAAAATCCTAACAATTACAATAGGGTTTCAGCGCTACGCGCTCGAACCCCTAAAAATCCTAACAATTACAATAGGGTTTCAGCGCTACGCGCTCGAACCCCTAAAAATCCTAACAATTACAATAGGGTTTCAGCGCTACGCGCTCGAACCCCTAAAAAAATCCTTACAATAACAATAGGGTTTCAGTGCTACGCACTCGAACCCCTAATAATAAAAAAAATCCTAACAATTACAATAGGGTTTCAGTGCTACGCACTCGAACCCCTAAATATAGCTGCAAGCAGCAATTGCAGGGCCAAGCACAAAAGAGGCAGAATGAGGAGCTAAGCACGGCAAGGAGCAACAGACCGACTACAAAAAATTTGCTGGAACTATGCCAAACTGTATCCGAGGCTATATCTCTGCAAAGCTTTAACATATTTGCACCAAATTTTATATGTGCCATTGTCACCTCACACT